>CM068826.1:117233131-117670631 GCA_028554795.2 Sinohyriopsis cumingii | reverse complement strand
CGTACATCCATCATACTTGTTTATGAGCCATGTGTCAATCGTACATCTATCATACTTGTTTATGAACCATGTGTCAATCGTACATCCATCATACTTGTTTATGAACCATGTTTTAGTCGTACATTCATCATACTTGTTTATGAACTATGTGTCAGTCGTACATCTATCATACTTGCTTATGAACCATGTGTCAATCTTACATCCATCATACTTGTGTATGAACCAGTAATCATACTTGTTTATGAACCATGTGTCAATCGTACATCTATCATACTTGTTTATGAACAATGTGTCAATCGTACATCTATCATACTTGTTTATAAACAATGTGTCAATCGTACATCCATCATACTTGTTTATAAACAATGTGTCAATCGTACATCCATCATACTTGTGCTTGAACTATGTGCCAATCGTACATATTTCATACTTTCTGATGAACTATAAACGTCAATCATACCTGATTAAAAATTTCATACAGTGATCATGTCATGTTGATAGATTCACGAGTCTACAATATTTGTTTATAATTCCATACTTAATCACATGTTTGCTATAATTCCACACGTTGATCATATCCCTTAATACACGGGGCCTTTTATGTTTATTTGGTGAAATTCCATGTTTTGATCGGTTCCATTTTGGGACGATATTCCTTATATACAATATTAAACTGCTTGCACATCATTTTGATAATCCATTGTTGCACTTTGTGCGCATCATTATCATATTCATTTTCGGGGTTTATGCGCGTGAGTAAGGTGTCGGGTTCAATCATTATTCACGTGCATTATAAACAAACATCATTCACGTAATTGTAATTGTTGTTTTTAATTGTGTTTAGTGTTTTAGCTATATCCAAGCTTACCCGAATTCGATATTGTTACAGTTCCGATGTCTCTATAGCTACAACCTGTTAAATTGAGTCATTTTGGATGAAGGGTGACTTATATAGAAGCTGGGTAATGTGTTATCAAATGTCCACACCACGGTTTAAATATGCCAGTCTGGGAACAATTTTGCCAGTATGAGCATGCAGTCTTGGTGACAACTGTTTGAACGTCAAGAGCTGATATGAGAAGAAACTAATATGGTCTTACGAAATTCCTTGTACGTTGAGCGGATCACCCAGATGAGCCAGGACGAAAGGTGATCACCCAGATGAGCCAGGACGAAAGGTCCTTTCGTAAATATCCTCCCTTCCTTCTTTGAGTGGTGTGAAAAAAAGCCAGCTTTCACTCGCATGATCTGCTCAGGATGTGTCAGGTACAACTTCAATGGCCTAAACGGACTTTTAAGACCCTCTGAGAAAAATGGTCCGAAGAAGATAGCGGTTTGAAAACGAAAGACTGATTTCGTATGAAAGGGAGCCTTATACTTAGTAATGAAATCGGAACCGTCAGAAGAAACAAATCTAACCATCATTTCAGAACTGCAATACACAAGGTCGGCCAATAAGGAGTGCGTTTCTCTGAGTCTGCCAGCTAAAAAGAAACTCTGAAGAGGAAATGAGATGAGACAGCGAGAATATAGACGGTAGTCTAAGGTGTGCATTCTTCAACCACGTTTCGTTTCGAACAGAGGGCCAAAGCCTTCAGTCGAGACACTTTCAAACTGGTTCGAAGCTCAGAGTTGTTTGATCTTTGGGTCTCCTTCCCATCGTGGCGAAACATGTCGGAAATCATGGAATGGAAGCCTCTGATTTTGATCGCAACTAAATTCATCTCATGGAGAAACCAAAGTAGAAAGTTAGCTATTTGTGGTGTTGGGGCATTAAAGGGGTGATATTATCTGTTTGCACTTAAAAAAAAGACTCTTTATATCCCCTCAGAGATTCACAATTGTGGTTTCATATTTACGGATAAATAGATTATATCACTTGTTCGCAGAAATGTTTGTTTCTGGGGCCTTGTTTGATATCAACAATGCTCGAATGTGCGGTTATTTCAGCAGGCGAGGAAAACGCAGAACTTTTCTGTAAATTCCTGATGAAACGTTCAGGTGGTCTTTGAAACATAGTTGCCCCCATGCGTTGGAAATAATCTTGGGAACTGGAGAGGCAAGCAGGAAACGACACGAAGAAGCAGCGGCAAAGAAGAAACAAGGTCTAGGAGAGAAAAGGAGGACAGTGAAAGTCTAACAGTGATGGTACACTTATACAATATGGCAGAGTTAAAAAGTCTGAAACAAATGTATCAGACTTCTTTAATATGACCCAAGAGAAAACAAAAACTTCCCAAGATAACAACAACCCAACCCTATTACTACCCCTAAGATAAAAGTCCTTGTGATTTCTACCAAATCATTGCAGGAGTAAGTCCAGAAGTAGGCCTTTTGCCGTGGAAAAGGCATCAGGTAGTTAAAGCTGATTGCTTCCTTTTCATGAGTTTGTTTTAATTAAAAAACAAACAACCAATGGTCCTTTTCAGGGCCACTCACCTCTCTCGAAAAGAGATAGCATTCATTTTGCAAAAATTAAATAAAACTCAAACTCCTTTTTTTGCCCATGATGTACGTGTGTGAGTGCGTGAGTGTTTGTCCATATTCTAAACAATCAAAACCAAGATTACGTTTTCTGTTTGGTCTATTCTGGTACAAATTTTACAATTCAATTCACAACACAACCTTTTTGAAAAGTTCATAGACTTCTTCTGTGTCTTTGTTGACTCTCTATGTTTTTTTGAATTTCTTCACTTTCATAGGTTTTTCCTCCTCCTCTACTTCATCACTTTCTCCTCGTCTTCTTTTCTTCTTTTTTTTTTTTCTCTTTCTGGACGTGTCTGGGTTTTTCCTCTTAGGAGGGTACATCTTCTTCCTGTTATGAAACCCGTCTCTTCTTCTTGCTCCTGTTGTTTTTGTTAGGTCATTCTGAAGACCAGTGTCCTTTCTCTTGACAATGATAGCAGGTATCTTGACTTTTGTCTCTTCTGACACCTGTCTTGTTTTTTTGACGGTCTGGAAACTTTGTAGCCCAATGCCCTTTCTTCTTCCAGATATAGCAGGTATCTTGACTTTTATATCCAAAGGAGGAGGAGTAGTCCGTCGGCTTGTCTTAAGAAAACTTTCGTATGACACCTCGCAATTCTCTGATCAGACGTTCGATCTGTGTGGGCTCTTCCAACGTACTGGTCGGTTTGAGAGTGAAATGAATACTGAGAGGGAAGTCACTGACCCTTTACATAGGGAAGACATTTGTCTGACATGGATACATGGAACCATGACTTTTAAAATCTAGTCATTTGACTTTTTGCAGTCAAGATGAAACGAATGCATCATTTCGTGGAAAAAGGCGTAGATAGTAAGAGGCAGGCACGTGATTTATCGTCTCGCACAGTAGCTGAAGTCTTGGCTCAAATTCACGCCAGGGATTTTGAAGATGACATGAGTGAGTCAGAATCCAGAGCCAGAGAGTCTAGACCCATTCAAAGTTCACCACCACCGCTACTAAACCCTGAAAAGTACTAATACATTCGAGAGACTGAAAAGCGCTCCTCTAGAAATTTTAGAACTACGGCTTGCACATACATCGTGAAGTTTAAAGATTTAAAGTCCGATGTACCATTGGAGAAAGTAGGAGGGTTCTTTGTTAACCACACATAAACAACAATGTGAAGCCAAAAAAGACGATCGCTTTAGACTTTCCATTCATCGCGACATTTTGAAATCACCAGTTTGGATATAGTTTAGCAACCCATCTGAATTAACACCTTCCAAAGTCATCGACAAGACTCAACATGTGCAATAATCCAGCGACAAGTTTCACATCACCGATGGAAAGCGACAATGTTGATGACCCATGTTTCAATTCCCCCAAGGGACAGGACGCCAAAAGGACGTAAAAACACGCTAGCCGATTTTTCCCAATGGATCTTAGACCCTATCGACAAGACGAGAAGCCAAAAGGATATCGAACATTACGGAGATTGTCATCGCAATGCCACAGTGATGGCTCACAATTTCTCGGGGGTACGATGGGCAATTTTTTATCAGATACTATACGAAACAAAGTACCGAACGTTTGCAAAAAATGACTTTGAACAGGGCCAAAATCATTTCCATGCAGGTGGGACAATTGCAGTTTAAAGATTCGATGAGTTACTTGGCCATGCTTTTGAGCCGAATGCCTAAAACGTTTGGAATGACAGAATTGGCCAAAGGCTATTTTCCGCACTTTTCAATAGCAAAGTCAATCAACACGCCGTTTTACGTCATTTGCCAGAGGATCACTGCTACGACACAGACAACATACGCAATGGTGCCACTCTCACGCCTCGGACCTCTTCGACTTTCAGGAATAAATGTTAAAGTATTGTCGTCATGACGTGGACATTGCTGTGGAAAATTTCGAGATTTATTCATGGAGCACGGAGGGATCGATCTATTGAAAGAAGCCTACACCATTGCCAGAGGGTGTTCCTTAGTTTGCCGCCAACGATTCATGCCCGACAACACCCTGGCTCTTATAAGCCTTCAAACTACGAACTTTACCAAACCGCAAAAGCGGGTCAAAGCCCTACTCTGATTACATTACTTGTGCGACAAGGAAGATAAATGGAACCAACATGCCAACAATAGAGGAGGCGAAAAGACCATCGGAATGTATACGGTGAATGGGCGGGATTTAGAAAACCCCAAGATCGTGTACGAGATTAACGGGCGTTTATTTCACTGATGACCACTCTGTTACCCTCAACGTGACACATAAAATCAGTTTTTACAACGAACCATGGAACACTTGTACTAGGCCACTTGTCAGCGGCGCTTGAAGTTAGAACAGCAAGGATCCACACCAAGTAGTGCAAATGTGAGAACAAGGGTACTATCACCGTTTAAAAACCTATCCAGAGTTTAAACGCATCGTGCAATGTTACAAGTTGGTGGACCTACTGAACCCACGGGACAGTTTGTACGGAGGACGAACGAATGTCACCTGTTTGCTGTACCACGCCGACGAACAGAAATGAGAAGAAATCAGATACTTGGAGGTGTGTTCGCTGTATCTTTACTTGAACAAATATTGTCGCTTTTCCGCCGGCAGACCGCAACTGCCGACGGAACACATCGACCTAGACAACATTCGACAATACGAAGGGTTAATTAAATGCAAAGTCTTGTCTCCCACGGACATGTACCATCCCGTTTTACCTCACCATTGCATAGAAAAACTGATATTCCCATTGTGCCGTACTTGTGCCAAAACGTGAAACCAAGACCAACCTTGTCAGTACACCCAGGAAAAACGCGCCTTGACAGGAACGTCGGTCAGTGTGGAACTGTTCAAAGCTCTAGACCTGGGATGCCAACTGTCAAAAGTGTAAGAAATTTACCACTTTTCCAAGCCAGAACAGTGCCACAAGGGAGACGAGACTCAGAAAGGCATTTTCGCAGACCACGTGGATGCCTTTTTGAAACTGAAACACAAAGTCAGCGGCTATCCTTCCTGGTGCCACACTCCCGAAGACCAAAAGAAATTCAAAGAGAAATACTGGGAGCAGGAAGGCATCGCTTTAGATCACGTGGAGAAAAACGAAGCAAGGCGATCGTTTGCCAAAGTGATGTTTGGGGCGAAATGGAACAACGACCGTGTTTACCCAAGACGAGTTATTTGACCGATCGTTTCCGTTACGTTTAGATGATTCAAGACAAAGCCAAGTACATGAAACACGTGGACGTCCTTCATGAAGACTTGACACTGGTCAATTACGGGGAAGAACTGGGCTTTGTACAAGCCGACGAATTTGGAAATGTCATCATTGCGGCTTACGTTACAGCCCATGCTCGCTTAAAATTGTACGAAGGTTTAGAACTGTTAGGAGATCGTGTGCTGTATTTTGACACGGAGAGTTGCAACTATATCGATCGCCTGGGTCACTGCTACCCTAAAATGGAAGGAGACCGTTTAGGAACCTGGACGGACGAGCACCCCGACGACAAGATTCTAAGTTTTGCTAGTGGCGGTCCAAAAATTACGGCTACTATGACCGGGAAAAACAAAGAGAAGTGGAAACGGAGTGTAACGTGAAAGGATTTTAGAGTGATCACCTATGAAACGCTAAAGATTGTACGTTTACCCACGCACCATATTGTCAGTCGGCCTATATAAAAATTGTATCAAATTGTGTACCAGAAGTGAGTGCGACTTCCCAATCACTTCCCTCTACCGTACGGTCACGTCGATATTGGTCATCATATAAAAAGAGAAAATGTCCAAGGCCGATGTTTTATTGTAACTACCAACACCAAGCGAGAAAGATGAATTCTTTCAAAGTGGATTGCGATGCTGTACCTTGCAATTGCAGGGATTCCGTACATTGTGACCTCAGCGATTCAGTATCACATCATGGGAACTTTGATCGATGTTCTCCTGATTGTCACTACCTACCTTTAGCGGGACGACCTCAGTAATTCTGGATGGATACCTCACAAGAGAACATTCATTTTTTTAGCTTTTTTTTTTTTTTTTTTTTAGTTTCTTTTTTTTTTATTAACCCCGTAATAGGTCGACCAATGGGTCGGGGAACCATCCCAGGGTCACCTTACAATCAAACATTTCTGGTTATCAGATAATCTAGGGATAATAAATATAATCTACAGAGAAAGTAAAAAAGAAAACACACACACACACACACACACGCATATACACATGCATATGGCACACAATCTAGGTGACATGGCCTTTGTGATATTACAATATTTTGTTCCTGTTTACCATCAAGACAGAGACAAGTTAAATGTTCATTGTTGAGGTCCATTTTTGAAGAAATTGGTCCTCTTTTTTATTTACCTTAGCATTGTATTTTTCAATGTTCTTATGCATTGCAACTATTTGCTTAAAGGCAAAAATAGAAGGATTTTTCATATTGAATCTGCAAGTATAAATATAATATTTTGCCAAAATAAGCAGAAAATTACCCAAACTGTCCAGTTGTTCACTTCCTAAAAATGTTTCTTTTTTGGACAGATGTACAATATTTGGGCAAAAAGGTGCAAAATCTTCAATAAAACGGTACCAAAACTGTGAAGTAATACTGCAGTCATAAAAGAGATGCTGAATACTTTCAGTTTCACTCTTACAGAAAGTACATTTGTTGTCATCAAATATGTTAATTCTTTTAAGAAAATCATTAGTAGCGATTATTCTATGGATTAATTTAAAGTTAAAAGAGATCAACTTGGTATCCTTGGTACAGCGTTTTGCCCGGCTGTATATATCAGACCACTCCTCACTACTTATATTTTTATTAAATACTTGCATCCAAGCTTCTTGCTTCGCAGTGTGTTGCCTTTTAGTTTCCTGTAAAAGATCTTTGTAAACATACTTGAGTGAATCTTGTTTTCGCAAGTTCGTTATTTTATCCTCCTGCTTATCAAAATTATTATGTACTAGATGGTTTTTAATGGCATCTTTCCATGCTTTAGGAATTCTGGATATTAAGGAGAAGTATTTCAAGAAATCATCGCTTCCAGTTTTTTGTTTTATTATCTCAAAAGGTATTAAATTACCGTGGTCATCTACTAGATCGTTCAGAATTTCAAAACCAGCTTCTGTCCAGGATTTGTATTGATAAATCATTTTAGGGGGGACAAAATTTAAAATACTCATGGATAGATACTCGTTAGGACTTTGCGGTTCTTCTTTCCATTTAGATACTGCCAAAATTACATCTCTCCAAAAACTGTTTTTAATGAACTTACTAAATTCTTCTAATTTCCTTCTCCCTAAATTCCAAATATCCTTTTTATTTCTGAGTATAGTTGTATTGACTAAGTTCTGCCACGTTCCATCCTCCTTTTCCAGCAATCTTTTAACCCATCTTATCTTAATATACCTAATGAATGAAAATATGTGTATCATATTTAGTCCTCCCTCGTTTTCTGGGGAAACAAGAGAACATTCATGGTTTGCCTTTGGAGTTGAGAGAACGCATTTACCGAGATTTGGTCAAGATACAAGTGAAACGCACGAAACAATTGCAACCGTTACATCACCAATGTTGGAACCACTGGCACATGAATGCTATAAGAGGCCTGATTCATTTGAAAGCTTTCCAATGGTCAGACATTGTTGAACTGGACTAATACAAGAAGACCTTGGTGGCTACACAGCCTACTACTTACATGGTGACTATACTACAACGAATTCCAGAGGAAGAGTTAAATGATTACCAAAATATTTTACGCTATCAAATTTTGTAGTAGAGGAAATTTCTGTGTGATGTCTAGTCTGTGAACTAGTTACTAAAATATTTCGACTCGCTGCTATGAGTACGATGAGTTCTGTGCAAAAAGTACACTTATTACCTCAATTAAAAGAAAGACATTGCTGTGAATGTCTAGTTTAGAAGATGACATTCTGAATGTCACAAATATAGTCCATGCAGCGAAATCAGCCCACTACACTACGAAGATCATGGAAAGTTCCAGCTGCAAAGAGCTCTTCGAGATTACTAACAAGCTAATGTCAAGGAACAAATCTACACCCCTTCCAACTACCTTCTTTCCAGTGGACTTTCCGGACATGTTTGCAAATTTCTTCCGTGACAAAGTACAAACCATTAGAGATAAGCTTGACACCACAATTTCAATTGGCTCGTCGTCACCATACAGTTGGGACACATAATTTGAGCGGCAACCATCAGCAGCATTTGAACCTGTCTCTATGGATTTCGTACGTACAATCGTGATGAAGAGTGCACCAAAGTCATGTGAACTTGATCCAGTTCCAACATCACTGCTGCTTGAGTGCTTAGATCAAGTATTGCCTTCACTAACTGATGTTATTAATACCTCTCTCTCATCCTGGGAATTCCCATCATTTTTCAAAACTGCCTCTGCAAAGCCTCTGCTGAAGAAACCAACACTAGACCATAATGATTTAAAGAACTACCGCCCAGTTTCTAATCTCCTATTCATATCAAAAATCTTAGAAAATGTTGTTCTATCCCAGCTGGTATCTCATCTAAATTCAAACAGTCATTTTAGCAATGTACAATCTGCATATCGCATGTGCCACAGTACTGAAACTACTCTTCTAAAAGTAGTTAATGACATTCTCTCTGCGTTGGATAGCGGAAAGATTAAAGTCCTCACCCTCATTGATTTATCTGCAGCATTTGACACAATAGACCATGATATATTACTTCACCGTCTCCAGCACGTATTTGGCATTCATGATACAGCCTTACTGTGGTTCAAGTCCTACTTGGTCAACAGGACACAAATTGTATCTGCATATGGAATACACTCCAGCCCAGTTGATCTATGTTGTGGTGTTGCACAGGGGTCTGTTCTTGGACCTGTTCTCTTCATTCTGTACACTCAGTCGCACTCAAGTGTCATAGATCATCATCCAGTGTCTCACCAATTGTACGCTGATGACACCCAAATATACAAATCTAGCCACCCAACTGAAGTAGATGCTACCATCCGAGGTGTAGAGAGGTGCATTTCTGATGTGAAATCATGGATGACATGTAACAAGCTGCAGATGAATAATGATAAAACTGAGGCCATTCTGATCACAACACAAAGACTTTCTCATTCACATCCTTTACCTCAAACAATAAATATCAGCAACACCAACATTAAATTCACACAGTCAGTACGAAACCTAGGTGTTACTCTGGACAGTACTCTTACATTGCACCAACATGTCATGAACATATGCAAGGCTGCATATCTTGAGCTGAGACGCATCAGCTCAATTCGCAAATATCTTTCAGTTGATGCCACAAAAACACTTGTGTGTTCATTAGTACTTTCAAGACTGGACTATTGTAACTCAGTTCTGTCTGGTTCATCTCAATATCTGCTCCAGAAACTTCAAAAAGTTCAAAACACAGCTGCTTGGATCATACTTAGAATACCACGATCAGAGCACACCTCCCCGCTGCTCTGTACCCTACACTGGCTATCCATTCGATCCAGAATCAAACACAAAATTTGTTCTCTGTGCTACGTTTCACTGTCGGACTCTAGTCCAACATACCTATCCGACCTCATCCTTGTGTACACACCAGCAAGATACTTATGCTCCTCTTCTGACAATCGTATACTCATTATTCCCACTATGAAAACAAAGTCATATGGACAGCGTTCTTTTGCATACCAGGGCCCAGCAACGTGGAATGAATTGTCCACTGAACATAGACACAAAGACACAGTGATCACATTCAGGAAGGCTCTCAAAACTCACTTATTTCGACAGCAAGAACAAACTTAAAGACCTAATAATGTTTCCTGCCTTAAATATTCTCAGCATGTTTTTTAATGTTTTCTAATTTCATGGTGTTTGTTTTTGTAATCATATCATTATATGTTTTTTTATCTTATAGGTGTTGTCTAATGTTGTAAAGCGCTTAGAGCTTCTAAAGATTAGGCGCTATACAAAGTCCTCATTATTATTATTAGTACTATTAATCTGCATCTGGAACTGAGAGAACGCATTTATCGAGAGTTGGTCAAAATACAAGTCCAACGCAAAGAACAACTGCATCCGTTACGTCATTGATATTCGAATCAATGGTTCCTGAATGGTATAAAAGGACTGATTCGTTTGAAAACTTTCCATCGGTCAGACATTGTTGAACTGGACAAGGACCAGAAAACTGTGTTGGCTGCTTTTAAGGTGGTCATACTACATAGAATTCAACCGAAGAGTTAAATTATTTTAAAAAATCTTTTAGGCTATCAAATTTTGTCTGTAGAGGAAAATTATGTGCGATGTTTGACGTGTGAACTAGCGACAGAACGATTTGGATAAGAAGACGGAGTACGATCAGTTTTGTTCAAAAAGAACACTTATTACATTCGACAAAAAGGTATATAAAAACGGACTACCATGCGACGACCTTTATCACTCGTGATACAATGATTGCCGTGGAAGGAAATCAATTACAGTATTCAGACAGTTGAGGATTACCAACACTTATTACGAGCACTGTATCCCATGAATCTGGGTCGTCGTTTAGTGTGTGTCTTATTGACTTCCTTTCTGGGATTTCGCTTACCAGCAGATTCTTTGTGGGCTCTGTAAGATCTGTAAAGTGGTACCTTTAAATATCCACGAGAAACTCATTATGTTAACAGCCTTGCGTTTTCATCTGAATGCTTCTCGACCTCTACGGGAAAAAAAAAGATTTGTCGACTTTTAGGTACTGAAGATGTGTACGAAGATAAAAAGTCTAGTCTTCTCTATCTTCGTGTCAAAGGTGACATTCCCTACACTATGGCTACCTCGAATATCTCTGCTCCCTCTTCCTCCACTTTCAAATTCATCCACAAACACTTAGGTCGTGCTAGTTGGGAGGCCTTATACCTTCGCCTTCCCTTTGACATGTTAATTGCCTGACCTAGCGGTTCAGGCACAACCGAATTTGTCAAACGTTTGACCAAACATAAACATGTTACAAAGAGTGGCAATCAGCGTACAGTCACTTGCGAGAACGTCAAGGCCATTACATCGTGTTTGTGAAAGGCATTCCTGGCCAAGACGATGGGATCGTGTCTGACCCCAGTAAAACACATCTGGTCATCTTCGACGAAATGTTAGGAGAAGACGTAGAAGAAATGAAACTGTGTGGTTTACTCGCAAAGGGCATCATCGTGATGTAAGCGTCATTTACATCACTCAATATTTGTTTCAACAAAGTAAAGCCCATCGCACCATTGCTCATTAGGCGGTCTTGTTAAAAGTCCCTATATATAAATTGCAACTGCAAGTTTTATCCAAACAGTTAGGAACACCTTGGCTGACTCATGCTTACGACAGTGACACTCCAACCCCACACGCCTATTTACTCGTGGATTTAAAACCTACTACCCCCGATTATTTGCGATTTCGTACCCATTTGTTCCACCAGTGATGCCAAGACGGAGGGCCTGTCGTGTACACGTTCTCGTCGACTTAACAAAATAATCTATAGAAACCTCAGACACTTTCGGTCTGTCTCACACAGCGTCAAGATGACGTCCCTTCAGTCTTATCTTCCCGTCAAATTGATTCGTGCCTTGAACGAATTTAGTCGCGAAAAAATCCACAAATATCTGCTTGTATCTTAGAGGCCAGTTCCAAAGAAGTCTTACGATGGTTTACGGTGACAACACCTCAATTACTGCAAGGCATCATTCACATTCCACATCAAACCAAACACTTTTTTGACAGCAACAAAGTCGCCTTGACGCAACTGACCGATCCTCAAACCAAAAAGCAAATCATTTTGAAACCTGGAGGTAGCGGTTCTCAAGGAGGTGTCATCATTCGCTCCCTCTTAAAATGGAATCCCAATGCCCCCAAATTCCTCTCCAAGAAAAAAACACTCAGTGACGTACCCAGAAGAAGAAGAAAAAGAGCAATGGCGTCAAGACCAGGTCACAGCCTCAGAAAAGAAAACACCCTTGAAAAGACCTCAGCAAACAGCTTCTACCCGCAAGAGAGGCAATTCCGCCAGGACAAAACCATACGTTCGCAAACCACGACCTGCAGCGACGGTGACCGCGTCTCCAGTATCCTCAGGTTCGTCCACTTCTCCATTGCTGGTGGGGCTAGGAAAGCCCAAATGACACCGTTCTTCTTCATTTGATGAAAAAAATGAAAACCCGCGACTCTAGGATCTTCCCCTTAGCTGCAGTGGCAATTGGTCACAAAGAACTTGCCTTCCCCGCAAAATCAAATTCCAAGAGAGAAGAGATCGGGCATATTACAGAGTTTACTGGATTTATCCAAGCAAGAACTGTCCCGATTTAGTCCTTTGCGAACCCCTTCACGACGCATGATGCCTGTCATCAAGTTGATACGACGTAAAAACAATCAGTAGGCAAACGATAGGAATCTGTGGATGTCTGCTCCTGAACACATTAAGATACCCATCAAAGAAGTGCACACCGTAACCATCGTCGTTCTTCTGTCCAAAAAGGAAAAGGAGAAAGACAAGGACAGTCTCGTCATCCGAAAAAACGCTTAGCCAACCATCCACGTCAGCCACAGAAAAGACCCTATCGACCAAAGAAAAGGAGAAGCCAGCAAACAGGAGGAATCTTTGGTATAAAACATATGGTCAGTCAGTTTAAACAACACCTAGAATAAAAACGTTTATCAAGAAAAATATAAAAGGGCGCGTGGCGAGTCATGGACTTCAGTGCATATTTGTGTGTGCTCCTGATCGCCCAAAGATGTCCCATTTAAGGAGTGCAAACCGTTAGTATTGTCGTTCTACTGTAAAGAAAGGAAAAGGGAAAAGGAAAGGACAGCCTCGTCATCCGAAAAAAAAAAACGCTTAGCCAACCATTGGTGTCACCCACACAGTCGTCCAAAGAAAAAGACAATCAACCAAAGGGGAGGATTTTTTGGTGATTTTTTGGAAAACCATTGTACTATTTTTGACAAACGATAGTCCAAAACAAGATAAAAGGGTGTGTGCTAAGTCATAGACTTCAGTTTATATTTGGTGTGTGCCCACGATCCAACAAACAAAGATGTCACCCCGCAGAAAACATGCTTCATCAATCCCCAAAGGAAAGAAAAGGAAAGGACTTCCTCCTCGTTTAGTCAAATATTGGGACTTGTTGTCCGTCCTGTCCATAGCTTCTAGACCCATGCAAAAAAAACTCTGAATGTCTTGAAAGGCACAATGCCTTTGTCATTACATCTCATCACAAAAAATGCTTTGCCAAACATCCCCACGTTCTTCGCCAAATGGTTCAAATGAAAATCCCCATCCGTCGAAAGAAAAAGATGTTGGTCCAACGCGGAGTATTTTTACCTCTGTTAGGACCTCTTGCCAAAGCAATAGTAGGGTCTGAGTTGGGACTTCTGGGATGTATTTAACCCATTCTTCCATGAAGATAAAAGGACCTCTGGAGTTAAAAGATTTCATACGTGACCATTCCAATCCGATGGAAGGACGAAAACTGACTTTAGTGCCTTACAAGCAATAGATGGAATAGCATCCATGGCAAGAACAACCTACCAATCCTCATTTGACCGAGATGTCCCAGTTACAATACGAACTGCATTCGTTGATGGATCACAGCTATTTGTCAGAAACGGAAAAATCGCAAACGCTACGATAAAATGTTGCAACGACTGCAGCAGAAAGTTTAAGACGAAACAGCTCTACCAAAATCTGCAAGATTTGAAGGCCTTGATGAAAAGTTGCTTTCGTCCCATGCAAGATTGCAGCGTACTTATTGACCCCTTCATCCACCCCTCAATGAAAAGAACTAACAACTTGGGTTAAAAAGATGACGTCCACTCCTCCTTCGATAGAAGTGAAAAGAAAGAAGGGAAACCAGAAGTGAAAAAAGAAAACAAGACCAAAGCCATTCCATTACCACCACCACCGCCACCACTACCCTCGACTTCTACTCCCGTGTCACGTCGGACACGTAAAGCCGTTTCCAATCCACTAAGTAGCATCAGCAAAGAGTGGGTGACTTATTAAAAAATAAAGGTGTTAGCCAGCATTTACTACGATCCAGTCGATTCTGCAGGTTATGGAGGTGTTCAGAAATTGTATCGTGCTGTCAAAACCCGCCTGAAAAGTCTCCATTTACCTCAAATTCAACGATGGTTACAGGTACAATCCACGTACACCTTATACAAACCCATTCGACGATAATTTTCCAGAAGTCGCAACAGAGCGGTAGGCATCGATCATCAATAGCAAGCCGATTTAAATGATGTCTCTCATTTGTCTACCTACAATCGTGACTACAAATATTTGTTTCGTGTCATCGACGTCTTCTCTAAACTTGCATGGTACGTGCCAATGACTTCCAAATCGAGCAGTGAGTTAGTGCGAGCCTTCAAACTCGTGTTGAAACAAAGTGGTCGACACCCTCTTCGATGGCAAACCGACAAAGTCACCGACTTTCTGGACCAAGCTTTTTATAAAGAATTTAAGAAATGCGACATTCATTGTTTCACCACCGACATTCCCGAAATCAATGCCATCATCGTGAAGGTTCTTAACGCACCTTGAAATAAGAAAAGTGGAAATATTTTACGCATCAATACACTCTCAAGTAGATGGATGTCGTAACCGCACCTAGTTCAAGAGTACAACCAGTCCTACCATCGGAGCATAGGATGTGTCCCTCAGAAGTGACTCCTGACAAAAAAGTGACCGTTTTTGAGGACCTATTTGGTACGTCCCCGACGGTGGCTGTCCCCAAGAAGGTAGAGTATTGGCAACAGGGATTGGGTGCGAATTGGCAAAACCAAAGGCACTTTCAACAAAGGTTAATTACACAGCTGGACCACTGAATTGTTTCGTGTCACCGGACGTGTGCATGACCGTCATCCTGCCGTCTATAAATTGCAATACATGAACTGGGAAGTGTAAAAGGGTACGTTTTACCTGCAGGAGATACAACGCGTAACCATAAAAGAAGACGAAGTGACGACGCCGAAAGCATTCTCAGTTTTGATTATGGGATCGAAGCTTAACAAGTCATCGACTATAAAAGGAAGCAACCATCATGCCCTTGAATAACACAACCGTAACCACTCCTTCACCCAGTTATTCTATGCAGGATCTACAAAAGCAATCCTTGTGGGTGTGGTGTGGAGAACGTGTGCTTAAAACGAAAATCGTCTTTTTCTGCAAAATCTTTTCGGGGTATTGTGGCATAGGTACTGCCATTGCCCATTTGAGTTTGCAATAAAGAGAAGAACAATTATCCACCATTTTACTGAGCAGTTGCATCGGTTACCTTCTACCCAATCCTTCCCTGAAATACTCCTCTAACGGGAGCAACGGGAGCCTTGCGCCCAACGTCAGTCATTCTCTCATTTGCCACCTCTCCAGCAACAACAACAATCATCTTTTAGACACTCCTTTCACTTCCAGTGACCTATCGGACAGCAGAACTCTGGAATTATGAATAACAACAACCAATTTTATTTAACGTTACCCAGTGACAGTTCCATGGAGGTGTTTCCGAAAAACACCTTGTGCTGTTTCACGGCCAATGTACCTCCGGCCACACAATTGGACAACGAAGCCCACTGGGAAGTGACTTTGCTGGAAATGATTTACCCTACACAAATCCAAAACATCAATGAAACTCAAACTACTTTCAACGTCGAAATCCTGACCGAGGAAGTGCAACAAGATGTGAATAAAACTGGCTTTTCAGATGACACAAAGTCATCAAGCAATCCATTTTTAAGAATCTATACTGTGAAAATTCAGGCAGGCTATTATTTTAGCGATGATCATTCGGTGGACACAATTGCTGACATGTTCGAGGAACCGTTTGGCAAATACCTGAAATGAGCGAAACAAGTGTTAGATTTAGTACCATAAAGTGGTTCGTCGCTTATGATGAGATTTCAGGATAGAGAAACGTTGTCCATCAGGTTTAATGGAAGTTTGTTTGAAATTTTTGGTGGACATCCACATATGGTAGCACATAATCTGAGCCCGAAGATCAACAACAATATGGATTTTTACAGGGCTTTTACATCTGCTGTAGAACTGAACGAGGGACTCAATTTGATGCTTGTCAACTCCGATGTGGTGGAGTACAACGTGGTGTGACACACCTCTGTACCGTTACTGCGTGTCATTCCTTTCAAAGTGGATTCTACCACATCCGCTGACGAGGAAGGTGGAAACACCTATCATGTTCACGGCGAATTTGTACATCCTCACTATTTGTCCGTCAGTAAGTTGTATTTCGACGCTCTCAACATTGCAATAAAAAGGCATCTTGGACAAAATATTCCATTCTCCAAAGGAAACGTCACAGCGAAACTCCATTTTTGGAAACGATTCTCTAACGAGTCATGTATCCAGTGTACTGAGGAGTCGATGGACAGCGAGGACATGGTTTAGGTGATATGTTGAAATCGGTCTTTCGTACGTTGGCCCCCGTTTTGAAACCGATGGCGACACGAGGATTACACGCCTTGAAAGATGTAGCTTTGACTCACTGCAAAAATGTTCTTGAACATGTCATCATCGACAAACAAAAACCAAAAAAAAGCTTTCTTGAGAACAGGCAAAAATGTATTGCTTGAAACGGGTAAAAAGATTTTGGGTCGGCGAGAAACTCCTATAAATGCCCTGGACGATAATGAGTGAGGCATTCAAGTTTCCCTGACGCCGCAGCAAGGACGAGCCAGAAAGAGCCAACGAAGACACCCGTCCAGATGACTTCACACTCATAAAGCTACAAAGACTACGAAAAGAAGAACTGCACGAGACTTAGAGGTTTTCGATTATTAAAAATCACAGATAGAAAACAAGAACGAAAATTATGCACCGATAGTCTAGCGGCTGTTCCAAATCGGAACTGGATCTGTTTGCCATGGAACCCACAATGACAACGATGGAAGAATCAAAATGGGTCGAATTTCATCACATTTCCTCTTTGACGGCCTCAGCTCTCATCGAATTTGAAATCAAAGGACAGGCTGTAGATTTCGTCGAGCTGAACAGCAGTTACTTCTATTTAAAAGTCAAAGTGAACGATACGTATGTTAGTGATCTAGATGCTGATGAGGCAGTATCTTCCGTCAACGATTTCAAGCAAGCATTCCTATTTCAGCGAAGTGGGTTTGCACTTGAATAGCAAATTGATCAGCAGCAGCATGGATACTTAATCTTATCGAGCGTACTTAGAAAACCTCTTGAGTAACAGCAAAGAACCTAAAATAACCCATCTGGATGTTTGAGTGGTACGAAATCCTGATACAGCGGGCAAGTTCGATGAGGTGGCAGATAAAGATTGTACCAATAAACGATTCTACGCACATCAAAATTGCTGGAAGCCGAAGTTTAGAACTGATGGGCCGCTTACATTTGGACATGTGGTTACAAGAGAAGTATTTGCTGAACGGTGTGGATGTCCGCCTGAGACAGAATATCAGCAGTACCGCCTTCCATTTGATGGTTCGCCGATTACAAAACCCACATCAAGGATGCGAGACTATATGTGCGACGCGTGGAAGTGTTACCTAAAGTGGGAAACGACATCTGTCATACTTTGAGCAGAACGACCGCCAAGTATCCGATACGATGCGTGGAAGTGAAAACCTTCACCATTGCCACTGTACTCCGATCGAAGATCGAAGATAATCTGTTCGAGGGACAGTTACGTAAACGATTAATTGCTGGTATCGTTAGTAATGCAGACTTAATGGGGGCCCACACTCAAACTCCTTTCGAGTGTCAGCACTACGACGTGTTCCAGATGGCAGTCAGTCGTGATGGTAAGACCTTGTGCACCAGTCCCTTCAAACCCGACTTTAGTGCCAAGATGAATTAATTGAGGTCGTATTTATCCCTGTACGAAACCACCGGACAGTTAGGGACAGACACCAGTTATGACATTACATACGAGAATTATGCATGAGACTATGTTTTGTGAGCTTTTGATCTCACTCCAGACACTTCCACCCTAAAAAATCAGGACAGATTCGTGTGGAACTTCAGTTTGCTAAAGCTCTTCCTGAGACGGTGACCATCATCCTGTATACCGAATTTGATAATACCATATAAATCAACACTTTGAGAAAAGTCATTCTAGACTATTAGAAACTATGGAAGATTGTAATCCCTCTTTAATAATGGAGATTCTTCGGAAATGGAATGGAAGGATATCGTGAAAGTCGTGGAAGGCAAAGGAGCCGTGGAGGACATTCTGATGAGGTCCAAAACGGTAACCATCGCATCAAGCGTCCATTTGACAATTTCGCCTGCGCGAGATAGGCGAGGGGTTTGTGGTCGGTCTCCAATATGAACTTTCTCCCGTATACGTACCGCTCAAGCAGTGTTATCTCGGGATTCTGAGGCATTCCCTCTTCGGTACGGAGTAGTTCTTCTCGGCATCAGACAATTTTCGACTGCCCTACTCGACAGGAAGAAGCGTCCCCTCATGATCTTGCAGTAGCACTGCTCTCAGACCCGTGTCATTTGCGTCAGGGCGGAGCATAAACGCTTTGGACAGATCCGGTAGACGGATAACAGCTTCAGATGTGAGCCTATCCTTCAGCGTGAGGAAAGCGTGCTCACCCGCATCCGTCCAAATAACTTTACTCGCGGCTCGTTTCCTGGTCAGGTCAGACAACGGTCCCACAATCGCACTGAAATTGGCCAGATACCTCCGGTAATACCCGACCAATCCCAGAATTGACATCCCCTCAGTTGTCGTGGTGGGGACAGCACTGTTTCTCAGCTCCGCCTTAGACTTCTCTCGGGATAGCGTGTCTTGACTCATGGTGTGTCCCAAAGGTCCAATGTCCGGAACCAAAGACGACAATTTTAAGGCCCGTTCGTCAATCTCGCCTGACGTAGCCGCTCCAAAACGACAGCTAGCAGAGTGACGTGCTCACCCCACGTATACATGGCTATCAAAAGATCATCCATGAAGTTGTGAACACCCCTATCACGCAACGGCTCGAACAACTATCGCATCATTCTAGTGAACACGCTGTGCGCATGCTTAACTCTGAACGGCATGACTAAACATTGGTAGGTCACATCGGGAGTAGCAAAAGTGAGCTTTGCCCTATCCTCCTTCCTTACAGGCTTTTGCCAATAACCCTTGGACAAATCCAACTTCGAGAAGTATTTCGCTTTCGAGACAGAAGCGAAAGTATATTATGGGTCAGGTAGCATTTCGACCTGAAATTCCGTTACCTGATTCAGCTTCCGGTAGTCGACAAAAACCGATGTTTGCCATCCTTCTTCTGCACTAAGTCTGCAGGAGAGCTGTACGGAGAATAGGCATCCTCGATTACTCCCAGAACAATCACCTGCTCAATCTCTTCTCTTACGCCTTGTCGTTTCGCGTTGGGCAAAGGGTAGAGTTTCCACTAGACTGATCGGTCGTCTACCAGCTTTAACCCCGAACTCGACAAGTTACGTTCTCCCGGGTATTTTCGTAAAAACATCGGAATACCCTACCAGCAACGTCTCTATCTCTTTCCGCTGCTCCGCAGTCAACATGCGGTCACACTCCACGTCCGAGGGTGTTTCAGTCCTCGTTAATGGACAGCTTAGGACAGTGTTCGCACCATCCGCATCGCCTTCGGCGTCCTCGAAGACGATCGTGCGACGACAACATAGTTGACAGTCTCTCATCCTCGGCATCTCTTAAAGAGATTGGTATAGTACAGCTTCTCCTTAGTCGGTAGCCGTATCCGATAGGTTTGACCTCCGACCTTCCCGGTTACAACGTACTACCCCCTCCAAGAAACTTGCAGCTTGTTGTGTTCTTGAGGCAACAGCAACAACACCTTTTCCCCATCTTTATACTGGAGTTGTTTCGCGCGCTTGTTGTAATGATTCGCCTTACCCGAGTTAGCTCGCTTGAGGTTCTACTGTGCAAGGGAGCAAACTTCCTACAGTTTGTATCGTAAATCCGCGAGGTACTGATAGGTTGTAGATACCTCTTCAACAACGTGATCGTTAGTCCACAGCTGTCTAAGTACAGAGATTGGTCCACATACAGTCCTCCGATACAAGAATTCAAAGAGTGAAATCACTAAACTCGCTTGTTGTACTTTCCGATATGCGAAAAGCATGGCAGGAATATACCGATCTTAATCTTTGGGGCGGCTTTCACACAGCTTCTTAAGCGTGTTTTTCAGAATCCCGTTAAACCGCTCGACCATTCCGTTACTTTGGGGATGATACGGTGTAATCATTAAGTGCTTAATTGACATCAGTCGGTTTATTTCTACCATCACACGTCTCATGAATTGCGTCTCTTGATCTGTCAGGATCTCGTCTGGCATTCTGACTCGTGACCAAGTCCCAAACAACGCTGCAGCGACGTGCAGCGACGGTTTCCGAATCAATATTACGCAACGCGACAGACTATGGATAGCGTGTAGCGTAATCTACGACCGTTAAGATGTACTGATTTCCTTGCGACGACGCGGAGTTTATCGGACCAATTAATTCCATCTGGACGCGTCGAAATGGTTCATCGATAAGGGGTGTACTCTCCATGAGGAAGGGTCGATGATTCGTTTTCGATGCCATTCTCTGACATTTGTAACAGGAGAGACAGAACCGCTTAACATCCCCTTGGGCCACTGGCTAGTATAATTCCTTGCACAGACGATTACGCGTCTCGATAATTCCCATGTGTCCTCCCATGAGACTTTCATGCGTAAGTTTCAACACTTCGCGTCGTTTTGGCACTGATTGAAGTGTTTGTGTCCTTTCCTGGCATGGCGATTCATGTATAAGAACTTCACCACGACATTCAGAGTTTCTTTCTAAGTTCCTTCTCCAGCGTATTTATGCTACTGCACCAGAGCTGCGTGTTTCTGCTCAATTCGGCCGGAAGTACGTTACTGACCGGTCTCGACGTAACTTCCATCGGCGTCGGTTTCGTTTGTCGACTCTTTGACCTGGTTTCCACAGCACTCACCGGCGTACACGTTTCGTGGTTCGGTTGTGGAAACACATAACGACATCCCAGTATGATGTCATGTGATAGTCCATCCAAGCACGCAGCTTCGATTTTCCCCTTCAAGTACGGTGAATCGAGGTCAATGACAGCAATGCCGACGGTTAAATGATTGAATATACAAAATGTGAAATTCAACAAAAATCAATTAATGACAATTCAATAATAAAATGATTAAAATTTCCCAAGTACTCTCCTTCCGCTCGACCTTGTGATAGCCTATTGAATCATTTGATTTGTAGTGTGAGATAGCTTTCCAGCTGTCATTTTATTCTAATCATCTGTGTATTACAATTCCTCTCATCTTCCTCCCAACTTTCTGCAGATTCCTTCTACTTCTCGACTTTTCTATACTTCTCCTCCTTTTCCACTTCCTCCTCCTCGACTCGTTTTCCTTCTCCTCCTCGACTCTATACCGACTAGACTTGTCGACTCCGACTGCGCTGATAGTCTTACTTCCGTCTCCCCTCTTAGAGACTAGGGACTTAACTGAACCGGACGTTCTGTCCCCCAAAAAGCTTCCTTTACAAAGCTTTTTCTTTCCTTAGAATCTCCGAAGCTTTCTAGATAGAACTAATAATTCGGATCGAAATTATTATCACACCATCCGTCTCAATTCCGATTTGATGTCGCTTTGTTTTGATCCAACCAAACTTAGCGGACAACGTCCTTCTCGCTGTCTGTCCACGTGAGGAGGGATTTAGAACACTCCCCGGTCCTCGCAGGATCATCTGATCTTTATAACACATAGGTGTGAAGTCGCTCGATTTAACGCCAGTGCCGATTCAAGATGTTGGGTCTTCTCTCTGGTGTTGGTAACCTTGCATAAGAGATTAACTTTAGTCTGCGGCATGTTCAGACATTAAACATGGCTTGTAATAATTCACGACTTACGAACTGGGGCTGAGAAAACGTGACAGTGTGGATAGTATATATGAGGTTTGTTTTTTCTCCTTCCCCTGTGTGGATAGTAGAGTGTGTGTTTGCGAGAGTTTGTGTGGATAGTAGATTTGGGGTTTGTTTTTCTCCTTCCCTGTGTTGGGGCCCCGAGTGGCCGAGTGGTCTAAAGCGCTTTCCGTTACGGATCACTGCCATCTCACCTCTGTCTGCGTAGGTTCGATTCTCGGATTCGGCCAATGTGGGTATGTGAGAAAGCTTGCCAGTAGCTTCTCGAGGGTCGGTGGTTCTTTCCGGGGATTTCTAGGGTTCTTCCTCCACCATTAATACTGGCCGCCATGTATAGCCTATCGTGTGCTGAAAAATGGCGTTAAACCCTACAACAACAACAACAACAAAAATCCTTCCGTGTGTGGATAGTAGAGTGTGTGTTTGTATGCGTTCGCGTACCTTTGTATGTATAGTTGATTGGGGGAGGGTCTCCTTCCCGTGTGTGGATAGTATATTTGGGTTTGTTTTTCCTCTTCCCGTGTGTGGATAGTTAATTTGGGGTTTGTGGTTAGTATATAATAGATTTTTTTCTTCCCTTCTGTGTGAATAGTAGATAATATGTGAAGTTGGTTTAAGGGATTTTGTCATTCACGTCCGTGCTTGAAGTATGTAAACTTCAGTGTTTGTCATTCACGCCATTCTACACGGAATAACCAAAGAAGAAGATAGCCAGCAAACATATGGATCAGGTGATGAAATTACAGGAAGTGGTGGATACGATTGGCATGGTAGAAGTGCTACTTGCGAGAATCGAAAATGGTGGTTATTGTCCGCACATTCTAAAAATGGAAATGAACAATTTAAAAAAGGCTAAGGAATAACTGAGACAAATGATTAAAGATAAAAACGAGGAGAAGGAGGCTGAAGAGGACATACAGAGGATGAGAGAGTGGAACAACAAAAAAGAAAAGGAAGAAGAAAATGGAAGGAAGAAAGAGGAGGAGTAGAAGGAAAAACAAGATGATGCAAAAAATGAAACAAAGAAGAAAACAACAATGATAACAAAACTAAAAAGGTTGTGGAGAAAAAGGAGAAACTAGAAGAACAAGGATAAGAAACCCAAAGGCCTTTTTCAGGGCCACTCCACATTCTCGAAAAGAATTGCTCTCTTGCCTGAAACATTTTTAGTCGATTTTATAGTTTAGGTGTGACAGATTGATGCTCATCAATCTATGTATGTGTGCTGTATGTGTTATATATGTATATGTCCCGCATGTCCCGCCCCGCCAAGTCTTCTAGTTTTTTTCCCCGCTGTTTGGTCCGATTGTAGTCAGCCCCTTGCAATATTGTTACCATTGTCCAGTACCGTGACGTCACCTCACCTGTTCCATTCCTATTATCCCTATACAACAACCCAACTTTCCCTAGCCGCTATACAATCCCAATATTCCCCATGTTAAATTCCCCTTGTCGCTAAACGTTTCCAGGGTGATCTGAAAAGACTTGAGGCTAAACGTTCGGGGGGGGGGGGGAGACGGGGTCTGTAATGTATTTTCCCATTTCCCACGTAGATGTGGTAATTACCTTAGGCCAGATTAAACCTGTATCATCTGATCTTGCCCATGATTATATGTAATCAAATAAAAGAACAAACAAACAAAAATAGCACATGCAGGCAAAATCATTCAGGCATGACGCATTGATTACAGGGACGTGTACGCTAGTAAATAGAGAAATCACTGCAATAACGTTTTTGCTGAGAATAAGCTTTAATTTACTTGAAATAAAATGTGATATATTAACCAGTGGTGTAGATAATTAAGACAGGGTGTAGTTCTTTATTGTGTTTAGTTGCTGCCGAAGTTTCAAACTGAAGAAAATATTTGTGCATTATGAAATTTTTTGCTACAAGGTAAATTAAAATTTGAGTATTTTCAGTAGCTTTGTTGACGTCAGACTGGATTGCAATGCACTTGTCAAAATAGCTTGCATTTTGCTCTGATTCTTTTTTTCTTTTTCGCTGATCACGTATGTATTAAAATAATTTTTTCTTTGATCACGTATATTTTAAACTCATTTTACTTTGAAGTATTTGCATTCGAATTTACAGCTACTCTATGCAAATAACTCCCAGCCTAATGTACTTATGTGAGATACATATACAGTGTAAATGTGTATTGATTTCAAAGACTCCAGGGGTAATGCACATATACCTTCAGTACCTTCACATAAAAGAACTCGTGCTTGAGAATATACAAAACGAAATTGATCAATTCCTTAAGCATAAATGTGTTTGAGAAGGAAGTAAATGCTTTAAACTACCACAAACGCTCATTTCAAAACTTTTCAGTACATGTACTAAACAAGAGAATATTATTTCTATTATACATGTCTTCGTGTGCCTCCCTTTCAAACATTAAAAAAAAAGCAAACAAATATGTAAATATACAAAATCTATATAGTTTTTATCAAGTTTATCTATTTCCAAGTAAGATATACAAGCTGTAATGTTTCCCTGGTTTTTGCAGAACAAGACGAGGTGAACATGTATACTCTATAACTACGAACATGACTAAGATAATAGTTTTTCGTATAGCCTAATTTGTCTGCCTATGAAGCAACTCAGAAATCAACTACACACGCGTAAATGTAGATGTCTGTCGAGAGAAGATGCACTCAGATAGAAAGAAAAGATGCTAGGTAACCCCAACATTTCTTTGCTATACAAAATTGAACTGGAAATGTCTTTTTTCCGGCTCCATATAGACAAATCAATGATATAGATCAGTTTCGCACATATGTGTATACCGTTATATCTTCAGATAACATTTTTAAAGATTTGTGATACATAGATAATTTACAGATTTTTACAACCTCAGATGCGTTGTAATAGGAGAAAAAGGAATACAGAGTTTCAGATGTTGATTTTCTCAGTAATATCAGATTTTAAATATGTACTTATTTTAAATAAGGTAACAAATCTGGTGTAGAACGGTGTTAAACATGCATGCATATTAGACTGGTTTTTTAATATAAATTTTTTTAACTTGAAGAAAGTATCATAAGATGTAAATATTTGTTAAGTTAGTATATACTGGTAAAGGGAATAAGAGCCATTAGGTCACCCTAATGTGTATTTGTTTAGCAGACTTGAACCTGAAAACGTCTTTTTTCCTGAATCCATGATGTTAAATAATGTAGTCAACCTGGTGTCAGGTGTATGTTTTAATTTACCTAGATGCTGATTAGTATTTTTTCTTTTTCTTTTTCAAAACACTTTAGCAATTGCTTTTAATTTCTATTTTACCTGTATCAGCTACATTTATAAGTGGTCTAGTGTGTTCTACACCGCATCTACTCCTTCCTTTAAATAATACTTAACGTAATTTATTTTGTTTCATCAAGGCTCGAACTGATATATATATATATATATATATATATATATATATATATATATATATATATATATATATATATATATATATACTGCACTGGAACATTCGTAGCTTGCAGTTCAATCCATTATACAATGAATTTTAGAACAAAAACTGCAAATTACAAAAAAAGACTTACGGTATCTTTGTTGTGCGAGAAACTTTGATATTTATTTCACCATCGTCACCGACATTTCAAATTAAAACATGTGCTTCCAAGAATGTCACATTGTAAACAAAACGTTTAAAGTTAAATGATGCATTGAAGAAATAATTTGTACTTAGTTTATTTTTAAAAGACACTGCATTTTGTAATACTTAAAACCTGTCAATAATAATAATAATAATAATAATAATTATTATTATTATTATTATTATTATTATTATTATTATTATTATTATCATCATTTCATACATAAGGAAATTATATTTACACGCCACCAAGGTCAAAGTTCAGCACTGTATTCATTTCTTTAATAGAAAAAAATTGCTATAATCAGTCATAATCAAATTTAAAATGGCGGCATAACTAAGTGATGTGATGTGATTTTGATTTTTAACGTAGCTTTAACAATTTTTCAGTCTATAGTAATGTCTAGCACTGGGGCATCATGCCGCAGACCTGTAGCATTATGTCCCACCCAGTCATATTATCCTGACACCAGGCCGACCAGTCCTAACACTAACCTCTTAATGCTGAACGCCAAGCGAGGCAGCTGTTATTACCATTTTTGTAAGTCTCTGGTATGACACGGCCGGGGATTGAATCCACGACCTCCCGCATCCCAGGCGGACGCTCTAACCACTAGGCCACCGGAGCATAACTAAGCATTCATATGTTCTGAATATTGTATCCACAATAACCAGCGCCACCGCCCATTATGCTAAATTACTGAGCTGGAATATTGCCAATGATTTTAAGCACAGTTGTAATTACTGGAACAAAATTAAAGTATTTCCATCATATCTTGCCCGTTTCTGCTTAGTAAGATGATACGTTGGTTTAGTGGGTCACTTGAAACGTGAAATATGAACATGGAACGAAATTCAGTAAAAAAGTAAATTGAGTGTACTTTTCTGATGATGCAGTCTCCATAATATTGTTCAAACTCTAAAAGATGTAATGTATTAGCGAGGCCTCGTGAGAGATAGTGTTTTCAGGACATGGGCGTAAGTATAAATAAAGGTGCCGAATAAGGCGATTCTGAGCAATAGCTCTATCCAAAGTGAGATCACTCTCGTCTGACTGCCGTTTCGACAAGCGGACAATATTTTAGTACTTGTATTGCCACAGCAAGCCAAAATACACAATATAATCGTTTTATTTCGCTTGAGATGGATGGATTTGTGATACAGAGGATGTTCTCTTAACGCATTATGATTGGGTAATGTATTTGAAGAAGAAACATAAATCGGTACTTAATCCAAATCCAGTGTACTCTAATTTGCAATTATATAAAATATTCTTGGTCAATGTTATGAATAAAGTGATTTGTGATGTAGACAAAGACATGAAGAAATCACCGATTTTGCACAAATTCATGTTCAGTCAGGTGACAGGAACATAAATGTACTATGTATGTTAGCTTTATTCTGCTGCTAACAATGCCGTACGGTGTGACCGTACATTCTAGCTATTATCGATAACAACACATAAGACAGGCTCAAAACAAAACATACTACTGATACACGGTTCCCTCTCTTACCTAGCTCTCATAATGGTCGCTAAGTGACTGCGAGATAATACGAGAACACTGAGGGCGTTTAGAGCTTTGTTGTGCATACGTATGTGTATTGAGCGTGGAGTAGGGTGCATGTTTCGACGGCAATTGTATTACATTATTGATTGTATCCTTGTATTGGAAATGGGTCCTATAGGCATTTCCAATGACACACTGAGGTAGCCAACCCTAACTAGTCTGGGCTGGAGGCTAAAGGCGTGAATATTCGACGACTTCTATACTCCTGCCATGAGGCAGATCATATACTGTTATGTTGTCAAACAGTAATATAGTTGGTACGTTTTCTCATTTGCACGAGAACCATTATCAACACAAAGTACTACCATTTTCTATGAACAATATATTGCACGCACGCTTTATGTTTAATAGTCACCTATGAAGATAATTGAACTGCTTGGCATAAATCATTTATTTTTCAGTCGTAGTTACCTATACCTATTGACCTCAAGATCACTAAGGTTCATTCTTATCACAAGTACAAGCTATTCATAAAGCGTGGAACCTAAGATGATGGCGAACTCGAGTTATTGTGCTGAAAACATTTCCATTGGTACATTCGCAGTGACCTCGAACATCGAGCTCTTGAGCCGAAATCGATAGTGTTTTTCTTATCCCAAGTGCAAACCATCTACAAACTTTATTAGCTGATAATGGTGGTCAACTCAGATTAGTGTGTGAGAAAGCAAATGTGGCAGACAGACGGACAGAAGGATGGACATCAAAACATAATATGCCCCGCCATAGCGAAGGCGTACGTTCACGCCTTAAGCTTCCAGCCCAGGACTAACCCGGGTCGGCTACCTCAGTGTATCACTGAGAAAAGCATCGAGCACCATTTCCTCGGCAACACAAGTCAATATGAGTTACAAGTTTACAATTGTGATACAGCTTGGATTTAATCAATTAAAACATTCATTACTTTTCATATCACGAAAATAACGTAGGGAATTTTAACAACGGATTTTTAGTAAAGAAACTATCTACGTTTTAAGTCAGGAAGTGCACATACTCTACCAGTGAAACAATTCCATTCCTCGTTTCTGCATTGCTTTCGGAACTGCTGACATTCGTTGCGTCCAAGATTCCAATCAATCATACAAATATCCGTTATGGATCGTGAACAAAAGATACATCGATCCTGTTTAAATCGTATGACAAAAAAAAAAAAAACCCTCAATATTTTTGCATTACGGGAAGCTCAAAATGGCGTCTAAAACATAGAATATCGGATCGAACAAAGTGTCAGCGTTATCCGCATGAGTTGTTATAGATTATTTCTACATATCATCCATGCTGTGTAACCATGTTATTTATTGGCAAAGCAACGATTAGTGACGAGAAAGCCTGTTTCACGATAAGTGTATACTGATTAAATAGGGTAAACAAGTTCT
This sequence comes from Sinohyriopsis cumingii, assembly GCA_028554795.2. NCBI lineage: Eukaryota > Metazoa > Mollusca > Bivalvia > Unionida > Unionidae > Sinohyriopsis > Sinohyriopsis cumingii. Next base: position 117,641,744 of record CM068826.1, on the reverse strand, counting down.
GTTAAAACAGGATCTTTACGAATGCTATGACTATTTTGCGAAGGTCGTCATTGTGGTTATTTCATTCGGTCTTGGTGAAGAATTACACTCGGTAAAAGATAGTAAGTTTTAAAAGTATGTATTTTCTACCGTAGCTAATAGAACACAGAAAGTAGCTACAACATCGCCACGAAATGAAGACAAAATTGTATGATTTCGGTTTTAAATTTACTGTCGGTAGATAATACCAACATAATCATTTCTTCTTCACCACGCCGGTGAAGAACCCTAGACCGAGTCAAACCAAAGTTTCATAACAATGGCGTTAACAGCTGCCTCGCTTGGCGCTCAGCATCAAGATGTTAGTATTATAACTATCTGGCCTGGTGTCAGGATAATGTGACTGGGTGGGATATGATGTCACATGTGTGCGGCACGATGTCCCAGTGCGCTATAAAGTGCCACACTGCAGACATCGTAGCGATATGACTCAGAACGTTAAAGCTACGTTAAAGATAATTAAGAAAAACAAACACATAATCATTCCTTATTTCTTTCTAGAATGTCGCATTTTTCTGTATATCAACTGATATTGGTATGGGTTTAAGTCCATTTTTCAGCACAAATAGGATGTACGTGTCGGCCAGTATTACTGGTGAAGGAAGAACCCTTGAAAACCGAAAAGAACCATCAACCCACAGGAAACTAATGGCAAGCTTTCTCGAGTACCCACATTGGCCAAGCCCGAAAATCGAACCCACGCATACAGAGGTTTCTGTATATATGAAAACATAACAGACACTTAAAACACCTATTACTTTTGATATAACGAAGACTTAGTGAGGACAAAACCAATTTTTCTATGATTCCATACAGGTTATATTAGATAAACTCACTTAAAAATAGATTGAGATTCTTATGGCCAGTTTGTAAAGGTTGTCGATTAATTCGTTTCGTTTTTCTTTTTTCAATGGCGAAATAGACATTTGTTGTGATGTGAGAACATTCAACTTTACGGTAAAATTTGGTCAACTTCAATTTGTTACGATGACAAGTTGTTTCCTGGGTTCTAACAAATTAATTTTGTGCACCCCAGTACAGAATAGAGAATTATGTTATCGTTACCTCATCAGTTCTTTAAAATTCGTTTCAGTCAACAAATAAACGAGTTTTAAACACTTTTATGGGGGTTTTAACTAAAATGCCAGGTTCGTCTTGTCTTTGTGAAAAGTAATTATGTTGCCTCTTCACAATATGGTCCAAATGGACCAAATCATATCCTGCTTTTCCCTCGAAATAATTTATTTTGCCAAAATTATACACGAATTTAATTTATAATAATCGTGTGTGTGTGTGTGTGTGTGTAAAATACAAAAACTCATATATTTAATTATGCTGGTCAATCAAAGCTCAAGCGGTTACCTGCTAAGAAGGATTTTGAACCTGACAAATTTTCTTGAAAGAGAGTCACCCTGAAAGTTCACCGTATATATTTTCCAGATGTTTTAATTTCACCGCTTATCATTTCAGACCAAAACTTTTTCAAAAGTTAAAATCTCCTCAAAAATCCCGGTTATGCCTTGTGCTACATCGAATGATGGTTATGTCAGTTCCTTCTATGCTATAAGCATATCCTCACATGTATATAATAACGTAATTTTCACAATGATTTAACATTTGTGCCTACATGAAACCGTACTTTCACTTTTATTATTTTATTTTATAAATTATATGTAGGTCTGTGTGATTATTGCTGAATGTATTCGCAAAAGCCGATTGGTCCAATGTCTAAATAAAGTTCAGTTTATTCTATTCCTGATATCCACGTTTTAAAAAAAAATTGCATTTATTCTCTAGTTAAAAAGGGATTTAATTTCAATCGATTTTATTAGATACATTATCACTGCCGCACGGTTCTGGCATAAAAAGGAAAATAATAAGATATGCATTTCTCACCAAAGAATCTGATCAAATGATAAAACAATAGTCTAGCTTTTAAATAGAATTATAATTTAGTTTGATTAACTTCGACGAGCAAGTGATTAAGTACATAATATCATCACATTTTAGTGTTACAATCATTTTAAAAGGACTGTTTTGTTGAACTTTCGTAGGATAATTAGAAACTACTGTGTTTTTCAGAGCAAAATTTGCATTGCTGCCTGATTAATATATTCAGTAACGGTTCGTAAATATTTATTTCGTCAGTAGATGCGTGTCAATTCGAAATGAAATTCCTGACTGACTGAAAAATATAATATCGGGTCGCCGATATCCGTTATATTTAAAGGGTTATTCACGGCATGAAGAAATTAGGAAAGACACTGTTTATATCATTTAAGTACGCGCTCTATAGTACATCTGAGGTAAAGCCTGATGGGACAAAATACATATTTAAAGCATTGCCCAGGTAGATACATTTATAGTAGAAAATAAATGGTTAAAGCATTTCCCAGCTTGAGGGATTTATTGTAATAAAGAACTCTTTAAAGCATAGCCCAGGTAAATAAATTTATGGTAGAAAAATAAATATTTAAAGCATTGCCCAGGTAGACAAATTTATGGCAGAAAAGAAATATTAAAGCACTGCCCAGGTAGATAAATTTATTGTACAAGCTTTTCCCAACTTGTGGCATTTATTGTAATAAAGAACTTTTTAAAGCAATCCCCAGGTAGATAGATTTATTCTATAAGAGAAATATTTAAAGCATTGCCCAAGTAGATACATTTATTGTATAAAATACATACTTAAAGTATTGCCCAGGTAGATGCATTTATTGTATTAAAATAATATTTAAAGCATTGGCCAGGTAGATAACTTTATTGTATAAAAGAAATATTTAAAATATTGCCCAAGTAGACAGATGTATTATACAAAACTATTTAAAGCATTGCCCATGTACATAGATTTATCGTACAAAAGAATTGTTTAAAGCACTGCCTAGGTAGATTGATTTATTGAGCAAAAGAAATGTTTAAGGCATTACCAGGTATATATATTTATTGTACAAAATAAAGCTGTATCAATCAATACCCAGTTAGATAGATTTATTGTAGAAAGGAAATATTTAAAGAATTGTCCAGGTAGACAGATTTATTGTACAAAATAAATTATTTAAAGCAAACGTTTCAGAACAGGAGGAGAGTAGTTATATCGTACACAAGTGACTTTCTATCATCTTTAGACAAAGCATATTAAAGTTAATAGCTTGCAGACAGAGAAAGTGTTTAAAATGTTAGGTGGATTTGTGAAATGTCAAAGACATCAAATATATGAATAACTGTCAACAATTCGACCTTATTTCTCAGTCGGATTATATTTATTGTATTGAATACGTCACATATGACGCTTACATGGCTAAAAAACAAACATTCAGTAGATGTGCGTATCTTTATACTAAATGCTGTGTTAGATTTTAAGTTGATCGAGACAAATATCAGCCCCAAGTTTCATCAGTATGGAGATATAAATCTCCCTTGACCTTTCCAAATTCGTCTGGAGTTATAAATGGGCCATTTGACAAAAGAGCTATGATGTAACGTAAAACACGTTTTGTCTGACCAGGAAAATAAGTGTTACTGAATTATAGACTGATTAAAACCGACATTCATTGAATAAGAATAAATCATAATGTTTGTACCAGCATTAACATATCTGCAGCATATTCGCTATTCGTATGTCGAACTCCAGTTGGAAGATTCAACATGGAAAAACCTTAGCTGATCAACACATACAAATGGATAGATGGACAAATAAAACATCCCATAAAATGTTTATCTATTTATCTGATACATAGTTATTAGGCCTGATCAATAGGATTGCCTTCGGCGTCTGGAACTCATATTATGGCGACCTAAGGAGGACTATTGAGTGGTTCTAAAAATCAATACTTCATATAGTTTCTTTGAGAGACTGATGCGATAGTGATGTAAATGGTTTCGACTCTGGTCTCACTGCTACAGTAATCAAAGGAACACTTAGTTCACCGGCATAAGGAAATGGAAATAAAATCTAGCTACCATTTAAAATCGTATGTGATTATTCAATCATTGCGTTTTTAATGTTCATTTCCGTAAAGACGCAAGTACGTGAATTATTATGCCCGTGGCAATACTTCCGCATTAAAGACATTTGTCAGCTCGAAAAAAGTGGATGATATAAATTATATACACACATTCATTCAATCAGATAACATTTTACGTACTTTTTGTCCATCATCGTCATAAAAAAGAACTACAGCAACGACTATAACAACTCAAGAACAATATGGAATTAATTACTATTCATTTCCGTCAAATCTGAAATATCTGTTTGGACAACATTTGATCAGTCGTCGAATATTCTATTATATTAGCGGATTTCGAACGGACATATTGTTGTCTTTTTTCATGAGATATGCATATGATTGTCAGAAATGACTAGTTACTACTACTTCCTAAATCTGGATGTAGTTGTCGTCCATAATTCTTGTTTCGTTGTGGTCGTCTTACTGTCTTTCGGACATTTGAAAGTACCTAACACAGTGATTGACAGGTGAAGCTTAACACCCAATTGATCAATGTCAACTGGTCAAAGAGGAAGCCCAAGTTAAGGACTTTTCAGTGCACCAAGAGATAGACCAATCTGTGTTATCACATCTTGTCTGATGCAATTAGGTAACTGAGTTTAACCTACTCGACCGATCACTATTCAACTGTAACAAGTGCTACATACCCCCTTCTAGCAAAGTACTGGTTTCGAACTTTGTCCTTAAACTTAAAATAACTTTGATCAACTTATTCTTACTTAATGGATGCTTCCGTTCATGATAGAACAGTCAATTTGTCCAATAGAATGGCTGCAATTTTACTACCAACACTACCGCTAAAGAGACCCAGCTGAATAGTTTCCAAAATAGCCGCTAGGTGGCAGGGTACAGTTTTGTAAATTGGCCCCTGGCAAATTTCTTAACTTAAGGCTATGGTCGCTGATTACGGCATTAAATTTGCACATAAAAACTGGACCCTGCCCGCCCCCCCCCCCCCCCGAAACATAATTGTCGGAGCCGAAGATATATTGTTAGTTTGTTGTCTATGAATCCATTGACTAGACATGAATATGTTTGTTGATTTGACATGATACTGTTTGTTGACTAGACAAGAATCTGTTGACTAGACATGAATCTACTTGTTGACTAGACATGAATCTGTTCGTTGACTAGACATGAATCTACTTGTTGACTAGACATGAATCTACTTGTTGACTAGACATGAATCTGTTCGTTGACTAGACATGAATCTACTTGTTGACGAGACATGAATCTACTTGTTGACTAGACATGAATCTGTTCGTTACGTCCACGTGAATATGTTTTTGAATAGACATGCTTGCATGCATGTATGTATGTATGTATGTATGTATGTATGTATGTATGTATGTATGTTTGTATGTGTGTGTGTGTACGTGCGTGCGTGCATGTATGTATGTATGTATGTATGTATGTATGTCAGCATTATATGACTTTACATATTAGTTTGCAAGATGAAGCACAATGGTGATGGTAAAATGTGACAATGAAGATATTTGGCTGATTGATTCAAGGTGTTATTGATTGATTTTGTACTAAGAAAAGATCAAGTAAACATTGCAATGATTGTACTTCGATTTTCCATTTGAAACTGATATCATCGTGACAGATTGTTCTGACAAAGGATTAATGGCAAGATGTTCCGAAATAATGATACAATGGCAATAAATTCATATCACAAGCGTGACAGGGGGATTGAAAATTTATAGGATTTTAAAAAAGAGAAACAAAGAACAAATGTACAGTGGGGTGCCATGGGGCGGATGGTATGATAATAATACAGTAAATGCAAGATAGCGACAGTCACGTGACGAGGATGACAAAATCAGGTTACAACGTTGATTAATTCATAAGACTTCGACTGAATGATAACTATTTGCTTGTAGTAATATGGGACCCATGAGCAAATAATTGGCGCTGATACATGTTACTTTAGTGCTATCACAACATCAATCTGTCTTCTTCCTGGCATAAAATTATCGCCCTTTCCCCATTGCTGAGGACGCATACATTTGTTATGATTTCGCATACATTTGTTATGATTTCGTACTACTCCATCGATTGTAATTTTGTCATGAATCCATCGTCAGTGTGTCCATCTAATGGTATTGTTGTTGAATCATTAAGCCTTAATCTTACCGTTAGCCTGTCTTAATAACATCATCAGCCTATCGATAATATGGTATTAATCTGTTGCGATTTAAAATACATTAATTCATTGCCTTAATTTACCAGAATACCGCTATCGTAAAATAATGACGGTGTGATCACATAATCGATCAGGTCTTATGATTCAAAAACATGTAATTTTTCACTGCTAATCCGTCGAAAAGTATGAGATCAATCAATTGCCTTTGTCTGCCGAAGACTGTCCAGTCTTCCCTGGCCCTCGTACCTTCATCACATCCTCCTCGTCAGTCAGATGCCAAAGTATATATTTCTTGTCAATTTATCATGACTTTTGTTACTGTGCTATTAAACAGTCATCACCAGCCTCTAATACTTTATTATTTTATTAATAATACATCAATTCATCATATCGTGCCAACGGTCTGTCAGCCTACAACGCTTCAATCGGGTTTTGTACCATCGATCCATCGCAAACCCATATCCACATGATTATATCACACCTACGCCATCTTCCATGAATGCGTCATGATCGTAACATAAATCTAAGGCGTTGGTTAAATCATTCCATCGCTGTCCCATTATAGCAGGTGTATCGTCGACATCGTGTCACTGATACGTCGCTTATGGACATTTCAGTCAGTAACATGTTTTTTTTAATTTTTTATATTTACCTCTTTAATATCAAGAATTGATTTTTTCTTACAAAATTTTGGAAGTGATCCAGCTGTCTATTATTCGTTATCGTCACATCGATCCATAAGTTTATTATTAATCTTTCCATTATACTGTCATTATTGTCGTAGTCATCGTCGTGACGGGCCCATGGTGGCCAAGTGGTCTAAGGCTCCCACCTGTACAAATCACTTACATCTCACGTGGTTTTGAGTCTCGGTTGGATCAACGTTGGTATGTTGTTTCCCAGGGGTCGGTGCTCATCCCGGTGTTTGTCAGGGTCCTTCCTCCATTACCACTGACCACACATTTGTGCCATCTTCATGTAACTATGTGCATTGTGCCATCACACCTCTAGCTTTAATTCGTCTTCACTGCACCAATACTTTGATGCTATAATTTTGAATGTACGTCGTCATTACACAATCCATGAAGCGCCACTGTAATACTGACATTCAAGTCGCGTTTCGTCCATGAAATTTGTCGTATTTGTACTTGGCGTACATTTCCGTGTCATCATTATAATTTGACACCAACTGTCGTCATCTGTAGTTTCTATTAACACTTATCTTAGGATATACCACTGTCATTTTTAATTCGTCAGTTAACCGTAAAACATGTATCTGTCAGAATTTATATATTGTCATCGAACCTTCTAGTAACTGTCCTCTTTGAATTATAACAGCGCGACGACAATGGATCAAATTTACGTTGGCAATAATCTGATAATACCTTTCGACAGCGAGATCACAACTAATTATTGTAAGAATGAATCCTTTCACAAACAAGAGATTGACAGGGCGAACGACCCGTCTTCGTGCAAGGCCAGGATTAAATGCGAGCAAATGGAGCTGTTGTTCCGGGGCTCTTCCCCCCACCCACACACCCCACGGTCGACACGCTACGGAGTGCAATATCATTAACTAACGACGGGGATGTGTGTTTTTTTCTTCTTAATTCCTTCAGGCTCTCCTAGCTCCTAAATCTGTTAGTCTTTGGTGGGCCATGCTTGAGCCATGTGGGATGTATTGCCTTTGGTAAAAAAAAAATAGGTTACTCGGAGATTATCCCTATATAAATTTATTAATTCAGTCCCCATATTAGTCAATGGATACACTTTGTTTCGCTTATATACAACATTTCTCAAAAATGTAACATGGCAATGTTTGTATGTTTACGTGAATATGATTGTGTTAGCAGGCGATACCAGCAATCTCTCCATCCATTCACCCATTTATATATCCATCGAATATATTTCAGCCTGGTGTATTTCATGTTGGTGACTAATGAAATCAAATATTGTCTCAGTTGAAATATTTTAAATTATTTTTGACATAAAAGTATTATAGTATTCATACACTCTCCCGTTTATTTGTGCCCTCGCCATTTTAAATACAAAAGGAACAAGATTTAAATAAAATGCACAAAACAGTCATCTCACTGATTGATTTGTAATTTTAACCTAATTATCACCAGGGGGTCCTAAACACTGTCAGCTTGTTGGTGTTTCTTTAGTAACACAGTCGCCATATGTGCATAGGCGAGTCAATGTTTTCAAGAAACAGATGTATTGCATGCAGTTACATCTCTTTGAATACATCTGTACAAGAGTTCCTCCTTTTTATTTGTTCAGTTTTTGGGGTTTTTTTTAAAATATTAAAGCCAGACATGGAATATATTAGACGCAGACGACACAATTTTTTTTTAATGAAATGGACTGTTCTAGAAACCAGAAAAGGACAGCGAGCAGACTGATCTTGATCAATGACATTTCGTGATTTATCACTCTTCATGAAGAACCATGACAACCGCTTGTATCATGACGATTGTATTGGCTGAATGGCTGGCTAATTGGTGTGTTGACTGATTAGTTGATTAACTGACTGCATCAGCAACTGATTCTTAAAGATTACAATTAGATTGTGCATATTTTTTGGCAACTCACCTAACTTGTTGAAAGACAAGAATACAAATTTTGCGCATGTCATCTGGAAATAATCTTTAAACCCCAGCCAATAATGCTTTATTATATTTCTTCTTTAAAAAGTGGCATAATTAAAACATCTTGCCTCCTAAACTAGTCATGATTCTCAAAATGGATTTTGAGTTACATTTCTCAGTTAAAATGTGAATGAAGACTTACATATATGAGCGCTGGGTCACATACAGTGCAATAAAAATACAATGAAATAGCCTTAGTTTGCACAGCTGTAAAATGACATGCCCTAGGAAAAATCCAAAGCTCGTTTACCTAAAGTAACTCTATTAGTTTCAGGGTTCCAGGGTGGTTTTATTAACCCATAACGCAGATTATTGATTTCCAAACAAACCGAAAATATAATTCACTTTAAATATTCTTTCCAATTTTTTTTTTGTCGTAGCTGTAATTTAAAACCCCGGCTATTGGTGACAAGTAATTAGTTATCGAGGTGTTAAGTAAGGTTACTGATGTCATGTAATTATTAACTGAGGACAGCTATGGATGGATGTTATGATGGCAACGATTCCATACAGCCTTGACGACGACTTATTAATAAATTAACGGTTGAGTATGGTTACAATGACAATGGATTCATGGTAACACGACTGACTACAGATTTGTTTTTCATTTTGTCGCGTCTTTTAAATTGGAGCGAATCGTGCTAATGCCATGATGCTATCCATGAGCAAGACTGGTTGACTGAACTATGCACTGCATTGGAAAGTAGGTTTCGTACTATTCCGGCGAACAAACAGTACTGTGGCGAAGCATTCATGAAATACTATCATTTATTGGGTGGGACTAATGCAACAGCTGCAAGGCGAATGGTGCTTAATAATTCTACGATATCCTACAAGCTCCACTGTATCACTGGACATCAATTCCTCTAATATGTAGGAAATGTTCCATTAAAAATCTGTTGTATTTTCGCATCGGCTTTAAAGTTCATAATTAATATCTTCGTCTGAAACGCCTAGTATTAGGACTGACTGAAATACAATTCCGTCGTTTCGTCATCGATTCAGCGAAGCCCGTTCTGGAAGAAAACATTGATTAATCGTTGCATAATCGAAGCGTATCTTTAAAAAGACATTTTCCAATATATCAGTCTTGATTGTTGTCAATTGTTTTAATATTTTGGTCTAGAAGAAGAGCATGGAGCATGGTTTGCTACTGAGTGACATTACTGGTAGATATGCCAAATAAGAATTATGTAACTCTACCATGAAACGTTAGAAGAAAGTCAATTCTAGTTCTACGGTTCTCTGAAACCAAAAAAGGACAAATCACGTTGTTACTGAAAGGTCTAATGGCTGACTAAGGTATGGCATCTGCCTTTATTACGTCGATTTTCATGCTACGATGAGTATTAGATGGATGGCTTCTGTACTATATTCAAATGTAATGTTAAACGTAGAATTAGAAAACAGTTTATCTTGGTTTGTACAGCTTAATTATCTTACCAGACGTACATTCGGCGGCAAAAATATATTCCCATAATAATGGTTGCTGAAGAACAAACATCACCACGAACACCTATCAAACATTTGAACGATATAACAGGGAACAGAACCAATCGAATCTGTCAGCTAGACGATCTGGATATATAAATATAGTATTTGCCTTTTTAAAGTTCTGACGCCAACTGTTCTCATTCAAGATACAAATTTCGTTAATTCATTCACTAACCACGTACATTATTTTGTTTGTAGTGGGTGCCCCGTTTAATTTAAACTTTTTATTTTTTTACCTTTATCTTTCATTTTATATGCATTTTGTTTTATGTTTGCATGTTTATCTTTTATCTTTTACTTTGTTGTACTGCATGCTTACTTTTATTTGGAACGGTTTGTCTTTCCAAATATTTCTGTTGCATTTGATTTCATCTTTACATTATTAGAACGAAAGTCTATTCGTCACCTTGTAGCCAATATTCTCCTGAGGTGCTGTTAGAACCCATAGATACATACACACATGCATCATACGTACGTACATACATACATATATCCATCCATCCATCCATCCATCCATACATACATACATACGTACATACATACATCATTACATACATACATACCTACATACCTACATATATATATACAAACATACATACATACATGCATACATACATACATACATACATACATAGTCAACGCATGTATATAGCATCTTAACTAAGGTAAATAAGCAGATTACATTTTCCGTGACAGTTGTTACTGTACAATTAACTCCTGCTCAGAATTTTGATATTCTGTCTAATAGGAAAGTTTTTATATTTCTTTCTAAGGTGCATATAGTTTTTAATATTAACACACACACACACACACACACACACACATATATCTATCTGTCTATTATTAATTTCCAAGGTTAATTTTCCAACGTGTGCAACCGTTTTAGTCTATCACGTATGCATTAGAAGAACCTAGTAATATATTCCTATACTATCGCACCAGATAGGTTTTTCATAAAAGTGAAGCGAAAAGTCACGCAAATGATAGAACATAAATGAAAAGTAAAAAGCAAAATATTAACGGTTACGACGTTACAGAAGATGCATTACATTTTTATGTCAAGGGAATTACTTACCGGAATCGCAGTTTCCTACAAAAATCGTTTGTGCTTTAATAAAATAATCTTCTCTTAGAACTGTTGAAATTGGCCGCCTCTGTGTAATTACGATTTAATATCCGACTTTTTTCTTCCTCCTGTAATGACAGATTTATCTATACGTACGTGCATTATCATCCACGAAATGAACAAGTTTTCAGGAAAACAAAGCCCGTATTCCCCCATTTCCTCGAAAAAGTATAGTGCTTGCATTAGAGAAATACGTTTATGTGTGCACTTTTTTTTTTGTTGCTGACATGTATAAGAATTGAAATGTATTTTCCCCTTCTTATAAAAAAACTATGTATTACTAATTGAAACATCAGTCAATACGCGTGTGCGTGTTCTAAAATGGCAATGGGTAAGACTTTGGCATCGGACTATTGCCACTATTGTCGTTAAAGGAGGGCATGCACATTTTTTGCAATTCTTACATTTAGGGTCCGGTAATTTCCTTTTGATGCAAGGCAGAAAAGTAAAACATTACTTTATTCTTTCCATATTTGGAATGTACATATACATTTAGTATATGTAATCCATTAATTTCAGTGTGGGCTAATCGTCCTGTAAAAAATTCATTTAAATTTTGTTTTCTCGCAGTAATTGTAGGGAAACATTCCTTAATGTTGTGACGAACTCCGCATCCTCTTCTTTGATATTATTTGCGGAAATAATTGCGTCAAATTGTTCTTCAGTTTCTTTAATTTGGCAAATATCTAATACATGGTTCACCTGTAAAACTATCACACCATATATGTGTTGTTTCTTTTAGCCTATTTTGCCTCTAACTCCATATATATTCAAATATATAACGCAAAGGTTTTGTCCCCTCCCAGTAGTTAAGTGGGATACATTAGGGACAATGGGACTTAGCATTAAAAAGACCCCTGGGACACTTTAGGGACAATGGAAATTTAACATGGAGAAAAATCGTGGGTCACTTTAGGGACAATGGGAATTTGACATAGAGTTTGGGTCTGTCTAGGGACAAGGGAAATTAACATGGGAATAGAGTTTGGGTTTGTCTAGGGACAAGGAGAATTGAATATGGGATTTTTTTTATTATTTTTTTTTTAAAGTTTTTTTTAAATTTAAATTTAAATTTAAATTTAGAAAAGGGGTAGGCAATGGAAAGGCTATCTCTTTTCGAGAAATATGGCTGACCCTGAAAAGGGCCTTTGGGTTTATGTTAATATTAATATTAACATAGATGGCATCTGTCACATCTTCTTCTTCTTCTTCTTAAACTCCTTCTAACTACCGGTCCATACACAAGTACCCTCTTGAGACATCCTTGTCTTTCTATGTAAACTCTCCTCATCCATTGACTAGTATCTGTCCTATCAACAACAGTCCACTTTGACCTGACATACATGAGCATGTCCGTCCTAAACATCATGGAAGACACAAGGGTGGATGACTCAACTGTGGTCCACATCTTGAAGCGACGAGAATAGGTGAATCAATGCAGTGAACTGTGCTTATTTATAGGTACAGGAAGGATTGAAACGGATTGAATTCATTCACCAATCCGAACACGCGTTACAAAATTCAGTCAGCTCGCATCCAATCCGAAGAGAGCAGTCTGTGACGTCAGGTGGTCTATATAGATTCGTTAGCGCTTGTGTGCAGTCAATCTATGCGACAGTGATTCAACATGACGGAATCTCAGAAAACGATCCATTGGGGTGCACCAGCAGGGGAGACTGCCCAAGGGAACCCGGACTTACTTTCAGAAGAGGTACACTGGGATTTTGTGGATTTTCTTACCTCGCAAGAATTTGTTCCAGAACCTTCGTTACCTTCTTCATTACCGCAAGTGGAGAATTTTAGACAGAGACAGAAAGAAGAATTTTAGAAATTTATGCAACGACAAAAGGAAGCGGAACAAGCTTTTCTCCTACAGCAACAGCAACAGCAACAAGAAGAGGTAAGAAAAAAACAACAGCAACAACAGCAAGAAGAAGTAGCAGCAAAGAAACAAGAGGGTGAAAATCAAACGGCTACGGTACTGTTGGACATTTTAGCGGAGTTAAGAAGTCTGAAACAAATGTATCAGACTTCTTTATCACGACCGAAGAGAATACGACCTTCCCGAGCTAAACACGCCAACCCTGTGACTAAGCCTGTCGTACCACCCTTAGTGATTTCAACCCAATCATCAGAAGTAGGCCTTGGCCGTGGCAAAGGCTTAAGGCAGTTAAAGTTGATTGGTTAAACTCACCCCTACACCAAAATAAAAAGGCCCTTTTCAGGGCCACCCACATTTCTCGAAAAGAGATAGCCTTTCAATTTGCCAATAACTCAAAAATAAACCCCACCCATTTTACCCTTATAGTACGTGTCTGTGTATGAGTGCGTGAGTGTAGCTTCTTATTTTAAAATCAAAACTCAAAGACACTTACCTTATATCATTCATGTATTCTTTTATCCATTTTTTACAATTCAATTCACAATTCACCACAGAACACTTTAATTAAAAGTTCATTGACTTCTTCTTTCTCCTTGTTTAGTCTCTCTGTTTTTTGAATTTCTTCACCGTTTTTACTTCATTTTCTTCCCTTCTTCTTTTCTTCTCCTGTTTCTTTGCTTCTTTTAAATAGAATTGTCTTCTTTCTTCCTCTTCTTCCTCTGAAGAATCCCTCTCTTCTTTCGAAGAATCCCTCTCTTCTTCTGAAGAATTCCTCTTTTCTTCTGACTCCTCTTGTTTCTTTTTTGGGCAATCTGGAGACCGATGTCCTTTTTCTTTACAATAATAACAGGTATCTTGACTTTTGTCTCTTTTAGTCCCTGTTTTTGTTCTTTTTTGACGGTCTGGACACTCTGAAGACCAATGCCCTTTCTTCTGACAGATATAGCAAGTATCTTGACTTTTATCTCGAAAGGAAGGAGAGTAGTCCGTCGGCTGGTCTGAAGAGAATTTTCTAATGACCCCTCGCAAAGCTCTGACGAAACGTTCCATCTGGGTAGTCTCTTCCATCGTTGTGCTCGGCTTGAGAGTGAAATGAATAGTGAAAGGACAAGACACACACCCTTTTTATATACGCTGGTTTGATAAGACTATAAATTAGTCTGTGGTGTTTAAACTTGAGTCATTTGACGTTTTGCACTCAAGATGAAACGATCCCATTCATTCGAGAAGAAAGAAGAAGAAGAAAGTAAGAGGCAGAAACGTGATCTATCGCCTCGTACCAGGGCTGAAATCTTGGCACAAATTCATGCCAGTGATTTTGAAGAGGACATGAGTGAACCAGAATCCGAACCCTCTAAACCAAGTTCACCACCCTTAGTCAACCCTGAAAAGTACTATTCCATTGGAGAGACGGAAAAGCGCTCCTCTAGAAAATATAGAACCACGGCTTACACCTACACGGTGAAGTTTAAAGATTTCAAGGCCGACGTACCCTTGGAGAAAGCAGAAGGGTTTATCACCGAGATGTGGGATTCTTTGCTCACCTCACTCAAGCGACAATGTCAACCCAAAGAAGACGATCGCTTGACACTATCCATAGATCACGACGGTTTGAAATCCCCTGTTTGGATCGAGTTTAGCAGACCCGCAGAACTAACCCCTTCCAAAGTCATGGACAAGATTCAACACGTACAACAATCTAATGACCAGTTTGACATCACCGATGGTAAAGCCACACTGAAAATGGCTCACGTCTCTCTTCCTCAAGGGACAGGACGCAAAAAGATGTTATTGGTGGACGACCTTCGCAACACCAAAAAGAGTCTCGTCCGAATTAACAACCCTCAAGACCAGATGTGCTTAGCCCGTGCCATCGTGGTGGGACGAACCTATGCCAACAAGAACGACACGGTAGAATGGAAAAGAACCTGGGAGAACATTCGAAAATCGAACCGAACCAAACAACGAAACGAAGCAGAACTCCTGTTGCAACAAGCTGGCCTGTCCAAAGACACACCCTGTGGCATTCCTGAGATGCAAAAATTGCAAGATGCCCTAGCTCCACGCTACACCTTGAAAGTGCACCCTCAAGAAATGCGCGGGTCTCTGTTGTTTCGAGGCCAAGACTTTAAGGACGGAAAATACATTCATGTCTATCATCACGATGACCATTTCGATACCATTACCAGTATCACTGGATTCCTGGGATACGGTTATTATTGTGAGAAATGTGATTATGGTTATAACAATCGAGAGCAACACAAGCATTGTGGATTGAAATGCCCAGGATGTTTGGCCTCTCCACCCTGTCTGAGCGAAGAACCAGTGCCTTGTTCAACTTGTCTGCGTACGTTTGTCAGCCCTGACTGTTACCAGCAACATCTGAAGACGCAAGGTTCACAGCAGAAATGTGCTTGTCAACTCTTGAGATTGTGCCCTACCTGTGGACAAGGCATACTTACCAACAATGCCAAGGCACACGTATGTCGAGGAAAGAAAAAATGTCACATTTGTCACCACATCGTGGACTTGGAACACGAATGCTACGTGCAAAAATACCAACCCCCACCAGAGAAAGAGGACGGTCACAAGAAGAAAGGCAATTTCATCTTTTTCGATTTCGAATGCATGCAAGAGACTGGCATTCACATCCCTAATTTCTGCGTGGCTCATCGAGCGTGCGAGAAGTGCATTCAAGAACCTATCTTCAGTCATTGCCCTCACTGCAGCAAGATTCCTGGAGGGCGTGAAAAAATCTTTCGGGGACCAAACACGTTAGCCGATTTTGCCCAATGGGTCTTAGACCCCATCGACAAGACGTGGAGCCAAGAGGACATCGAACGTTACGGAGATTGTCATCGTCATGCCACGGTGATGGCTCACAATTTCTCCGGATACGATGGACAGTTTCTTTTGAGGTACTATACGGAACATGGCACCGAACGTCCTAAAGTGATTTTGAACGGAGCCAAAATCATTTTCATGCAAGTGGGACAAGTACAGTTTAAAGATTCGATGAGTTACTTGGCCATGCCTTTGAGCCGAATGCCTAAAACGTTTGGAATGACAGAAATGGCTAAAGGGTACTTTCCACACTTTTTCAATACGGAAGCCAATCAACATGCTGTAATACCCCATTTCCCTGAGGCTCACTATTACGACCCCGACAACATGCGTACCGAACAACGAGAAGCTTTCTACGCTTGGTACCAAGCTCACACCTCGGACCCTTTCGACTTTCAGGAAGAAATGTTAAAGTATTGTCGTTCCGACGTGGACATTTTACGGCGTTGCTGTGGAAAATTTCGAGAACTGTTCATGGAACACGGAGGGGTCGATCCTTTGAAAGAAGCTTGCACCATTGCCAAAGCGTGTTCCTTAGTGTACCGCCAACGATTCATGCCTGAAAACACCGTGGCTGTCATCAGTCCTCAAACGACCCACTATGTCAAGCGTCAATACTCGGTCAAAGCCCTACGTTGGTTACATTACTTGTGCGACAAGGAAGACAAATGGATTCAGCATGCCCGCAACGGAGGAGGCGAAAAGACCATCGGAACGTATTCGGTAGATGGCTGGGACTTAGAAAACCCCAAGATCGTGTACGAGTTTAACGGTTGCTTATTTCACGGATGTCCCGTCTGTTACCCTGACCGTGGCACTAAAAATCAGTTTTTGCAACGAACCATGGAAGACTTGTACCAGGACACTTGTCAGCGACGCCTAAAGTTAGAACAGCAAGGATACCAAGTGGTGGAAATGTGGGAACACGAGTACGATCACCGTTTGAAAACCGATCCCGAGTTTAAACGCCTCGTGGAAAGTTACCAGTTCATGGACCCGCTGAACCCGAGGGATAGTTTGTACGGAGGAAGGACCAATGCCACCTGTTTGCTGTACCAAGCCGACGAAGAGAAAGGAGAAGAAATCAAATACTTGAACGTGTGTTCGCTGTATCCCTACGTGTGCAAATATTGTCGCTTTCCTGTAGGGCACCCGCAATTGTTCACGGAACACATCGACCTGAAAAACATTCGACAATACGAAGGCTTGACCAAGTGTACAGTTTTGCCTCCCACGAACCTATACCATCCCGTCTTACCTCACCATTGTCAAGGCAAACTGATGTTTCCCTTGTGCCGTACTTGTGCCGAAACGTGCAACCAGGACCAACCTTGCCATGACAGCCAGGAAGAACGTGCCTTGACGGGAACCTGGGTCAGCGTGGAATTGTTCAAAGCTCTGGACATGGGATACCAACTGTTAGAAGTGTACGAAATTTGCCACTTTCCCAAGACACAACAGTACCACAAGGGTGACCCTACTCAGAAAGGCATTTTCGCTGACTACGTGGATGCCTTTTTGAAACTGAAACAAGAAGCCAGCGGCTATCCTTCCTGGTGTCACACTCCCGAAGACCAAATACAATTCAAAGAGAAATACTACGCACAAGAAGGCATCTCTTTAGACCACATCGAAAAAAACGAAGGTAGGCGATCTTTTGCCATAGTGATGTTAAATTGCTTGTGGGGTAAAATGGCACAACGACCGTGTTTACCCAAGACGGAATATTTGACAGAACCTTCCCGCTACTTCCAGATGATTCACGACAAAACCAAATACATGAAACACGTGGACGTCGTTCGAGAGGATTTGATCTTGGTCAATTACGAAGAAGATCTGGACTTTGTACAAGACGACCCTTTTGGAAACGTCATCATTGCGGCTTACGTGACAGCTCATGATCGCTTAAAATTGTACGAAGCTTTAGAACTGTTAGAAGAACGCGTCCTGTACTTTGACACGGACAGTTGCATTTACATCCATCACCCGATTCAACAGCACCCTAACATCGAAGGAGACCGTTTAGGAGCCTGGACAGACGAGCATCCCGACGACAAGATTCTAAGTTTCGTCAGTGGTGGTCCCAAAAATTACGGCTACGAATACCGGGACAAACAAGGAGAAGTGCACACGACGTGCAAAGTGAAAGGACTGACTCTGAATCATCGTACCAGTCGAGTGGTCAACTTTGGGGTATTGAAAGAAGCCTTGCAATCGGGAGAGGATGGAAACTTTAAAGTGACCACCTATCAACCGAACAAGATTGTACGTTTACCCACTCACCACATCGTCAGTCGACCCTTGGAAAAAGTCTATCAAATTGTATACCAGAAGCGAGTGCGACTTCCCAATCACTTCACCTTACCGTACGGTCACGTTGGTATTGGTCTGTATATGAAAAGAAACCCTAGGCAAGATCGATAGTTCATTGTTCATTGAAGTAACTTACCATGTCGTTGACGAAGAAGAAACCAGATTGGTTAGGAGTCAAATGTTGGACATCACCGAGACCAGGGTTTTGAGGCTTGGACACAAGAGGTGGCCCAGTATGCACGAGAGTTATTCAAGGAAAAAAGTTACTTTTCAACCTCTGTTAGTGACGGTGCCAGAAGAACCCGTCACCCAGGACAGGACTGTCGTGGACAGGCCTGAAAGACCCTTTCGGGAGGACACTTGTGTGACCTTACCTCTACTATAGAACTGCTTAGAACTTTACCCAAAACATGTTGTACAGACACTTGTGTTTATTCCACGTTCATGGTTATCATGTGCCTTTTATTCTTGTACTTAAGCCTTTGGCTTTTATGCATTTTTGTCTTTCGTATTCATGTTTGAAACATTCAATAAACGTGTTCTAAAAAAGTATATAAACTCTTGTCTTGTTTGTTTTTCGTGTCACAAGTGACATTTCTCACACCATGGCTACCTCTGCTGTCTCTGCTCCCTCTTCCTCTACTGTCAAAGTCATCGACGAACACTTAGATCGTGCCAGTTGGGAGGCTTTGTATCTTCGCCATCCCTTTAACATGCTCATTGCTGGACCTAGCGGTTCAGGCAAAACCGAATTCGTCAAACGTTTGATCGAACATAAACATCATTTGATCGATCGACCCCCTCAACGAATCGTGTGGTGTTACAAAGAGTGGCAATCGGCGTACAGCCTCTTGCGAGAAAGTCAAGGCGATTCCATCGTGTTTGTGGAAGGCATTCCTAAAGAAGACGATGGCATCGTCTCTGACTCCCGTCTAACCCATTTGGTCATTTTCGACGACATGTTAGGAGAAGACGAAGAAGAAATTAAACTGTGGTTCACGCGCAAAGGGCATCACCGTAATGCCAGTGTCGTTTACATCACCCAAAATTTGTTTCAACAAAGTAAAGCCCATCGCACCATCAGTCTCAATGCGCATTACGTGGTCTTGTTTAAAAGTCCTCGAGATAAATCGCAAGTGCAAGTCTTAGCCAAACAGTTAGGAACGCCTTGGCTGACTCAGGCGTACGACGATGCCACTCAAACGCCACACGCCTATTTACTCGTCGATTTGAAACCTACGACTCCCGAGGATTTGCGATTTCGTACCCACTTGTTTCACCACTGGTGCCAAGACGGAGGGCCTGTCCTGTACACGTCTCCGTCCTCGACTTCATTTCACTCCCCATAAAAAAATCTATAAAAACCTCAGACCCTTTTTCGTCTGTCTCACTCTCAGTGCGAGCATGACGTCCCTTCAGTCGCATCTTCCCGTCAAATTGATTCGTGCCTTGTATGGCATCAGTCGAGAAAAAGATCCACAAACACGAGCTCGTGTCTTAGAAGCTAGTCTCAAAGAAGTCTTACGATGGTTCACGGTGACGGCACGTCAATTACTCCAAGGAATCATTCAGATTCCTCATCAAACCAAACGCTTTTTCGATCGAAACAAAGTCGCTTTGGTCCAACTGGCCGATCCCCGCATCGACACTCAAACCAAAAAACAAATCATTTTGAAACCTGGAGGGAGCGGTACTCTAGGAGGGGTCATCATTCGCTCACTCTTAAGATGGGATCCTAATGCCCCCAAAGTTATCCCCAAGACAAAAGTCCAACGAAGCCCCAAGAAGAAAAAGACCAGGTCCCCAAGGAGAACTTCTCCAGTGGCAGGACCCTCCTCTGACCAGACACCACCACCACCCCGGAAAAAGAAAAGAAGCTCCCAGAAAAAGAAAAGTCCACAGAAAACTAGTCGCAAGAGAGGCACTTCGGCCAGGACGCAACCTTACACTCGCAAACCACGACCTGCCACGGCGGTGACTGCGTCTCCGGCAGCTTCACGTTTGTCCACTTCTCCGTTAATGACACCCAGAACTGAAGAGTACTTGGAGACGTTGATCACACCAAGAACTTCTCCGTTGATGACCCCCAAAAGAACTTCCCCAGTGGCAGGACCTTCCAATTTAGTGGCAGTGGCTGCTGCTCACAAAGTACCTTCTCCCAAAATCAAAGTTCAAGAAAGATCGGGCATGTTACAAAGTTTACTGGATTTGTCCAAGCAAGAACTGGCTCGATTTAGTCCGTTACGTACCCCTGCACAACGTGTCATGCCTGTCCTCAAACTGATACGACGTAAAGACAATCAGTGGCGACGCGTTCCAGTATAAAAAAGGCCTGTGACCAAGTCGGGTATCAGTGTTTTTTTGGTGCTCCTGAAGACTCAAAGATGTCACCCTCCAGAAAACCCCAAGGAAAGAAAAGGAAAGGACTGCCACCACGTTTAGCCAAACATGGGAACATGTTATCTGTCCTGTCCAAAGCTTCTCCACCCCTACGAAAAAAACTCATTCAAACAGCCTCCAAAGAGGTCATCGATACCGTGTGCGAATGTTGTTTGAACGTTTTGAAAGGCACGATCCCTTTGTCCAAACACCAGAAACAATGCTTAGGCAAACATCGTCACGTTCTTCGCCAAATGGTTCAAAAGAAAATTCCCATTCGTCAAAAAAAGAAGATGTTAGTGCAACGTGGAGGTATTTTACCTCTCTTGTTAGGCCCCATACTGAAAGGAGTCTTGGGAACCATGTTGGGAGGACTGGTGGGAGCAAGATAAAAAGGCATCGGAAGTTCCAAGATCTCAGAATCGACCCCTGACAACCCCATGGAAGGACGAACACTAGCTTTAGTGCCTTACAAACGATGGATGGAATACCATCGGTGGCAAGAACAACACACCCCGCATTTACCTCCCAATCACCATTTGAGCGAGATGTCCCAGTTACAACACGAATTGCAGTCCTTAATGGATCGCCAAGATTTGTCCGAAACAGAAAAATCGCAAAAGTACGGTCAACTCTTGCAACGACTGCAACTCTTTCACCAGAAAGCTTTAGACGAAACAGCTCTACCCACTCTGAAAGATTTTAAGACCTTGATGAAAAGTTCAGCACCATCACCAGTACCAGCACCAGTACCAGTACCACCAGTACCCGTGACCAAGACAGAAAAAGGAGAAGAAGAGGAAGGGTTTCAAACTCCACCAGAAAAACTACGCAAGTTAACAACACCACCTACCTCCAGAATTGGATGGATTAAAAAGATGATGGCCACCCCTTCTTCATCACAATTGAAAAAGAAAGTGAAGACAGAAGTGAAGACAGAAGTGAAACAAGAACCGATATCCCCCGCTCAGACATCCTTCTCCTCTTCGACACCTATTGCTGGCCGCACACGCAAAGCATTGCAATCCAAGAAAATACCCCAAGAGAAAAAGAGTAGCATCCTCCAAGATTGGGTGTCTTATTAACACACCAACCAACACAAAAAATGGAAAAAGTCTTAGCCAGCATTTACTACGATCCCTCCCATCCTGCAGGTTACGCAGGAGTTCAAAAATTGTATCGTGCTGCCAAAACGCGACTGAAAAGTCTCCGTTTACCTCAAGTGCAACGATGGTTACAAGAACAAGCTACCTACACTTTACACAAACCCATTCGACGCAAGTTTGCCAGAAGTCGCACCCGAGTGGAAGGCATCGATCATCAATGGCAAGCCGATTTAGCCGATGTCTCTCATTTGGCCAGCTACAATCGTGGCTACAAATATTTGTTTTGTGTCATCGACGTCTTTTCCAAATTTGCCTGGGTCGTGCACTTGACTTCCAAATCGAGCAGCGAGTTGTGCGAGTCCTGCAACGAGTGTTGAAACAAAGCGGTCGTCACCCTCTTCGATGGCAAACGGACAAAGGCACCGAATTTCTGAACCAAGCTTTCCAAAAAGAATTAAAGAAACGTGACATTCATTTTTTTACCACCGAGAATCCCGAAACCAAAGCCAGCATCGTGGAACGTTTCCAACGCACTTTGAAAGAACGCATGTGGAAATATTTTACGCATCACCACACTCTGAAGTACATCGACATCTTACCGCACCTGGTGCAAGCGTACAACCAATCTTACCATCGAAGCATCGGACGTGCCCCGCAAGACGTGACTCCCGAGAACGAAGTGTTGGTGTTTGAGCGCCTGTTTGGTACGTCCCCGACGAGGGCTGTCCCCGAGAAAAGTGGAATGTTGGCCGTAGGAGATTGGGTGCGCATTGGCAAAACCAAACGCACTTTTGACAAAGGTTACTTACCTAACTGGACGACCGAATTGTTTCGCGTCACTGGACGAGTGCATGGCCGTCATCCTGCCGTCTATAAATTGGAAGACATGAACGGAGAAGTGCTCAAAGGAACGTTTTGTTTGCCCGAGTTACAACGTGTCACCAAAAAAGAAGACGACGTGTACGACGTCGAAAGCATTCTCGAACGTAGAACCCGTAAAGTGGGCAAACGACGTGTCAAAGAAGTGAAAGTACGTTGGAAAGGATATCCACCCAGTTTTGATTCTTGGATCGACGCTTCGCAAGTCATCGACTATAAAAAGAAGTGACCATCATGCCCTTTCACACAGCAGACGCAGCTACGTCGACCACTCCTCCTTCACCCAGTTCTTCTGTGCAAGATCTACATAAACAACCCTTGTGGGTGTGGTGTGGAGAACGTGTGCCTAAAACGCAAATCGTCTTTTTCTGCCAAATCTTCGTGGTGTATTGTGTCATCGGGGCAGCCATCGCCAATTTGAGTTTGCAACAAGGAGACAAACAATTGTGGACCATTTTATTGAGCAGTTGCATCGGTTACCTGCTTCCTAATCCCTCCCTGAAATTCACCTCGAACGGGAACCACGGGAAACTTGTGTCCA
Source organism: Sinohyriopsis cumingii (assembly GCA_028554795.2). NCBI lineage: Eukaryota > Metazoa > Mollusca > Bivalvia > Unionida > Unionidae > Sinohyriopsis > Sinohyriopsis cumingii. Next base: position 117,618,331 of record CM068826.1, on the reverse strand, counting down.
GTGCCAGTGCCAGTCACCACTTCAATCACAACCAGAACCCCATTTTAGACGGAGACACACCTCTGACGTCCAGTAACCCCTCGGACAGCCACAGAACTCTGGAATTATGAGTCACCAAAACCAATTTTACTTAACTTTACCCAGTGACAGTTCCATGGAGGTGTTTCCCAAGAACACGTTGTGCTGTTACACGGCCAAATTACCTCAGGCCATCCAGTTAGATCACGAAGCCCATTGGGAAGTGGCTTTAGTAGAAATGATTCACCCGACCCAAGTCCTCAATGTCCTTCCCAATCAAAATTTTTTTGATGTGGAAGTTCATGACGAGCAAATGCAACAGTGGATGGATAGCAATGTCAAATATGACAAGAAAACCCGTACACAAAAGTACACCACCTATCACTTGTTCATTCCCCCAGGCTATTATTTTAGTGGTCAACATTTGGTCAGCACCATAACCTCCAGGTTTAATGTCGTGTTTCTGAAAGCTTTGGAGCATGTCAACAAAAATGTCACCATGGAGTACCACAAAACAGCTCGTCGCTTCTTGACGAAATTTGAACGAAGTAAAATCCTGTCCATTTTATTTTGTCCTGAATTGTTTGACATGTTGGGCGGAGACATGGACATGAGAAAGACCATGATGAAGAAAAACGAATTACCCATCGTTTACGACAACGAGTCTTTTAGCAAGTTATTTCGTGCCCCGGTAGAACTGAACCAAGGACTGAATTTGATGTTCGTGTATTCCGATGTGGTGGAGTACAACGTGGTGGGACACACCTCCGTACCGTTACTGCGTGTCATTCCTTTCAAAGTGGATTCTGCCACAGATGCTGACGAGGAAGGTGGAAACACTTACCACGTCCACCGCGAATTTGTCCATCCTCACTATTTGCCTGTCAGCAAGTCGTATTTGGATAACGGTCAACATTGCTATAAAAGGAGATCTGGGACAAAATATTCCATTCACCAAAGGAAAAGTCACGGTGAAACTCCATTTTCGAAAACGGTTCTCTCACGACTCTTAAGTCATGTATCCAGTGTACCGCGGGGTTGCTCGACAGCGAGGACACGGCTTAGGAGACATGTTAAAATCGGCCTTTCGTTCGGTGGCCCCGGTGTTGAAACCAATGGTGACACGCGGATTGCACGCCTTGAAAGATGCGGCACTGACGCAAGGCAAAGAATTTCTCCAAAATGTCATCATCGACAAACAAAACCCTAAAGAAGCCTTCATGAGGGCAGGCAAAAATGTCTTGCTGCAAACGGGCAAAGACATTTTAGGCCAACGAGAAACACCTATAAATGCCCTGCACGCTACCGAGTCAGGCTTTCAGCAAGGACAAGGCAGAAAGAGACGACGAAGAAAACACCCTTTCACCAGACTTCAAGCGAGAAAGGTCAAGAAAAGAAGAACCGTTCGAGACTTAGACGTTTTCGATTATTGAGAAAAGAGACAAAAAAATGATGCACCGAGAATCTTGCGCTTGTTCCAAGACGGTACTGGATCTGTTTGCCATGCCCCCCACCATGATGACCATGCAAGAATCCCAGTGGGTGGAATTTCACCCCGTCTCCTCACTGACCGATTCCGCTCCCATCGAGTTTGAAATCAAAGGACAGCCCGAAGATTACATCGATCTGAATAGCAGTTACTTGTACCTGAAAGTCAAAATTCTAGATAAGACTGGAGGTGCTATAGACGATGAAGCAGTAGCTCCCGTCAACAATTTCATGCATTCCTTGTTCAGTGGAGTGGACTTGTACTTGAATAACAAACTGGTCAGTAGCAGCATGGATACTTACCCTTATCGTGCCTACCTGGAAAATCTCTTGATGTACGGAATAGATGCCAAGAACACTCATCTCAATGCCTGTGTGGTATGGGAAGCTGACGAACCTACCAAGTTTGAAATATTGGAAACTGATGAAAAGAAAGACAACAATGATGGATTTCTAGAACGAAGAAAGAGAATCACGGGAGCCGACACAAGTTTAGAACTGATGGATCGTTTGCATTTGGACATGTGGTTGCAAGAAAAGTATTTGCTAAACGGGGTGGATGTCCGCCTGAGACTGAATCGTAGCAGTGCCGCTTTCCATTTGATGGCTGATAGTGACGGTTACAAAACCAAAATCCTAGAAGCCAGACTCTACGTACGCCGTGTGGAAGTGTTACCTAAAGTGGGAAAGGACATCAGTCAGACGTTGAGCAGAACGACCGCCAAGTATCCCATACGACGCGTGGAAGTGAAAACCTTCACCATTCCCAAGGGAAAGCGATCCATGATCGAAGATCATCTGTTCCAAGGACAGTTACCCAAACGTTTGATCGTTGGTATCGTCGAGAATACAGCCTTCAACGGAGCTGCCGAAAAAAATCCTTTCTACTTTCAACACTTTGGCGTGTCCAAAATCGAAGTCAGTCGCGATGGCAAGACCTTGTGTACCCGACCTTTCGAACCTGACTTTACCAAGAAGAATTACTTGAGATCGTACTTGTCCCTGTACGAAGCCACCGGACAGTTAGGAACCAATACCAGTCACGGCATTACGTACGAGGATTATGCAGGAGGCTACGCTTTGTGGGCTTTCGATTTCACTCCAGACCAAGGCAGCGACGAGGGACATTTCCACCCTATAAAATCCGGCCAGATTCGTGTGGAAATTCAGTTTAAAGACCGAGACCCTGATGAAACGGTGAACGTCATCCTGTATGCAGAATTCGATAATACCATAGAAATCAACAGTTTGAGAGAAGTCATCCTAGATTACTAGAAACCAAGAAAGACTGTTATCCCTCTTTACCTAGTGGAGAAACTTTAAAGATGGCATGTGATGAGACTGTGGAAAAAATGTTGTGTTTTGAAAAAAATTGTTTGATGTTATGATGTTGGATTATTGTTAAAAATGTTAGAGTTGTTGTTTAGTGTTAAGTGATTTTTGAATAAAAAATGTTGTGTTTTGAAAAAAATGCCTTTGTCTTTTGTTTAGCTATAAGAATGTTGGATTGATGCTCTTTCATTTCTTACTATCCCTCTCATGACACTCACTAAACGTTGCGACTCAAAAACCGTGTGGGGGATGTTTTCCTTCACGTCCGCGCTTTGACTTTAAGAACCGGGTTGTTTCCAGTCTAACCATCCATTGTCGACTCATCCTCCTAAGAAGATGTGCTCCAAACTAGCTAAACTCAACGAAGCCTTCGTGAATTTGCATAGGGTCAGACACAGTCTGATACCGAAGCCAGAAGAAATAGAGAATGTGAGAATGTTAAAAGTCACTGAAGACCTGATAGAAGAGCTATTCAGAGAAGAAATGAACAGGGAGAAAGAAGAATGGACAGAGAAGTACAGACTTCAGAGACAGCAGCAACAGCAGCAACAACAACAACAACAACAGCAGCAGCAGCAGCAGCAGCAACCTGAACCTGACAGAGGCTTTGTCGATTGCCGTATCGACACCAAAGAGTTCTTCTTTTCTTTCCGAAGAAGCAGACCTATCGCCAGAAAGTCTATCCTCAGAGGACATCGCATTCTTAGAAACTAAAAAAAGAATGCCATAGCAAACAAAAAAAACAGCCCTTTTCAGGGCTACCCCAATACTCTAGAAAAGAAATAACGATCGATTTGCCAATGTGTGTAGGTAGAGTAGTGTGAAAATAAACACTAACTCTTTTTTAAAAAATGTGAGGGTATGTGTTTGTGTGTTAGTAAGTGCTTAAGTAAGTTGGTATGAATAGTAGATTAAAATCATGTTTTTTTGGTGTTTGAGGTGTATATTTGGAGTTAGATTGGATTGCTTTGCGTATGTGGATAGTCTAATGAAGTGATTTATAAAAAATTTTAAAATAGTGATGGGTAGCATAAAAAAGTGAATGAGTGTTTCTTTTAGGTCCGCGCGTTGTTGTTTTTGGTCATGATGTAGGTAACATCAATTTTATGTTTTTTTAGGGGGATGTTTTCCTTCACGTCCGCGCTTTCACTATAAATTGAAACTCGCTGGGCAGTCTAGCTACCCTTGTTGATTGATCAACACCAAAAATGATCACGAGACTGTCTAAACTGTTGGAACTTCATGTGCATCTGGAATATGCCAGGCGCATATTAAATGAACTGGCCGCGGAAGCCATTGTGGAGGAGGGAAGGATAAGAGAGGAGGAGGAAAGAAGAAAAAAAGAAGAGGAGGAGAGAAGATATAAAGAAGAAGAAGAAGAGGAAAGAAGATACAAAGAGGAGGAGAGAAGAAACAAAGAAGAGGAGGAGAAGGAAAAGAAGAGAAGAAGAATAAATTTCAGAATCCCAGAGAGCGAAAATTGGGATTCTGAAGCGACATATCCTGCCTCTGCTCTCTCCCCCAAAAAAGTAAAAAGTAACTGGGGGATAAGATGTGTATGTGGCGCCAGGCCTGGAAGGTGCCACCATTAACCAGGTGTCCATGAAGTTCCAAAAAAACAGCCCTTTTCAGGGCTACCCAATACTCTAGAAAAGAAATAACCATCAATTTGCCAGTGTGTAGGTAGAGTAGTGTGAATATAAACACTAACTCTTTTTTAAGATAGTGTGAGGGTATGTGTTTGTGTGTTTGTGTTTGTGTGTTTGTGTTTGTACCCGCTCACGTACGATTGTGTGGATAGTAGATTATGGATTTGTTTATTGTTTCTTAGCGTATGTGTTTGTGTGTTTGTGTTTGTGTGTTTGTGTTTGTACCCGCTCACGTACGATTGTGTGGATAGTAGATTATGGATTTGTTTATTGTTTCTTAGCGTATGTGTTTGTGTGTTTGTGTTTGTGTGTTTGTGTTTGTACCCGCTCACGTATGATTGTGTGGATAGTAGATTATGGATTTGTTTATTGTTTCTTAGCGTATGTGGAGAGTATAGTTTGGGTTTTATTATATGAAATGAAAAAGTAGGGGGATGTTTTCCTTCACGTCCGCGCTTTTCGTATAAGAACCCACAGTATTCGTCGTTCAAACCATTCTACAAAGAATAATCTAGACAAGATGACGCAAGTGACTGATTTATTTAATCAATTGAGGCATATCTATTTCTGGATAATAGATGCAGAATATGCTATAGAAAGGATACAAAAGGAATGGGAGTATGAAGATAAAGAACACTTGGTAACCAGTCAAGTCGAACGTATAAAGGCCGCCAGACATATAATAGAAGGAATGATAGAAGATGAAGTCAACAAATCAAGAGGATTTATTGACCCACCTTATGTAAGAGTGGGGAGTTTGAAGGAAGCACTGGATTATGTCATCCAAGTCCGGTGCTTCCTAGAACATATAGTATATTGGACGGAGTTGTCATATATGAAGAGGGGACTGAACAGGTTGAAAAAAGGAGAAGAAATAATGAAACAAGTGATGACCCAAGAAGTAGAAATCATAAAGGAAAGGTGGACTAAAGAAAGAAAGGAAGAACAGAATAAGAAGAAGAAATTAGAATTCGACCAACTGAATAACAACTGGATGAAAATACAGGCCAAGTTCCGAGCCATGGGTCACCCGGACTGGATACCAGAAACAGAAAAGAAAAAGAAGAAAGGAATGATGGACAAAATAAGAGGATGGTGGAAAAAGTTAAGAAGTTAAAAGAAGAAGAAGAAAAACCCCAAAGGCCCTTTTCAGGGCCAGCCATATTTCTCGAAAAGAGATAGCCTTTCCATTGCCTACCCCTTTTCTAAATTTAAATTTAAATTTAAATTTAAAAAAAAAACTTTTTAAAAAAAAGAAAAAAAAAATCCCATATTCAATTCCCCTTGTCCCTAGACAAACCCAAACTCTATTCCCATGTTAATTTCCCTTGTCCCTAGACAGACCCAAACTCTATGTTAAATTCCCATTGTCCCTAAAGTGACCCACGATTTTTCTCCATGTTAAATTTCCATTGTCCCTAAAGTGTCCCAGGGGTCTTTTTAATGCTAAGTCCCATTGTCCCTAATGTATCCCACTTAACTACTCCTCCCCCATTGTAGCCTTGAAAATGTACTTCAGTCTATATTGGTGTTTGATTATTTTCAAATTATGGTTTTAATTTTGGATTTGGTCATGTTCTTCTTTGTTGTTTTGGATATTCATGATCTGATATTTTTTCGTTAATTTCTTGGCTTGTTTGTCTGTTTTTCTTTTTCTCCTGGTAGTCTGAGAGCTGTTACCTTGCTGCTCTGTGGGCCAGGATCATTCTATCCATTCCAACGTGTGTTATTTCCGTGTAAAGAACTTATAAAAGATCAGAATCTTCGCTAGGAGCTTCATGTTTCCTGGGTATTTGTTCTGTGATATCATAGAGAATTCTTTAACACTATGTACAATCGACTTGTTCAGATGGGTTATATCTCCTGCCCTTTAATATGATTTGGACTGCATTTTGTACAATACTATTAGTACATTCTCGCCATGAAGAAATCAGAATTAGTGTTATGTATATCTATTTTGTATGTATTATCGTTAATGATTATAGTTGGTAAGGGTTATTTAATTATTAATATCTTAAATACTGGTTTTCTAAAATAGTTGATTTGTACAACAGGATGAGTCATCCTAGCAGTGCGTAGATCCATTCATAAGTTACAAGGCTGAATCCAGGTAAACGTTACGTAATGTGAATGGGGGTCATCTTTTTTTTAAAGGTTAAGATGACTTACATATGTATTAGCCAGTGTAACCCACGTGATCCTGTTTACGGTGTAGAGCATGAATGTGAGACACTGCCATATGCGTATTGGTAATCTAGATAATAAAATTATTACGTAGAATTAGGCATTCTTTGTAATTCCACCAGTCATGGAGTTTATTCAATTATATTAAAAGGAATTCATTATTTTAATCGTTCGTGGGACTTACAGTGCTCAAAATATTCAGATTAATTGGAAAAAAGATTGCTGTAACGGGACTACTGTTCATTTATTTAAAAACTATTTGGATTTATAGCTGTCACCAGATTACCGTGAATTCACTTAAAGACATTTAGGGATTATATTATAGAGATTAGTATGTACTGTTGATACATCAGTACATTATTGGCCATCATTCGGACTACTACTGGAACTCATTCGGATTACCCAATATTTAGGACTTGATTGAACCATTTAGGACTCAAGGATTTCATTCACCATACCATAAGTTATTTTTTACTTTTCCATTTTCATTTTAGGGAAATACATTATATTTTTTATACAAAACATGTTCGTTTTTCGCTTTTTAAAAAAAATACTATTTATACCACTATATTAGATCAACATTTCTTCGTGTCAACATAGGGCACCATATACCACTCTAAAAGTCAACTACATACACGCATGCTTACAGAAATGGAGTATTTAAGTCAGCGTCATCATCAAATATTTTATTCCCATGACTGGCATGTTTTGTTTGAATGACAATGTTATTATGTTTGACAATGTTATTATGTTCAAGCTATATTCTATATCACATTTCGACTATGAAACAAATAAGATTATCTTTAAAACATATCTGTGGTAAATGTATGCTGAGTCAATTTGTGTATTCATTATTGTTTGATGTTCGTTTAACACTCCTACAGAATGTATTTGCCATCATAACTGGTGCCCCTTTTATTGTTAGACTTTTGTTATATCCCCCTCACATATTTATCGTTTGGAGTAGTTTTTTTTTTTTTTTAAGAAGAAAAGTAATATTAAATTTCCAGTGGAATTATGGCACGTTTGCCCGTTTGAATCAAGTGCGATTGTCTTTATATAACACAATCCAGCGTGGTTTATGTATTTTAAAAAAATACCCACAAAAATCAAGTGTATTAAACGTCGTGTGTTTCTGGTTACCCTTTTGAGTTTCATTTAAATATTGTTTCATTTGTATTAGACGGGGGTGGGAGTTACGGGTGACCGAAGGATCTCAAACGGTCGCCTTTACCAATCACTGCCATATCTCCACTGTCCGCGTGGGTTCGAGTCTCGGACTCGGCCAATGTGGGCATGTGAGAAAGCTTGCCAGTAGCTTCCAATGGGTCGGTGGTTCTTACCGGGGTTTTCACGAGTTCTTCCTCCGCCAGTTATACTGGCCGCCATGTATAGTCTATCATGCTCTGAGAAATGGTGTTGTCTGTTTTTTAGTTCTAGAACAGTAATTTCAATTCACATTTTCTGAATCTGAAATTTTCAAAGATCATAAAAGAGGGGATTCGTGGTAGCATCTAGGATAAGTTTTCCGTAAACCTAATTAATTCTGATGTTTTCAATACCGACCAGTTCTATTCAGTTATTGTGGAAATACCGACTACATGCAGAATTTATTTACCTCCTAAACTGATGAACTTGACAACGTGTAAAATCTACGCACCACCGAAAATGAAGATTTGATAACCGAACTGTTCCAACTAGAATTGGCAATTTCACGTTTTGCAAAAGCAAATGGCAGCACGCTTTTAATGAAGTTCAAATTACAATCAAGACATAGATTGTCCTTATCAAGTCATCACAACAGCAGAATGACAAGGGGTCAATTATTTGGAACTATTTTTTTTAGACCCGTTTTTAAAGCCACTTAAGCACAATACTTAGAACCTGTGTCATCTTCACCTTGCAACATACCCGACCGAAATAGAAAACACGTACGCTGACCACACTCTGCTCGTCACACGATGCTGGTTTAATCATCAGGTGCTTGCACCGAGGATTCTACTCATACCGCGACTTCGTCAGTCACTGTTAAGTGGGGACTTCGTAATGACAGTACCATTGGAGCGAGGTAACGTCAACACCTTTCGGCTGCTTACGAAAGTAACGATCCCAATATTAGCGGTATAGACCTTGGTTAAGACAACACGCAACAGATATAGAAATATACTACCTGCCCGCTGCATGTACATTATTCAAGTTCAAGGAAAAATTTATTTAGCGATTAAAAGAAAAGTTACATTTTAATTTGAACTATTTATATCATGCGCATGATGGGTATATCTTTTCCGTAGTTTCTGGTATGCTAAGACAGCTAACAGATTTATTTACTTGTATATCTGATTTACACACGTACACTATCACATGTTTTAACTCGGACCATACTCGTGTCAAGATTTGACGAGCCATCACTCAGGACAAAGACCTCTCTTTTTGCAAGTTTTCCATATTTGCGTTTTTCTACAGTGCCAGGTCCTCTAATCAATATTCAGTCGTGCTCGCTTTCAAATAATGATAATAATATTAACAATGACAATAACAGCAGGAGAAGCAAAGCCCCAAAAGAGAATTTAACACACGAGTGACATTACGGACCCAAACGAGAATTCAGCATCGAAACGGCAATCTGGTCCCAAAAAAGAATCTAACATGGGAATGGCAGTCGTGGACGTAATGATGGCAATATATCGAGGACACACACACACACACACACACATCGCTGCGGATGTTACAGAAGGGAAATTTGCAAAATATATAATGATTCACCATCAATTTGACTGGTGTGAGTAGCAAATATGCCACCTGTACTCTGGGTCCATTATTTCGCTTTTTATATGCATAAGGCTAGGAAATTTTTCATTTATTAGTTCCTGAATACCAGGGCTTTTCTTAAACATTGTCAAATGAATACATTTATTTAGTCTGCATACATTGTCTGCAACACAGACTGAGAAAGGCGTGTGTAAAAACTTACACAGTTACAATCCCTAACATGGACTGTAAATTGTGATTTTATGCAAGGGCTGGAGTGAATTATTTTCTATTTTCACCTCAGTCGCTGTATAACGTTGTCTCCTAGGGTATTATTGCTAATCTCGTAGGAGGACGTACAATTTAAAATTTTTTAATTGATCCATATACAGCTCCGAGCCCCTAGTCAGCAATGCCGACGGTCTAGGTGAATAATATACAGTAAATAAAATGTGAGAAATAACAATTTAATAACAGATCTAAATATTCAAACAACAGAAGTAAACTTCCACAATTTTTCCACTCGGTCGACCTATTTAATCTGCCAATTTCATCATCTGATGTGCAACGTGAGAGTGTTTCCACCTGTCCCTGCTACTTTATTCCTCTGTTTTTGTTTTCCTTTTACTTGACTGGTACTGCATTTACCTTCCGTCCCTCGACTATGTCCTTTGTCCTTCCACTTCCTCCACTTCCGTTCTCCGGTCTGCCTTCAAACTTCTGCCTCTGTTATTTTATGTGGTCCCGCGACCTCTATAATAACTTCTCCCTACTTCGTCACCTTCGGGTGGTACTCGGTCCAACTCGAACAACTCCAAACAGCACCGAAAGCTTCTCTGTAAATAATAAGGGACGCACTGACAGGCCACAGAACACAATTAATTTTACTATATGTTCTCTACATTTGCTTCTCAGTACTGACCTTTCTACTGTATGAAAATCAATACAAATCATATATTAATCTAAAATACCTTCAAAGATGACTTCACTGTGAAGTTCTTGTTAAAGGTTGACCTGCTCTTTTTTGAGATGCTGGACTGTCAAGAGAGCAGCATGTAAACAGAACACAAATTTCACTTCCGGATCATCACTAAGGCCTTATTACTCACTGTGCACTGTCGCCGAAATACACACGGACAACCACACCCTGAGCTCATATTCTCAAAAATAAACAATTACCTTTAAATCCCTACCAAAAATGCATAAATAAAAGTCTTCTATCACCACCAAAATGAGAGAGGAATTTTTTTCTAAAAATAGACTAGAACTACATTCGTTGGTACCGAACTGGAAATACTAATTTTGGCCTGATTCCATATAGTCTAGTCTCCCTTTCGACCTAGACAATCTCACACCCTTACACAACCGTTCATCAGCATAGTGGCGATTAAAATCATTTGGACACGCATACACTCACATCGAAATATTCCATACACGCCTGTACGATAAAATAAGGGTAAGAATATAACAACGATATTAACGACTCAACAACTTCCGTTACACGAGTACACATTTTTATTTCTCGAACGATCAGACGCATTCCTTACCTTACAAATAAGAGGTACAAACAATGTTCAAATACAAATATGAAGATACTTCACGATATGTTTACAAGGCCAACGTGCCAAACTCTGTATAGTTCACAACTATGTATTCAAATTCAAAATTAAAACAAGTAGAAGTTTTAATAAAACTCATTAATAAATGCAACAATTCAATACGATGCATGCAGCAGTAAATTACAGAATTAATTCCGATCACAGGCTATCAATCTACGTAATTCGATCTTGTATACTAATAATTTCTCTACAAAACGTTACGATAGGTAAATAACTCAAATACGTAGGTGAGATTGACTCTAATAAAGGTAACTTCTACATACCAGCATAATTCTAATAATCAATTTCTGCATACCACATATAAACTTACAACTCTCAGTTAGTAATGTTCAACAAATGTGCGCGAAGACTTCTTACCTTTAAGAAGCTTTTCAAGTCTGAATTCCCGCTCTCTCTTTACGAATGACGTGCATTCGGAGCACGCCTATTAGAATTCACTTACTAGACTCCTGTGTTGGTCAAAATCCTGGCGAGTACTGAAGTGATCGTAAAAGGACCTGTAGAAAAAGGATCTGCTTCGGACGGGTGCCCCACCCATATTTCCCTAACTCAGCCCTGATTTGATGCTGGGGTCTCTTTGAACTGTAGTCTTGATAGTTTCTCGCGCGCATGTCAAATTTCTTTCTCCCGCGGTTAGGCCGCCGATTGAGTGTGAATAAACAACCTCTTCCGGTTTTACCAGTTACTTCGTCCCTTTCAAATAAGCTGCCCCTATGTTCCGTCCAATGTCGATTCAAGCCACAATCTTGCGCAACAAACGTCAGTCGCCAATATTAATTATTCAGAACAGCAATATTTGGCTAAATTTGTTTTAAACTAAAAAAAAGGAGCTTTATGAAGTGAAATATTTCTGGTATTGTAACCCTTTTTTAAAACGTTAAACTTTGGACAAAAAGTTTCAGCTCGCTAAAGTCTGATTGCAACATTTCTGCGTATGTGTGCAAGTTTAAAAACAGTAAAAGTAAAGTATCATAGACTTCATAAAAATATGTATAGAGAGGGGATTTATTTACAGAAGTAACGTAGTCAAATCATCATGAACAAAAATCACACCATTTTAACGAGAATCCAGAATTTAAGCTACTATACGTTCTGTGTCGCCGTTACAATGAGACATGTGTTAGAACAGGTTCATGCTAGGAATTTTGAATATGAAATTATCGATCCCTATCCAATACCGTCTACTTTTACTGTCACTGAACCGACAGAGTCAAGATCCACGAAGAATGAAAAAAGAAATCGAGGTGGATCAAACTTTGGCCGAAAAAATCCATATAGCAGAAAGTAAAAGATCATTGAAAACAGAGGAGCAGACAGAAAATACACTTAAGTTTATCATTACCATGAGCAATCCTATGTCATTAAAACGACCACTAGATTTCTTGGATATAATTACTACTGAAGACATTATGACCATTGACTGACCAGTCTAAAGAAACATATTCATTGTGAGTACAGATATCATGGGTGATTCGCTTCCGAACCTTCCATTCTTGAAGAACAAAAACAAGTCGATGCTCTAAATTCATTCAACGAGTTACAGCAGAAGAATGCTTATGGATTAATTACTGTGAAGTCTGCTTGTTGCCGTCATGCTCGGATCAATTACCAAATGTTTCACGTTTGTGAAGGAAATAAAAGATGCTTGGTTGTTTGTTTGTTTTTATCACCAAGTCGTCAAGTTGGATAATTAGTGTTATATTGCAAGCCATGACAACAACCAGAATAATATCATGTGCCAGGCAATCTTGTTATATGTTATCTTTGTTTATACTTTAAGTGTTCTCAAAAGACTGGAATTCACATTCCGTAAGTTTTGTGTGGCTCATCGCGCTTGCGATATGTTCATACAAATGCCTTTATTTCATCGTTGTCCAGATTATAACGTGATTCCATGAGGACGAGAAAGAATATTTTGGAGCCCTCGTACTCTTGTTGATTTTGAGGGGTGGATTATAGATCCCACCGACAAGGCTTGGAACGGAAACTGTCATCAGTATGCTGCACTCATGACACATTTTTCAGCCTCTGATGGACAATTTCTTTTGAAACATTATTCAGAAGAGGGTAGCGAGTTTCCGTCGGTCGTCAGGAAAGGAGCCAAAGCAATATACTCGAATGTTGGATACGTACAACTTAAAGATTCCATAAGTTATTTATTCTTGCCTTTAGCTACAAGGCCTTAAACGTTTGTAATCACACAATTGACTAAAGGCCATTTTTCATTCTTTGTTAATCCTCTAGCATTTGACAGAAGACTATAACTCCAACCCCTAACAGAATGAATTATACCTCTGGTATCAGCCTCATTCTTCACACACTTTTGACATTAAAGAAGAATTACTCATTGTTACAGATCTTATGTGGGCAATTTTACGACATTGCTGTGGAAAATTTCGACAATTATTTATTAGTCACGAAGGTATCGATCCCTTGATGGAAGCTTTCACATTTGTTAAAAGCTAGTCTTAAAATGTACTGATGGATTTTTTGACAGCATGTCATATACTGCAAGATATCATTCATACACCACATTAAACAAAATGTTTGTCTCTTTGAAGAAGAAAAAAAGTAGCTTTGCCACAACTCGCTGGTCCAAGAATCGACACTCAAACTAAAACAAATAACGTTGAAGATGGAACTGACTCTTTTGAACGAGTCGTTATTCGTTTACTTTAAAATGGAATCCTAATGCCAAGCTACAAACGCAAAACATAAAAAAATCCCAGACCAAACAGGAGAGAGAGAGAGAGTTCACAGTCTAAAGACATCGCTCGGTGAGAGTTTACCCTTCCTTTCAACCTCGGTCTGATTTAAGACCAGTGTTTACCTCGTTTGGTGAAAACTTGGAATCCCATATATAAGGAAACTTCTACTCCATGGAAGTGTTCTTCTTCTTCTGCCAAGAATTATTACGCAAAAAACAACAGTGATACCAAAATCAAGTTGATACGACGTCCATTCCGACAAGCAGGGGAGCCGAATTGCAGTATATAAACTGTATTGATCAAGATTCACCTCAGTTTTCATCCTAAAGAAAGATGTCACAAAGTTCACATCTTCGTACAAGGTAACCTACTATAAAAGACAAAATGGACTCATTCCACATTTTGTTAGAATTGGGGTGTTTTTGTCAGTGCTTACCAAATCGTATTACCGATGCCAAATCAAATCGTTCAAAAAAGTATGGAAGATCATCGACACTGTGTGTGATTGTTGTTGTTGAACATGTCGAAAAGATCCATTCCTTTGACACAAAGACAGAAATAACAATTAGGATGACATTGTTACGTGCTTCGATAAATGGTATATAAGAAAATTCCAATCGATCAAAAGAAACAAATGCCCGTAGTTTTAAGAAGAGTCTCCTTTCTTAGGAATTATACTGGACATCTTTTAGGAGAAGTGATGTGTAAAGTGTCGAATTTTGAATTGCATTTAACCTTGAAGCTGAATGCATTGAGCATTAAAATGTTATCACATTTAAGCCAGAAAAGTCTTTGTGAAGGGTCACATCGACCATTCTTCTTTTCTCCCCCACGTCAGGGTTAAAATAAATGACTCAGTGAGATTGTACAGTGCATTGCTACGCTGTCCTGAGAAAGTAAACATTTGAGCTACCAACCATAACCGCTTGATAGAAACTCGTGTCAAATTATCATTTTTGAAAGGGCAAATTGATATGCCCCGTACTTCAAAGATTCTATACTGTCTGAAATCTGACGGACGAAATGATTATCTTTTGATAACTTATGAACCTTTTCTTACGATTGGCCAGAGTAAATTAAGGCATACACTTTGAAAATAATGTGAATTTGAAGTGACGACCTTCGTCGAAATTCTTTAGTCTTAAAATTCCTGAAAGGAGTAGTTCGGCTCTGAGGAAACCTAAAAAGAATAGTGCTTTCCTCGTTAAACAAGGGAAGGGGATCAGGTGGCTGTCTTGTAAGAAAAGACAGGGTTTAGTTCTAGGATGCACAATTTCTGAAAGAGAACAGCATCAAGTATGCAATTTTAATTTTCCACCTAGTTTTCTATTTTTGATTGTTTGTTTTATGCAAATATGTTGATATGACTAGGATTCATATTATGCATCGTTCATTCAATTTCATGGAAATCTGCTGATGCTATAGTTCTTATGCAATTTATCTCTTTAATTTTACAGTTACTAGTTCATTGATAGAATTGACGATTGAATGCTATCCGAGGTTTCATATGTTTAGCAGTGCAAAGTGTTATATGATATAATTTTCTTGTCTGTTAGGATTGTACTGAGTATCGTGAATTAACGATAATTACATATTTGTATCTGATTTGAAAAGTTTAAATATTTTTGTAAGTTAGGGATTCCTGTGAGCTAGAATTTTGTGAATTTTATGCAATAGTAATCGAACATGTGATAGCTTTGGTAAAGAGATACGGTACCTTTCGGTATACCGCTAATGTCGTAATTATGGCCTATCGGTGTGAAGCAAGGGAGATTTTCTATCGGATCATTTTGGAATTTATTCAGTGTGGATAGTTAGTATGCTTCTGAGTAACGTAAGTGAGGGAATTTTAGGTGCATCTAGAAAGTAGTACATACAGAGATTTAGGGGTAAGTTTTGTCCTTTAAGGAACAGCTCTCTGGGGAGAGACGGGACAGTCCTAAGACGGAAGTCCGCGAAAAGAAGTGATGAGTTCAGAATAAAGGAATAGGAAGTCGAGGAAGGATATAAGCGTAGACAATAGGAAGACTCGAGGAAATAGGAAGACGTTGATAGATGGTCACGGGAGGAAGGGGATGCAATCATTTGTGGACGTTGCATTCTTTTCACCACAAGTTATTATGATGAAATAAATCCAAATCAAACACTGCTATTAAATTATGTTGACATAATTAAGATTGAATTGGAATTGCCGCTATTAATTTGTTTTGATTAAATGTTTTATTTTTCTTGTCTAATGGGGCTCGTATTGCATTATTTCTCCCCAATATTCTTGCTCAGTTCTCTGTTGAAATTTTAATTTTCCACTCCCACCGGGCTATAATATCGAGGGAGATCATCCTCTATCGAGGGAGATCATCCTCTAGCCAAATCCAACAAACCACCCCTCTTACTAGAGGGCGACGTTACATGCTGAAATCAAGATACAAAGGACGCACTCTCATGTAAATACATCACATCTGTACCCTTGAATTTTATGGTAGGTAGAAAATTAATTCTAGTTCCTTACAAACGATGGATGGAACTCCATCGTTGATACAGACACTCAAAACCACAATTATCTCCTAATCCTAATCTGACCAAGATGTCACAGTTGCACACAAGAGAGCTAAAATCGTTGATGAGTCGAACATACTTGTCAGAAGGAAAGATCGCAAAGCGATTGGTTGTTAATGATTGTATGGACTTCATCTGTTTCATCTGAAAGCTTTTGACAAAACGGATAAACCTACTCTGAGCAATTTTAAGAATGGCATGAAAAGGAATGAAAACAAAATGATGATAGACATAATAACGTGGATGGATGAAGAAAAAGAAAAGTAGAATTTCAAACACCTTCTTTTCCTTTTCGTCCCAGAATGGCAACATTGCTGACATCTTTCTCTACTCGCAGATATGAAGCAATTAATGCTTGGGTCAAACAATTGATGTCGACACCCTCGTATTGATAAAATTAAAATTGTCTTTTTCTGCAAAGTCTTTGTCATGTATACATGGGTGCAGCTATTGTAAATGCAAGTCTGCAAGAATGAGATAAACAACTGATCACTATATTACTCAGCGATTGATTTGGTTTTATTCTACCTAATCCTTCGTTGGCATATACCGACAATAATAACAATGATAGCCACGTCAACGCTGGTTACTATTCTATTCGGTGTAGCTCTCTTCCAGAAGCCTTGGAAAATCATCCTTTGACATAAAATAATTCCTTCCGAAATATCAATGACCAATTTTACTTAGCATTACCAGTGACAGATCTATGGATGTATTTGTCAACAATGCATTGACCTGTTTACGACAAAAATACCTTACGCGATATCCTTGGATCATGAAGTTCGTTGAAATATAATTTTGGTTCCAATCATGTATCTCACTCAAGTCTGGAACATCGTTGAAGATCAAACCACTTTGTAATTGAAATCCCCAAATTATAAGTTCAAGAACACCTGGACAAAAATGTTATTGGATTTTTCGAATCAAAGAGACAAGCATTCATGAATCTTTAATTGAGTATCTATTCCATAACAATTCCTTCATGATATTATTTTAATGCTCGACGTCTGAAAAACATTTGAGCTCTGTTAAAAATCGGTTTATCAAGGTCGTCGACAAAACAAACAAACGCGTACTGATCTAGTGCCATCTAATTTATCATCGTTTCATTAAATTCACCTGGCATCAAATAGCTCTCCATCAAATTTTCTAGCAGTTTCTTTGCTATTCTGGGTACAAACACAAATCTCGTTGCTAACAAAGCAATCAACAATAACGAACGATTTTACATATTATTTCAGTCCCCTGTTGAACAGAACATAGGAATGAATTCGTTGTTTGTGTAGGATGATGTCGTCGATTACAAAGTCGAGGAAATACAACTACTTCTTCCTTTCAACTTGCATTCTGCCATTATTGCGTAAGATGAAGGAGGAAACAAATATTACATCCACCAAGAAAGTCAAATAGAAGCCTTATTGAAAACAGCAGAAAATATGTTGATTCCAACAGGAAAAGAATTCTTGGGTCACCAGACACCCCTATAGTGAGCTCCACGTTGGTGTCAAAAGCATTGGCTCTTTTTCAACGCCAAAGCACAGATAAGGCAGAAAAAGACGTTAATAATGCTTCAAACTTCGCAAGCTCGTCCAGAGTAAGAAACAAAGAATAACAGTTAGAGAGTTGGCCATTTTTCTTGTTACTAAAAATCGATGAACCTAAATTCTAGCGAATATTCCACGTAAGAATTGGATTTGCTTGTCGTGCCACAGACGGTAGAACTTCATCCCGTGTCGCCTTTGATAACGTCGGCACCGATTGAATTTGAAATGAAAGACCAAACCGAAGATCATAACTAATGTGACTGAAGAACGGAAATAAAGTGTTCTAAGGGCTGAATTCGAACATTAAGTTCTCTATGGGGCTGAAACATTATCTATAGCTTTTGAATATACATATAACTACCTGTATTACTGTTATTTATGGTTTATTTCTTCAATACATGGCAAATATGAGTATCCATGCTGAGCACCTATTTCGCCTATTAGATAATACTGCCATGTGACTCACCATATTTTATTTCCCTGTTTATCACACTATTTCAGCTAAATGTGTCGGAAGGAATTGCACGTTACAATCAAGGTGGAATTAAGGTTCTCGAAAGCCCTGCAGCAGACCCCAACCTAAAAAACATACAAAAAGTAAAAACGAAACCAAAACAAAAACGGAAAACGATTTCACTGAATTACTTGCCCACCAACCTGCCGGAGGCCCTGGGGCAAATGTTCCATTTGCCTCACCTTTGATCTGGCCATAGTTACATTGTTGTTTTACTTCTAGTTCTATTGCATGATCGAACATCAATATACGTTTCATAAGAGATCAGTCTACTAATGTATTCTGAATATTTTAGCTGGTCGAAATCGCATTGTCGAATTACAGCGAAAAGCAGGAATACTGAAGTTGCGTTAGTTTGTCCGCTTGTGAAACATTGTGGACTACATATTGCAAATGTGCAATGATTTTACTTTCTTCCTCAGACCGACTTTGGGTCTAAACATTTTGAAAAATTTTTAACAAAAAAAAGGGTTATTTTCAGGATTGTTTGATTAAACAACGTAGGGCCAATTTGTCATTCCGGGAACCAAAATTTAGAGTTGAGGAATAAAATATGCACCAGTGTAAATTGTTCTCTAAGTTTATTTGTGCATCAGGCTAACTGGGGCCAATGTAAAAGTATTTGAAACCCTACGCGAACTTTTACCTTGTCCCCCCCCCCCCCACCCAGCATCGCTTATTACAAACTGTTAATTAGTATAAATACACGTTCGGCTTGATAATTTTTTAATGTCATTAGTTAGTCTACATATTTAATGATAATAAATGAATAACCTGACAGTGTATTTCGTTTTTGGCGCCCCAAATTTCAGTCCTTTAGCCGTCTGCCTAGTTCGCCATGCGATCAAACCGGCCGCGAGGTTAACCCCATAAAGTTACTCTCAGACTTCAGTGATTTGAAAGCAGTGAGTTGTCTTTTTCCAGAAAGGAAGTTCAATGCCTTGTCTTTCATTCAGAGATTGAAAGTACATCAAGTTGTATTGCTGTTTCTTATGGCTAGCTTACATATCAAGTAAAAACTTGTAGGTCTCTTTCCAAACAATGCGGTTGAACGGTTGAATCCCCTTGGTCGATACTTAAGGAGGATCAGCGGTACCTCAAGTGGTTAATGCGTCGGTCTCGTGACCAGCATGATTTTGATTCGATCGCCACCAACGGATCAAACGAAATCGTTGTGTCCTTGTGCAAGGCAGTCCATCTACCTAGGCATGGAAAGGACATTCGGAGTGCTACTTTGTCGTAAAGCATTAAATCAAACTGGTACTTAATGAACTGATCACGCTTTCAAGACAGATAGGTGAATTAATTTTGAAAAAAGAGACTACGTTAGTTTTCTTTGTGGGAAAGGTGGCGTTTGTTATAGTTACATTACAGTTAAACTGTCATTTTCAATTGACCTACTTTTAGGAGGGAAAATTAACTATTCCAGTTATACGTGTTTCGACGGAATTGATTAACATGTTTCTTCCTAAACCATGGAATACCCAATTATCTGTTCACCGTCTTTGAACGACTAAGGCCTGGGATATTTAACACACATTGAGGTAGATGTTCTATCCCCAGATGATCACATGGGGATGCCCCCTATTCGGTACATTGGTTCACCCCCTGGGTAATTATGTCACCTAAAATATGTCCAGTTAGTGCGCAACTAATGAATAGTCAAACAATCGGCAGCCCCACCCAACCAATAATTGGTATGGAGCTCGGATACATACATAAAAAGCGTAGACAACATCTATAGCATAATATGGTGGCAAAGGTAAATAGAAATTGGCAAATGTCCAGAAAAATGACAATCTTGTCCAGGAGAGACGGATTGGCACTCGCCCACTTCAGCTTGCTCTGCCTTGAAAGGAAGAGTGCGCGTCTACAAACATGAATTAGCGAGCTTATCGACATACAAAGTGCATACAAAAAGAGATACAAGTCTTCTTTCCTTGGCTGGTTGTTCTTTTTCTTATTTATCTTTGTTATTTGTTGGGGCGCGCTATTAATGTTGTTTTCATGATTCAAGTTCAACGTCAAAATGGAAATCAAACGAATCAGTCACATATCTTCCTTTTGACGTGTATTTATTGTATGTGTAGAACGTGATATGAATTGCCTTCTATTTTCGCATGTTTAAAGTACGTGTGGCTCTTTTCAACATTTCTGTAGTTCCGCGAAGAAAAGAAATAAGCCTAGATATTAATTCCTCACAGTGAATATTTTCATAATTTGTGTAGTTGAAAGCAGAAAACAAAAATGCCCGGAGACTAATTCCTCATAGTGAATCTTTTCACAATTTGTTTAGTTCAAAGAAGGAAAGAAATATGCTAAGAGGCTAATTCCTGACAGCGAATCTTATTGCAAGCTGGGAGAATTATTGTAAGCTTGACATTGGCAACACTATTTAGATTTATATAAAGGTTCGGTGAGAAGTGGCAATTGTGCAAATTATAGTCCTTAGAATTTAATTAGATAAATGTAGTATTTTATTTAATACCCATTGTCAAAATTAGAGTGGGGTAACTTCGTACACTGGTGAACATGAAGCACGCTTTCCCGAAAATTGTCTTGGCATAGGGTGGTTCACTGTAGCTCGAATGAATTAAATGTAATTAAAACGTTCTGCTATGAAACAATTGCTTATGTTAAGAAGTATGATTAAAATCGAAAAATTAATGACTAGAAGTACAAGCAGTGATCGATCGATATGAATCTAAACCAAACTGGTAACTCAGTGGTATTAGCTACAAATGACATTATATATAGTTGACTGCAGGAAGTAAACCTTGCAAATGTGTCTTTCAGGCCACGTTTTGGAAAGACAGATGCGAAAATGATGTGTAAGGATCAATGCCCTGGCATTGTCACTCAAGCTTAGTTTCAAATATGGAACACACCAGCATATTTAATGATCGTGGATGACCAGTGCAGCTGCATAGATTCATAAGTAACCATTTAATAATTAATTGTTATTTTTCCAACAATTTTTTAACTAATATTAATGTCGATACATAATGTCTTGCATAAAGGTTTATCTCAGTAAGGAACAAATACATTACGTAACTGACCTCAGATGACAGATAAAAGTGTCGCATTCATTAGCATTGCATATAATCTAAAATCAAAGTATTTTCTTTTCAATTATTTTTTTTAATTAGTGTTGACTGTTTGATGCATACTTAATATTTCATGAAAATTGGTTAAAATGCTAAAGTTCTGACGATTTGAAGTTACGTAAGATATATAGCGGAAGTCGTATACGTGACGAACATGTATACCTGAATGTCCGACAAGCTTCATGCGCGTCTGTAAATCACGTGATGAGCAAACATTTCACAGACATAGTATCGCGGACGATGGTGGTCCTTTGGTTAGTCATTATACATTAGTGAGCAGTAACTATACATTAATTCAACAGGATACTCAAAATATTTGCATAGTAATAGCATATAGATACATCATTTAATACAACCAAAAAGTTTACAATAACAATCAACCGCCATTTTTGTTATGTAATCCCCCCTCAAACGGTTATTTAGTTCTACTTTTGCTTCTATTATTCATATCTAAAAATCAAAACTTGATTCTAGTCATACGCATCAGAATTTGTCATTAACGGGTTCTATTTTAATAAACAAGCTTTCACGATCAAATTATTACTGTATTCAACAGAGTGTTCCTTCCTATTTTTTTAAGTACACTTATATGGTCACAAAGAAAGGGCAAAGATCATGTCACCCGTTGCTGCCTGGTGAAGCCGGAGTAAAATTTTCTCGGAATTGTTTTTATTTTTTATTTTTAAGGATGACCTTCAATGATAATTGAATGTGAACCAATCAGATTTTCTTTTCCAAACACTTCCGTTGATGCAAAAAGTCTTTTTTTCGTGGACTTATTGATAGCATACTTTCTGTTTATGTATATTCGTGAGAAAATAAAGAAAATCGTATTGCCACGGTTTAAAAAAAAGTGTCGCGGATTTTTGCAGCTATGGTAAACTCATCGTTTATGGGTAGAACTTTGATATGTATGATTTTATACATCAAGATTTATGGCTGACATTTAAAATTATCATTAGAATAATATATGCATTAATAAACTAAGCTACCTGTATTATATAAATGAATAAAATGTAACTATGACAAAAAATTTCTTTTGTTAGATCAATATCGAAATAGACGCAACTAAAGCTGATCTAAAAATGAGTGATACATTAAAGGTGAATAAATCACAACATATATCCTAACATTTATAAATTGGAATTAAGTATATAATCTAATAAAATGCAACAAATTTACTTGTAATTACGTTGAATTGGGTTTTCTTATTAGATTACAATCGAAAACCTATGTCATATAATCCGGGTTGATAAAGTATATCCTGAGAATGAAAAACGAATCAATTAAAAAAAAAACATTAAGGACATGTGTACCTAAATATTTAATCTCCCACATTAAAAATTGACTAGGTCGACGTTGACACACCCTGCAAATCAATTCTTTATTCAATCTTTCCCTTTTACCATCAATATTTAAACAGTCAATACAAACACTCAAAGCAGACAAATCAGATTTACACTAAAATGTAACATCGACAAATCAAAGGAATTGAATTGTTGATATTTTTACATTTTTTTTTTGGGGGGGGAGCAGAAAAAATAAAATCAAAATCCTACAATTTACATAATATTTCATAAAGTTATATTAAATAAAGTACGTGTATTTTATTGTTGCTAAATTGAATTTGTCTCGTAAGTTAAAATACAAGATCGATGACGTATAGCCTATGCTGAACTTTGCAAAATATATTCTCAACTTTTCAAGTCTTTTTCTTTCATAGAAATAAGGATGCGTTTATCTAGCTTTACAAAAGAGATACAATATTTACTCAACCGTTTCAATATATTAATGAACTAATGTATTAAAGAAAGTACTTTCATAAAATAAACTTAGCAAATAATGATTTTCCGCATTATTTTATTTTTTCAAGTTGAGGCGGTCCCTCGTTAAACATCACGGCAACGACAATTACAACTACGAATCGATTATTTTATTAGTCCCATTCGATATCAAATTGATTTTAGGAAAGACGCGGATCTTTGCATGTTTAGTTTACGATGGAAATCCTTTACACTGGCTATTTTTGTGGCTTTTGACGAAAATCAAGGGGCAGAGTGTTACATTAATCCTTCCGGCTAAATTTTTCTCTTAGATCACTGTAGAGGGGTGTTCAATCTCCATGGTTTCTATTGTTTCATGGACAGATTTCTAGTGTTCTGGAGATATAATCCTACTTGTCATATATGTTATTTAAGTAAACTTTAAAACACAAATATGTTCATCGTCCTTAAACTAAATATTAATATTGATTTTCTTTTTATTCTAAATAATTAAGTTTCAATAAGGGTACGTTGCACTGTATATAGTACATTCGAAATTAAGCAGAATAAAACATCGTTTCGTTTAATGTAGAGGGATGTTCAATTTCCATGGTTTCCATGGTTTCAATGACAGATTTCTAGTGTTTTGCAGATATAATCATTCTTGTCATATATGTTATTTAAGTAAACTTTAAAACACAAATATATTAAATACTGATATTGATTTTCTTTTTATTCTAAAATAATTAAATTTCAATAAGTGTACGTTACACTGTATATAGTACATTCAATCGTAATTAAGCAGAATAATAGATCATCTCATTTACACTATACATGGAATGACTGCGTACGTCAAAGATTAATAACACAGATTCTTACGCAGCCTTCTGGAATCGATTCTAAATTTTAACAATATAATAAAATAAATAAATATGACTAACCATTATTTATAAGAACCGAAGTAGTTTCTCTTTCTGAGTGTTATATATTGATGTGAAACATCCAATTTAACATTTTATTATGCCTTCTAAACGTTTAAACATTATAGGGATGTGATCTGTTGGATCTGTGGGCAAGACCGATGTACAACGGAATGACCGATAGAATAAAATAACCGTGTTGCTTTGTAACGTTGTACCAAATTTACCGAGACTTGCCTTTACCTAAAACACCCATTAAGTGGTCGACAACGCCCAATATGAGTAAGATATTAATCATACTGAGACAATGCATTTGGATAGGAAGTTACGAGAAGATTACGCCATCACTGTTATATATATATATATATATATATATATATATATATATATATATATATATATATATATATATATATATATGGAATGAATTGCCCACTGAACTTACACACAAAGACACAGTGATCCCGTTCAAGAGTGCTCTTAAAACTCACTTATTTCGACTGCAACAACCAATTTAAAGACTTAATAATGTTTCCTACCTTAAATATGTTCAGCATGTTTTTCTAGTTTTCTAATTTCATGATGTTTGTTTTTGTAATCATATCATTATATATGATTTTATGTTATAGTTGTTGTCTAATGTTGTAAAGCGCTTAGAACTTCTAAAGATTAGGCGCTATACAAAGTCCTCATTATCATTATTATTATTATTATTATTATTATTATTTATATATATATATATATATATATATATATATATATATATATATATATATATATATATATATATATATATATATATATATATATATATATATACAAGATTCAGTGGGACTGAGGCTTGAATCAGACATCCATATAACATGAAGCTTTACGTAATCAATACATAGTCATGGCACTAGTGTTCCCTTGAATTAATTCGTCGACAATGTACTAGCGATTCCTGCAATCAATATGTAGTCATTGTACTACTGATTCCATAATACAGAGTCTTTGTGCTATTGATTTCTTGTTACATAGTCATTGTACTATTGATTGCCTAGTACGTAGTCATTGTACTATTCGTTCCTTGGTAATAGTCATTGTACGATTGATTCCTTAGTACATAATCATTGTACTATTGATTCCATTGTACAGACTCTTTGTACTATTGGTTCCTTTATCAATATGTAATCATTTTACTATTGATTCCTTTAATCAATACGTAGTTATTGTATTAATGATTCCTCCATATACTGCAATTAACCTATCGTCAATCTGCTGCACTTGAAATTTCAAGCTGACGCTGTTAGAAATGAATAGACTTATCACAAATGAATCGCAACCCAATAATGATTCCAAAGCAGTGATACGATTCACTCATTGGTTTGTCTATTTTACTCTTTGTCTCGATTATTTTTCGATACTATAACTATTCAGAGTAAGTTAAATTTGTGCATTGTCAATAGTTTTTATTTTGGATCCACACATATTTTCTGTTTCCTGCTCAAGTATAAGTTATTTTATGACGAGAAAAGCAAACATTTAATAATTTTGTACATACGAATGAGCAGTTTCATAAGGACTTTAAACAATAAAAGACGTCTACATTGAACAGAGATTTATTTTACCTATTGATTATTTAATTTTAAGTTGTTACAGGAGGCATAACTTTGAGATTATGGAAATAGTTTTGGGTTATCACTCTCCGAGTACTTTTATCTTTATTATGAAGGATATGTCTTCTTATTTCAAATGAGCTTGTTGACTTGATGTCTAGTCCAAACAAATAAGGTAAACCTGAATTTTATATTGACTGGTCTTATAGGTCTTCAAAACATTCCACGTTATATTGAACAGTTTCTCAAGGAGAGGATAAGGAGTACTCGGGGACTTCCATGTCCTTAATAAAAAAAAACTGCTAATAAGAAAGTGAAGTTTATATCATTATGCTTTGATGTGTACTAGGTTGGCCCTAAAGTTTTAACAGAAGGGGTCTAAAATGCATTGAGATATAATGTTTCTATTAGGTAACAAAGTAATAAGCCAAGTGGTAATATTTTAGTGTCTTCTAGCGCTAACGTAGTATATCATCTGATTCACATCGGAATTAACGAAGACAATTCATTTTATCGATACATGTATTATGAATCATCCATTTTTAAGAATAATACAAGATCTAACATTTCTAGAGAACGATAAAATCCGAGGAGAGATCAAATATAGGGGTCGGGTTTTTCTGTAATTCCATTCTTAAGGAGATAACTGGCTACGATAGCTAATCTATCACCACTTTGTCTTCTGTTCCTTTAATAACTTCATCGTTAGTATCATCGCATCCTTTCAAGTTCCTATCAAAACGGATCGATACCAGTGTTTTTGTTTACTTCGTATATTTGTTACTGTATATGTCCTGTCGAATATAATGTCTATTTAACAGAGATCACACATAATATCGATTTAATAGTGAGTATGCGAGTTTAATAAAAGGAGGCATTCTTTCAAGTATTGCAATCCATGAAAAAATGATTGAAGAAAAAGGCAATTCAGTGCCTTATAACTCTGCTTCAGGTTGGAAAATACATGTATGTATGGCCTATAAAAGAATAGAAAGGGTTTTATTTGTAAATTATGGATATTTAAAATCGTTATGTCTTGATCGGGGAAGGTTTTGATTTATTGACGTTTTATTGTTCTGTAAGAAATGGCACTGTATGATATGAAAACCAAAACAAGCATATTTGTATGCTTGATCGGCTAATATTCTTTATTTATATACAAAATTTTAATTTCAGTGTTCATCGTTGTATATATTGTTATTTATACGCAATAAAATATACACCTGTAAAGCTCATATACACCGATCAACATATGCATCGCCAGACGTATGCGATATATAAGTACAGAACTAGTCATTTATAGAATCATGTATGTACTATTGTAAAGTATTAGTTTCTCTAATCTAACCATTCCACACTTCCTACAGATTTAAGCACCAGGCTTATATGCAATGAAGTCAAAG
The DNA here is from genome assembly GCA_028554795.2 of Sinohyriopsis cumingii. Classification (NCBI taxonomy): domain Eukaryota; kingdom Metazoa; phylum Mollusca; class Bivalvia; order Unionida; family Unionidae; genus Sinohyriopsis; species Sinohyriopsis cumingii. The sequence goes on along the minus strand of CM068826.1, from coordinate 117,591,180 downwards.
AGTCTCCTGACTGACATAAAAGTCAATTAGAACAGATAAAGTAGTTAATGATTAACATAACTGGAGTAACCTGAGAAATTACAAAGTGTGTTTATTACATTATTATTATTATTATTATTATTATTATTATTGTTATTACTATTATTATTATTATCATTGATATTATTGATATTATTATTATTATTATTATTATTATTATTCCGGGCTCTTCCTCCACTAGTTTTAATGGCCGCACTGTATAACTTATCTCGCACTGAGAAATGTAGTTAACCCCCCAAAACAACACAACTTCTTATGCCCCAATATGTTTCTGTTTTCTTTTCTATAAAAACAACATAATACAATAATTATTATTGTTACGAGTTAGAGTAGGTATATTTTTCATTCATCTTCAGGAAATTAGATTTTTAAAGTGTGTGGTACGCATTACTTCTACATGCATAACACTTTAATTTCGTTCATAAGGGCATTTCTTTCCTTCTGTATTTAAATGAGTAGAAACAATCGTTCTAAAAAGCTACAGTTGTAGCTGATATGATGGAAGAGTGATAATCAGGCAGAAAAGTTCATACAAATATTCCATGCTCTTGTAAAACAATTATTTATGTCCTGAGTTTTAATGTACAGACTTTCCCGAAACAGCTCAATTTATGGTAATAGTTTATAAGCGCGGAGATAATTTTGTTTCTGTTCACTATGTATATCTGTGTGAAATATTCAATACTGACATTCTTCCCACGTCTGATGAAATACGCCAAACGCAATCGATTTACTAGTATTTATCCAGCACGATGTCGACGTAGAAAGGATTTCGAACCCATCGAAAAACTCTGATCTAATACACTGTGGACGAATGCTGAATCGGTGTTTCATTTACATTCATTTCAGTTTGGATAAAAAAATATTATATAAAAAAGACTTAAGTAAGATATTTATGGTCAATGGTCACCAGTTTAATCTCATTAAGAAACAGGCGGAGCAATATCCCTCTCATTCTATTTCCTTCATTTTTTTGACCAAATGAATCGCTTTATTCTTGGTGATGACATACTACTTGGCAGGCTATCAACACTGCTCTTTTAGTCCGATAGCATATGTTTACTTTTATGGTGACAGGTATTTAGAAAAGGCAGTAAAAACGAAAACCGTCAAGCACATTCCGTGAATTTTAAGGTATAGAACGGCACACATTGCGTGACTTGGAAATTATAGAAATGCACACATTACATGGCTTTTAAGGTATGAAAGGTACATAGCATGGCGTTTAAGGTATAAAAAGGCACACATTACATTGCTTTTAAGGTATAGAAAGGCACACATTGCACTGCTTCTAAGGTATAGAAAGACACACATTGCATGGCCTTTAAGGTGTGGAAAGGTACACATTGCATAGCTTTTAAGGTATGGAAAGGCACACATTGCATAGCTTTTAAGGTATAGAAAGACACACATTGCATGGCTTTTAAGGTAAGGAAAGGTACACATTACATGGCTTTTAATGTATAGAAAGTGCACATTCCATGACTTTTAAGATATAGAAAGGTACACATTCCATGGCTTTTAAGGTATAAAAAGACACACATTGCATGGTTTTTAAGGTATAGAAAGGTGCACATTGCGTGGCTTTTAAAGTATAGAAAGGTACACATTCCATGGCTTTTAAAGTATAGAAAGGTACACATTGCATGGCTTTTAAGATATAGCAAGCCACAAATTGCATGGCCTTTTAGATATAGCAAGCCACAAATTTCATGTCCTTTAAGGTATATAAAGGTACACATTGCATGGCCTTTAAGATATAGCAAGCCACAAATTGCATGGCCTTTAAGGTATAGAAAGGTACACGACAAATTGGTCACAGCTGTAAAGAATTATTTCAAGCTGCTACAGTTTAAAATATTGGGCTGGGACCTTAAAGCAGTTCAAGATATGAACAAGACGCTGAACATAATGATGAATGATCGAACCGAGAGGAATAATTGTTTCATTGATAGATTGGTCCAGACGAAAATGCGCGTGGATTAATAGTGAAATGGATGTAGATTGATGGCCCAGAAATGGATGTAGATTGATGGCCCAGCTGCTCCAGATTGATGCTACAATAACGACAGAGAGTTGGTTTAGTAGAGATGTACATTTGGCACAATGGTTATAGATAGATTGATGGTGCGATTGCTGTAGATTGTGGCCACATGTGTTACAATAACAACGTGTAGATGGTAGATGGGTAAGACGATAAGGGTGACGAATCAAGAATTTGATGCTAGCGGATTGGGGATAAATAAATAGATTTATGTAATAAAAACAACGAATGGTATTATGGGGACGGATTGATAGTAGATCAGCAGTGTTAGTTTTCAGACTTATAACACTTTGGCAATGAATACAGTTTATCATCATGCCATTCATCGGTCGCCATCGTGCTTAAGCTGACCACAATCATACCATTTGCACGATGCTGAAGTATCACCAATCCATCTGCAGTGCACAATCGATTTTTCATTATTGCGTCACCATTACTTTGTCATTATACCACGTCGCGATTATATCATCAAATCGTCAGCAAAAAACTATCCCAATTTTGCAACATGCGATCGTCATTTGAACGTTTGATTCATCGCCATTGTAATAGCAATCAGTACCGTAACATCGCAAAACCATCCACACTCTACATTTATTTAATTTATATTAAGTCGCCAATTAAGCAGTTTTATAATAATCCCCATCTGAGTATAGATTTCGTCACAATGAATGTTAATCAGTTTAAATTGTATGCCCCAATCATAGAGTAGATTCGTGCTCATAGTACCCGTAATTCATTATCATATTATTTTTAGATCGACTCAAAGTCCTCTACAATCAGTGATCATCTTATCGTGCCGTGAAAAGATACTTTACTATTCTACAATCGCCAACATGCCTCCAGTTTCTCGCAGTCTTACCGTTCCATGATACCATCCATCTATCGATATCGTATATATTCAATCCCTCGTTATCGTATCCCCAATCCGATGATATCGTACAATCAATTCGTCACTGTCTTATTCAGAACCCATCGACATTTCTCAGATAACTCATTTCTATCCTTATTATCAATATTCACCATCTAACGCAGGGGTGGGCAAAATCGCCGCAGGAAGACCCATCCTGTGACCTGGTTTTATCCGTTAATTTATATACAAGGGTGTGGCTTTAAAAAAGACATAACTGGCCTGTGTTCTGGAGGAAATTACCCATGCCGGATTCAAATCGATAATATTTCGTCATATAGCATTCAACGGACTGCTGTTACCAGCAATCCGTCTCCTTGTTACACAAGTCTGTCACCAAAGAACAATCGCACCATCGCCAGAGACAAAAATGTATCGACATTCTGGTATTGATGCACCGTAAACGTAGAATCCATCCATACATCACGATCGTAATTTGCATCCTTTGCAATAGCCAAATAAATATGTTGCCTTTGTACACGTACTATGAATACATATCTATAGAACGATGAATCAATGTAATTGTATTAAATATCCATTTGGTGTTGTCTAACCACACGTCGCCAACTAAGTATTTTAAAAGAGTACTCGTATGATCAATAAACTCTTCTCTGTTTCGAATGCCGTCAATCACCATGTTAGCATTCATTCGTCATATCATCTTCATCAAATGCTATCTGAGATACCAGCTATTTGTTGCCGTTTCAGTTTAAAATTATTCGCCGTCATTTTGTCCTACACTCGTGAAGCATTTATGCGTTGCAATCTAGCTACTGTTGTCGTGGCTTCGAACTGTACTGAGAATTGACCAGACGACTGCTAGAGATATGTTGCACAATGGCTGCAAAATAATGATAAGAAGATGTTGTTACGTAGATGACAGCTTTATATCACGATGACGGCCAGTTAATGTAGGTAATATTGCTACAAAAACGATGGCGATTGATATTCCATTGTAACAATTTAATCGTACAATTCATGCTTTCTTCCTTTTTTTGTTTGATATCACTGTCCTTTGTATGATGACGACTCATCTTTATTAGCTACAAGCGTCGTGTTTCGAGATATTCTGAAAGTAACTTGGATGAATTCAGTCCATTTTAGCAATTTAAAACTGGCATAATATTTTTAAAATAGAATGGCACCCTGTTCTTCCAATTCCTTGAAGAATAAGCCAAAACTCTTTTTTATCGCTAGGTCTTAAAGAAGTTCTGACTTTCTCAGCATGCATAAAGAAATTCGCTGTCTTATACTTCACTTAAAACGGATACACAAACGTGTAAAATCTAAATCATCTCCTGATTTCTGGGAAACATTTTGAAGAGTGGGAAATGAAATTGCTGCCGCTGTAAGTGCAATTAACCAGAATACGGTGAAAAATTGGCCAGAATATCAAAGAAAATGTGGGCAACCTCAAGCTCTGGAGTCAACTAGATAATGAGTTATTTGATGAAAATAGAAAATCTTTCATTCTATGACTTCACAATTATGCAACTTTGTAACAGCCATCCGATCGTAGGCGGACCTTTTCAAAAAAAAAACATTTCGTTTAACAAAATCGAAAACGGTGATTTATTTACTCCGCCAGCTGTCACAACTGATTGGAATTGGGTTATTCTGAGTCATGGGACTATTTCAACTGAGAACGTGGATGATGTGTTTGTGTTTATAAATACTGGTAAATCGTAACAACATGATTTGATCTTTCCCAAACTACTTAAGGACGGTACCATATATACTCAGTTATAAGTCAAGTCAAACTGCAAACAACAAAGATCCTGATCTGCCGTAACATAATGTACCTGCAGAGCAGGGTCTATGTTGCTTGTCCTACTGATACTCCTAACAAACAGCATAGACCCAGATCTGCCGGCGCATTATGCGACGATAGAATTGGGTCTGCGCAGTTTGCAGCTGGACTCGACTTATAAACGAGTAACGTTGGTATGTGAACTGGCTCGTCTCGTCTGCTAACCAAAAAATAAAAATAAATCTATTGAAATGCCTATATTGTGGACGATGACCTATTTTACACAAATACAAGAGTGCTATACGAAATTATCGACATATTTCATATATGAATAATGTTTAAAGATATTTTGTGAACTCCGTTTAGTGTCAGATTTATAAGAAAGTTTTCATTTAGCTTAGTACCAGGAGATTCAATCGTGAATCAAGCTACACATTGGTAGAATACATTCTGCCATACACTTGATAAAAGTAAAGAAATTAAATTAATATTCTTTGACATAAGTAGGGCATTTGACATAGGGTGCACCGAGAGTTTATATTTAAATATACGGCAGTTATAAGTAACGATATGTTAGACTGGCGTCAGGATTATCTTTCTTATAGGTAGCTTCCCCTAGTCATAGACGGACAACATTCAGGCTGGAAACATACAAGGGATGCTGTTCCTCAGGGAAGTATTCTAGATCGCTCACTCTCGTTGGTATATATCAACGACACTATGGACGAAGTCGACGTTGAGATCAGATTATTTGCAAATGATACCAGTCTCTGCATAAGTGCCTATATAGTTCCAATGGTGCTGCATCTTATCTTAACGGTGATATAAAAAACAAAACTAACTGGTAAAACAAATGACAAGTGTTAATCCAAGCAAGAAAGAAACCCAAAGGGAAAAGTAACATGCCTCAGCATTCTCCGCTGTATATGAATAACACTCAGCTTTTTGAAGTAACTCCACAATGGTGGGTTGACTGATCATATCAACTATATGCTTGTCTCGTGACAAGACGTGGAAGGAAATGAATGTTCAGTGTAATTTGAAATTTACTCTTGATCGAATGTCTGTTGAATGTGTATAGGTTTATAGTTTGCTAACACAAGACTTTAATTGGAATATGCTGATCCTGTTTGGAATAATTGTACTTGTGAAAATAAGAATAAGCTAGAGGGAGTAAGTAATGTGGCAGTGCAAATTGACAAGATGCAATCAAATCAAGAAGTATAAACAAATATGTGAAGGAATACGTAGGAAAGCTCTTGAAATTCGAAGGCTAAAATAAAAGTTAACGCGAGTTTACATAATGATAAACAATTTGATTCCTGAATTTCTCTCATCTAAGAAAAAAACTTCTGAAATGCATAATTTGCGGAATACCAAATGAGCAGCTAGTGTTAGAGTCAGAAAGAAACCTTATCAAGAACCTTTCTTAACTTCGACTATGATTTGCTCTAGAAGACTCCCAACGAATTTCATACAAGCGAATCGAGACCAGGAATCGTAATTTGAAAGATGAAATGGATATAAAATATCTAACATCATAATGCAATAAATATATATCCATGCTTGAGACAACGATGTTAAAAGACATTTAATTAGAAGGGCCACCCTTTGTAATCAAAGAATAGATAATTAACCAACTGAGGAAACTCCTTCAGGTTTAATAGTAAATACATGATGTGAAGGAGCAGTGTTTAAAATTAAAAGACATTTCAGTTCTTATAATAATAATAATAATAATAATAATAATAATAATGAAAATAATAATAAAAATAATAATAACACATATTAATTATCTTGTCTTAATATTTATGTCTGAGTAAATAAATATTCCAACACTGAATTGTCAAGAATTGTGGGATTTCAAGAAAAGAAGAACTGTATTTAAATTTTCTTTAAAATCAAAAAGTATTCAATATCCTTATTCAAGATACAATATTTAAAAAAACTGAGACTCACTACCTTGGATGTGATTGTAGTTTAGTTCATGGTCTACTAACTCAAAAGGTGTAGTTATATTATTGAATAATATATTTCAGCTCAAACTCTATGGAATAAACAAATATAGAACCGATAATAAGCTTATCATAGACTTTACCATTGGAAACTAAAGAAATTTATACGGACCAATTAGGAACAGCCCCGAGATTTATCATCAGATAAAAAAAGAAAGCTGTATTGTATTTGAAAATGATTATGTCATTTATGCGTGTGTGTGTATATATATATTATATATATATATATATATATATATATATATATATATATATATATATATATATATATATATATATATATATATATATATATATATATATATATATATATATATATATATATATATATATATATATATATATATATATATGCATGTGTGCGTGTGTGTGTGTGTGTGTGTGGATTTATGATTATAGCAACATAGACAATTAAAGAACAATACAAGTTGTCTTTAATATATACATTGAAGGATGTATGGAGGGATGTAATGTCCGGATCCATGCACTTGGAGGGAAAGTATCCAAGAAAGCAAGCCAGTCTGAACTTTTTTCTTGCGTAGAACAATATATTCGTAGTTATTTAAAATATAAATGCTGAACCAAGATATATGGCTGATCTTTCTCCTGTGGAACTTCCGGTTGTTTTTCATCAGGATATTGAAGGAAAATGTTCTGGAAATGTAATAATTCACCCTTAATAACTTTCTGGAAATGTAATAATTAACTTTTAAAAACCCTTCTGGAAATGTAATAATTCACCCTTAAAAACCTTTTGGAATTGTAATAATTCACCTTAATAACGATCTAGAAAATTAATAATTCACTCTTAAAAAGAACTACATATGTTAGAGGAGTAAACGTTAAATATCAGTGTGTAAGTGCTGAACAATTTTGAAAATAAACATTTGCCTAAATTTAAATGCAAATTGCAATAAATAATCCATCTTTCTTCAAAATGTTCATGTTAGAAATTAGAAGCATAACATTTCATAGGCACCTTTTAAGAAAAAGTAAAAGATTGAAAGAAAATCAAACAGCTGCAGAGATATGCTATTCGATTGAGATAAAGACGAGAAAATAGGTATTAGGAAGAAAAATAGATGGAGTGTGAGTAAGGGCTATCGCTTTATGGATTGAAAAACAAAAGTGACCAGGTAATTATGTAACGTAGAAAATGGAAATTGAATAAGCAAACATTATGTAGCCGTTTTTAAAAAGCAGTATTTCTTTAACAAAAGGTTAGAAATAAATTTTGGATGAACCAACATTATTCTGCTTGAATTTGTATAAATACACTGTGTATTGAAGGATTTCTTCATCATTAAAAACACGTACAAAACATCCTTTACATAATACAATCAATACAACTTTTTTTAATGAAAGCATCAATCAAATCTTGTGTAGTTAATAATGGCCAGATTTCTAATTGGTTTCGTATGGAAAGAGGATGTAGACAGAGGGATCCATTCTTGCCATATATATTTATCTAGCATGCAGAGATCTGAGGCCATGTAAGAAGAAATAATTAAATTACTAAGGGAATAAACATAGGTAAGATAAAGTAGTCACACAAATAACTTGGAATTTATATTTGTTTTAAATGTTATCACTGGAAAGAAAGACAAACCACTGGTATCTTTACAACTGTAGATTTAATAGAACTAGGCCAATCTTGTCTCAGTTCAAAATGAGTGTTGCTTATAAATTTTAATATCAAAATATGCAGTTCTTATAGAACCTGTAAATATAAAGAGTTTGACAGTAGACGGTTAGCCATCCTTTTCTTTTTCTTAAAATGAGGCCATTCTGATCATAACACAAAGACTATCTCAGTCACATCCTTTACCACAAACAATAAATATCAGTAACACCAACATTAAATTCACACAGTCAGTACGAAGCCTAGGTGTCACTCTGGATAATACTCTCACGTTGCAAGACATGTCATGAACATATGCAAGGCTGCATATCTTGAGCTGAGACGCATCATCTCCATTCGCAAATATCTTTCAGCTGATGCCACTAAAACAATTGTATGTTCATTAGTACTTTCAAAACTGGACTATTGCAACTCAGTTATGTCTGGTTCATCTCAATATTTACTTCGGAAATTTCAAAAAGTTCAAAACACAGCTGCTCGGATCATATTTAGAGTACCACGATCGAGCACACCTCCCCGCTGCTCTGTACCCTACACTGGCTATCCATTCGATCCAGAATCAAACACAACATTTGTTCTCTGTGCTACGTTTCACTGACAGACTCCAATCCAACATGCCTATCCGACCTCACCCATGTGTACACACCAGCAAGATACTTACGCTCCTCTTCTGACAATCGTATACTCGTTATTCCCACTACAAAAACGAAGTCATATGGACAACGTTCTTTTGCATACCAGAGCCAGCAACGTGGAATGAATTGCCCACTGAACTTAGACACAAAGACACCGTGATCCCATTCAAGAGTGCTCTTAAAACTCACTTATTTCGACTGCAAGAACAAACATATAATAATGTTCCCTACCTTAAAATATTTGCAGCATGTTTTTATGTTTTCTAATTTCATGGTGTTTGTTTTCTGTAATAATATCATGATATATGTTTTTATGATATAGGTGTTGTCTAATGTTGTATAGCGCTTAGATCTTCTAAAGATAAGTTGCTATACAAAATCCTCATTATTATTATTATTGTTCAAACAGTTGAGTCATAGAGTATTGACTGACTCTCTGTTCATGTAGGTGAAGTTTCCAGTTTATATTACCTGAGTTTTCACACAGGAAAGCAAATATATACCCTTTTGTAGATTACATGTCAGCAAGAGTGAAAAAGGATACACTTTGTTAGATAACTTTAAATCTGTGACATGGTACATATAAATTTACATAATATATTTTGCTTTATTCTGCGGTGTTGAATAAGAATAATAATATGAAAATTACTACCAGGAAAGGACCATATATATATATATATATATATATATATATATATATATATATATATATATATATATATATATATATATATATATATATATATATATATATATATATATATATATATATATATATATATATATATATATATATATATATATATAATGCCCATTATTCGTGATTAATTTGATAATAAAGATAAGGTTTAACTGCACATCAGCACATTCAAGATTTAAAATGGAGTTATCCCAAGAGCTGTGTTTTACTGTTGTTTTCGTCTTTATTTCTCTCTAGTTTGTTGACATGTTCTTCGAGTACTGTATGTACTGAATGACGTCACCAGGATATTTGAATAATAATCAGTGACTGCTATGGACTGCCACTAGTGACTTGTCGGCCGTCAAACCTCTCATATTGTCAAGGTTTATTAGTTCTCAACTTCATGTCTCAACAAACGTTTACAGTTAAACAAATATCATTGAGTATCACTTATATGAATATCCATACACCTTGAGATATTCCATATATCCTATCTCAAACGTAATACACCGTGGATTATAAGATTATAACATTTCTTTCAAAATCCTACATGAGGAAATTTTAAAATCTATTTTGCAATCAATATGCAGTCCAAATGTATTTTTACAGCAATAATTGTTTCTTACCCCCCAAAAAAGTTCTTTGCATCTATGAAGCTGTTTGTAAGAACAACTACTTGCTATATCTGACAAATGTTCTCACTCTTTGCAAACGGCCTGTTAAACTTGTACAGTCAGTAATTATTTCGTCCCTGTAATTTCGCCATGATGTCATTTATTTTGGCAACGGTTTACTGGTATGAAATGTATAGAGGTGTAATATCATACACGTTTGATTGACACATTCCACTTGTGAAAATAGATAATGAGAAGACCATTCCATCGTTTTTTGCTGGTGTGTGTGTGTGTGTGTGTGTGTGTGTGTGTCATTTAGAGCTGGGTACAAAACAATTCAGTCTTCTGGGTCAGGAGGCTGACATTTTGTTTTCTTTTTCTTTCCAATGACTGGAAAAAATATCTCGGTATGATTTATAACATAAGGATACCATATTATATCCATAATATTGTTAGCAAAAATATATTAATTATCTTGACTTAGTGTAAAAGAAAGGAATTCATTGCGCTCGAAAGAAGAAAATAATCATAACCCCCCCCCCATTCATAATTAAATCGCTAGTACCTTACAGCAGAAGAATTTGATATGTGTAAATTAATTGTTGCATACACTGTAATCTAAAAACTGTAGATAGAGTAGGATGATTAAGCTTACACTATAATTGATACAGTGAAAGACATCATACTGACATTAGTGAGCCTAAAGACAACGATATATGACGTGTTGACGCCGAAGCCTACAATGTTCTATGTACACTATTGATACAATAGGCAGGAATATGTGAGTTGGATGCAAGTGCCCTGGGACGATATTTACCTGAGAAAGACAGTAAACATAAAACACACATGCTTAACAAACGAGAATTGTTTATTTGACTTGAGAAATTACGTATAGTTCAAAGACAAAACAAGTGCGCTCATGAAAACGTAGGATGATTTGCAGTCTTACAAAGGAATACATATACATAAAACATTCAAATAAAACTCTTCACATCCTCTTCCCGTGCCTCCGTCACGAAATATTTATGTGCCTATTGCAGCCATTCACAAGCCTCTTTAGAAATATATAACCTCTTCTTCTCTTTTCTTTTTTTCCTTTCTTTTTTTAATCTTCTATTTTCATTTATATTGATTAAATAAATAAAAAACACACTTATGATATAAACGTGAAAGTAGAGCTCCGCAAACAGAGTATGGTTAGCTTATTGTACACTGAACACTCAGCGATTGAACGAGTAATGAATATAGACTAAGCGAAATGACGATGAAACGTCCTCATGTACTAACACCACAGGTAGAATCACCTTGTTAATAAATATAAATGCCCTAGAATGTTTCACATCGAATCCAACAGAAATTTAAATCCAGATGTCATTGAACGTTTCACGATAAAATTCAGCTATCAATGTGTCCGGAACTGTGTTCTCACGTGCAAGAATTGAAAGGTACAGCGTCTGATCTAGAAATTAATGAAATGCCGAAATTCCTCTGTTTGTATTTCTAACGTGAAAAGAGTCTGATAAACAGAATGTTAAATTTATTATGATTTAATATTAAATTAATGAAGTTCGTAGAATATTTTCCAGCTTTTGTTCGTCAAGGCTTGCAAGAGCCGGAAATTATTAAAGCAGTTTAATGCATTTAATCAGTATACATTTGAGATCCTTTATAAATAGAATGTGTATACTAAGACCAATAAAAAAGCAGACGTAATAAATTCAGAATTTAAAAGAAGAAAATGATTTAATATAAATCAGTTGATCTTATTTCAGAGTCACGCAATTCTTTGCTGTACAACCTTATATAAATATTTCATGCCAAACAAATATCGTTTAAGCTAATCATACAATGGCGATGAATTGCATGTACAGTTTGGAAACATGTATGATATCTTGCAAAAATTTGGTAATATATTTTATCCAACGCTAAGAGGGGCCCCGAGTGGCCGAGTGGTCTAAAGCGCTTTCCGTTACTAATCCCTGCCATCTCACCTCTCTCTCTCTCTCTGCGTGGGTTCTAGTCTCGGATTCAACCAATGTGGGTATGTGAGAAAGCTTGCCAGTAGCTTCTCGTGGGTCAGTGGTTGTTTCCAGGGTTTTCCCGGGTTCTTCCTCCACCATTAATACTGGCCGCCATGTATAGCCTGTCGTGTGCTGAAAAATGGCGTTAAACCCTACAACAACAACAACAACCAACGCTAGGAATTAATGGATTTTCGAAGAGAAACAATTTTTACTGGAGTGGAGTATATAAAATATATTTTTTCACTGCTTGGTCAGTATATATCTAAAACATTATGCCAGAGAATCTGCAGCTAAAGGAACTAATTTCAAATATCGCAATGTGCGTATACTTTTTTCTTCATTTTTTATTTGTTTTATGTTCTGTTTTACCGCTGATTAAAAAGGAGAATTAAGTTACTATACAGAAAACTGGTGACATTATCGTGCGATATACCGTAAAGGAATCTGCTACTTATATATGTTATGCGTATTGCTAACCAATGCAATTGAGGATAAATTCAAACGATACATTTGCTAGCTCCGATTCTGTAACGAGTATATTTCATATCCTAACTTCGCCACTCGTGCAAATACTGAGTTTGTTAAGTTTACCAACTTTGTTGCTTTCGCTTTTACTGTTATTAGTTTAAGACCATATATTTCTACCACTGATGTACAATTTTTTGTGTTTTTCTTTAAACTGACGATGAGATGACAACGATTTAGTGGAAATACGATTACTATGGAGCGATTGTGCCATGAATACAGAATCATGATACGATGACTAAGGTATGCTGTTAACGCTGGCATCCGATTGATGATGCAATACAATAACACGTTTGCTATAGCCCTGATCAAATGATGGTTGTTTTATGGCTAGTTGAGTGGTGGACTTAGTCTCATGGTTCCATAGTTTCATTCAGTTGGTGTCTTAGTGAGGGATTCCTAACCTATGTATTCTATATTAATGACGTAGGATCCCTTTCCAAGACATTGAATTAAACAAAATGTGTTCCCAATGTAGTGCTCATGGATCACATCATTATCATGTTTGGAAGATTTCACATAATCTACAAAAACCTAGTGTGTATTTCGTATTTGCATCTTATTACATGGTATTATATCTTCAACGACAGCTAAGTGCTCTATTTTGGTTTTGAAACATTTACACCGAATGCAAATATTCCTCCTTAGGAAGCACACAGCTTACATTATAATTCACGGACATATCCTGCAATTGCCTGGAGGTGAGAGCTTTAGTTAGATAAGATTATATCTGTCGGACGACGAGACTGGAAAATAAGAGAACATTTTGAAATCAAGAGACTATATGTTGAAACAAGACACTATGCCCTTTTCAGTCATCCTCTTAAGAAACGATCTGTTAGCAGTTGTAGAATTCGCCTTTGCTGAATATAAAAGGTTTAATACCTTTGCAAATAGAGTCATTCGCGGCGCCTAAGAATAGACATTGAAGGCTTGACTATATAAACTCCGTATGCCTCTTCTGTTATTTTTAAAGCACGAAAGGGCACATAGTCTATGTCTGTTTATGTGTGTGATCAATTAGAAACTACCCTATATATGTGCGATTGAGGAAAGAATCTATCGACGACTCCACATCAACTGCCGTAATTAGATTATATTTGTAAAGTTCATTTTCTTGAAGAACCTAACTGACTGCACCATTAAACATAGCCTTTCAGTAATTTAAAACATTTTGACAATTGTTTACCGATAACCTGAAATGTTGCCATTTTGATGACATATTTCTATTCAGTTCTTAGAAATGCAAGATTATGCCGTAGTGAACTTCTAAAGAGAGTTCTGGATGTTTTTATATTGTCCTAAGACCACATCCGATATATTTTAAATAACGAGGTTTTATAGCAAGCCATTTTCGCGAGACAAATATATGTATATTGCAACACAATTACACTAATAATTGAACATATGTACATTGCGGATAACGTTGCCGCAAATATTTAAATTTAATGATTTTGAGGAAGTGTAAAGATGCTGAAATGTTGTAGCTTCAATTGTACACACTTGTTTTTACATCATATTCATTGGCATATTGTGAATTAGATGATAATAATTGGATGAATTTGCATTTCGGTACTCATCTTGTGCACGTAAAATTTGACTCAAATGTACATTAGCCATGTTTAATGATGATACTTATCTTTCATGTAAATAGAATATAGATATTGCACAAACACACACACACACACACACACACACATACACGCACGCACACACACACACACACACACATACATACATACATGCATACGGTACCCCCAGTGGCCGAGTGGTCTAAAGCGCTCTCCGTTACGGATCACTGCCATCTCACCTCTGTCTGCGTGGGTTCGAGTCTAGGATTCGACCAACATGGGTATGTGAGAAAGCTTACCAGTAGCTTCTCGTGGGTCGGTGGTTCTTCCCGGGGTTCTTCCTCCACCATTAATACTGGCCGTCATACATAGCCTATCGTGTGCTGAAAAATGGCGTTAAACCCCACAACAACAACAACAACATACATACATACAAAGATACATACAAACATACATACATACATACATACATACATACATACATACATACATACATACATACATACATACATACATATAGAGAAAAGTTCCCCCCAAAAAAGACAAATACAAATCAACAATACAAATATTGTATAATAACGAAACTATCTTGTAAAACGGTGCATAAAAATAACAATTTTCCTACCTTTCGATCTACGCTTAAGATAAGTACTTAAGATTATGCTTAAGATACGTACAGGCCACACATACACATACACATACAAAGAGAAACTCAGAGAAAACATATTTACATTTTTGCACATGAAAGAAAAACTATCCAGAATAATGAAGAGGTCTAAGCTCAAGAAAATGAGAAAACAATAAGAAATTCATGTCTTCATTTCTTTAGTAGTATTAATATATGTGACGTAAGCAAAAAGCAAAACCAATGTTCCTCTACATCTGGCGACCTGACAAACACGATCTCCTTTGTGTGCTACAGTGTAATCTGCGTTTTATATTTTCGAATCTGGGATCTCTAAACTTCTTCAATTAAGTACATGTGTAATGGAATGATTGGTACGTACACAATAAAAGGACATGTTTTGTCATGAGTATACAAGTCAGAAGATGACAGTAAAGCAAAGTTACTTCTATTAGACTGGAATAGTAAGAGTTTTATGTGCCACATCATCTTTATTATCATCATAATCAACGATGACAAAACCATTTGTTTTCATAGCATTCCTGAGACCACTATTACTACAAATACTAAGGTATAAAAAGCAGTGCTATTCTGATCAATTAAAAGAAAAGTTAAAGAAATAAGAAAATAAATCTTGGGATGGAATTGTGACTATCAATATATTTATCAATATAGCAATCAATTTTAGATGAAATTGCCAGTCCTGTCATTATTTTCTCGTCAGGCTTGTCCTATCTAACGTTTTCCTATTCAAACTAAAATCAATAATTTCAAATGTTTTTTATATGTATATTTAATCCTTGCGTAATAAAAGCAAACAATTATCAGTGCACATTGCTTGTAACTCGCTGCTGTAATAGTAACTTAAAAGGAAAATGAAGCTGTTTAGTTTCCAAAATATCACTAATCGTGGCTGTCTGTATACACTATCTGCTCTTACGTTATTACTTTTAACGCAGTTTTCGTGAAATTAATGACGTCATTCGTAAGTGATATATTGATTTCCAAGCTCACTGCCTTTCATTAATGTATGGGTAGCAAACCGCTTTAAGCTTTAGACTGCATAGTTGTGACGCATTTAGTATTGACAATGTGTTCAGGCCTAGAAAAACATGTTCGCACACAAAATGAATTTCCTATTTAAACATTCATTTACGTCGGAGTAAAATTAAGACATTTGAAAAGATTTTATTTTGGTGTGCTGTGAAGAACGAGTAAACTGTCTTCTTTTGCTTTAATCTTTTTATAGATACGATAAAGAAGCAGAATGGACAAAGCAACAAATACCTGATGGACGCTGAAATGTATGCATTCTGTTAAAATATAGTGATTATTTCCGTCACTTCCTCCTACGTTTGTCTTGACGGAAACAAAGAAGACATTTTGTGCTTTCTTGTTGTAAAGCTTTATGATTTTAAAGAGAAGCTTCGGCCTCAGTTTTCTTTATTGGGGCACTTCAAGTAGTACAGTCAATCTGTATTGACAACAGTGCAGTTTATACAAATAAATAAAAGAAAAGATTTGTAAATTTAAGGAACAAAACACACGACAGTTACTAAAAATTAAAACAACTTTTACACTTTAAAATCAGAAAGAAAAGCATTTGCTTTATATTCATATTAACAGATGTAATGGCGATGTAGGAATTATGTACTCCGGATAAGTAACCGATTGCCTGAGACAAAGGTGGCCACAAACACGTGTTGCGGTTCAGACAAAGGTGGCCACAAACACGTGTTGCGGTTCAAACAAAGGTGGCCACAAACACGTGTTGCGATGGTTATTTTCACGAAATGATATGCGTTTAATGCTTGAATTGTATTATAAGGTTTGTTATTGCGGGACAACTTTGCCCATTCTGATAGACGCGATTCTAGTATGGTTTTAATTGGACTGATTAACACGTGCAACCGTACTCATTGCATTTGACTAACTTATTGTTTTGATCTCTCGTAGATGAAAACATTTCACTTTTTCTTTTTGTTCTGCCGCTTATAATGCTTGATTATTTTGTATAACTATATATGTATGGGGTAGGGCGTATAGTCCGTTGGGAGAACTTGCAACCCGAACTCTTTTACACAACTTAGCAAAAAAATATTTTTAAACTAATAGACTTCTGTTTTCACACTTTCTTCGTGGTGTTATATATTAAGAATATCAGATGATTGTTGGTATTGTGTCAGCACCTAGAACTTCATTGCCTTGTCGAGGACGTTTCGTTCAATACCAAATCCTATATCAAGATAAAGTGGTACGAAGAAATTCGCTGAAAGACTTATTATGATGTATATTTGGTCCTAAATAAAAATGGTGTACAATATGGCCATCACAGCAGCTTCACAAACCCTGTTATCGCTACTTCTCCTGATATCGGCATCAAATTTCATCAGAAGGCTTATTATTATGTCTACTTGATTTTAAATGAAAATGATGCCGATTTGATATCCAATATAGCCATCATGGCAGCCATGTAAATAAATCTTGTTATCGCTACTTCTCCTCAATGGATATTCATGTTTTACATCAGGTTTTAATTAAAAGACTTATCATGATATCTGGTTGGTATGGAATAGAAATTGTCTCAATCGTATGTCCAATGTGGTTGCAAATCTTTTGTTCTAGATTATCGTTATGTCAGTTAAATTTAACATTGCGTACTGCTGTTACTGTTGGAGAGCGTTTGCTTTTCCTGTCACACTGGTATACATTATCATTTTATACATAGTAAACGATGTAAAAAATGTCCGTAATATGCAATCCAAAATAATGATGATTATAGTGCTTTGGTATGGCGGTCTCATTTAATAAAACGAAAATTAGATTTAAGCATGGTTTCCGGCTGCACGAGGATTCGCATGTGTAGAGACCTAAATAAATCGTTCCCATACTGCTAATATTTTGATGCAGTCTATCTCAGCAACCTATTATTTCAATAGGACACTTCAATATATTATTTCGAAGACACTTCAACCTATTATTTCAATAGGACACTTCAAACTATTATTTCGAAGACACTTCAACCTATTATTTCAATAGGACACTTCAAACTATTATTTCGAAGACACTTCGACCTATTATTTCAATAGGACACTTCAATATATTATTTCATTTGGACACATCAAACTATTATTTCAGTAGAACACTTCAAGTTATAATCTCTTAATACAATAGGACGCTTTAATATATTAATTCAATGGGACACTTAAGTCCAATATTTTAATGGGACAAATCAAAATATTATTTCAATAGAAGCATCAACCTATTATTTCAGTAGGACACATCCAACTATTATTTCAGTAGAACACTTCAAGTTATTATTTCAATCGGGCACGTACAAATATTATCTGAAGAAGACACTTCAACCCATCATTTCAATATGACACTTCAACATAGTATTTCAATGAGATACTTCAACCTATTATTTCAATGCGATACTTGAACCTATTATTTCAGCAGGACACTTCAATCTATTATTTCAATAAGACACCTCAACCTATTATTAATAGGACACATTTATTATTTCAAGAAGACATTTCAACCTATTACTTCAATAAGGCACTTCAAACCATTATCTCAATGGGATACTTCAACCTATTATTTAAATAGGACACCTCAACCTATTATTTCAATATCATACTTCAACCTATTATTTCAGTAGGACACTTCAACCTTTTATTTCAATGGGACACGTCAACTATTCTTTCAATGGGACACTCCATTCTATTATTTTGAATAATACTATTTAACTTATTAATTCAACAGGACAATTTCAACATATTATTTCAATTTGACACTTCAATTGATTATTTCAATGGGACACTTCAGTCAATTATTTCACTAGGACACTTCAACCTATTATTTCAATGGGACACTTCAGTCAATTATTTCACTAGGACACTTCAACCTATTATTTCAATATGACACTTCAACATATTATTTCAACGGGACACTTCAGCCTATTATTTTAATGGGACGCTTTAGTCTATTAATTCATTTGGACACTTCAATCTATTTTTATAGGACACTATTTTATTTTAATAAGACACTTTATATATATATATATATATATATATATATATATATATATATATATATATATATATATATATATATATATATATATATATATATATATATATATATATATATTATTTTAATAGGTCACTTCAATTACTTAATTGATGAGGGTGCAATTGTTTGCATGAAATGGAAAATCAAGTAAAAATGAAGTTATTATGCGTATAATAAAACTCCTACAATAAAATGTGTGATCACTAAAATCATGTGTTTAGCTCCCAAAAGGGGATAATTGGATTCCACGTGATACTAAGGGCTGTACAAGTTCAGTCCGTGGAGATTGTACCAAGATGATAGATGATGTAAGAGAAGAGTCATTATAATACGATTTGATAGATTACTTTCATTATGGCTAGAAAAATTTAAAATAGCAACGAATTAAAATTATTCTGCTGGTTATCTTTTGATTCCTAGCCAATTCAGTCCCCGTTGTTTTCTCTGCTCATGGGCATTCTACTGTGCAATCATAGCACTCGTACGATCCAATGAGCAATTGTTTTTAGTTAGAGTGGGTGCCACATACAAATCCAGAGTAAAAGCAAAGACTTGTATGAGCTTGATACATACATACATACATACATACATACATACATACATACATACATACATAACTACCTATCTATCTATCTATCTCTATCTATCTATCTATCTATCTATCTATCTATATATATATATATATATATATATATATATATATATATATATATATATATATATATATATATATATATATATATATATATATATATATATATATATTTATTTATTTATTTATTTAGAAGATAATACTCAGCTAGAGTAATTATATAGTGAAATTCTCGAATCAGGCTTTAAAATATAATGTATTCAAGATACGTTACGATAGCATGGATTAATTTCGTAAATTGGATCCTCACTAATTTCTGTATGGGAAATAAATGGATAATGTTAGGTATATGTGTTTCGAAATTTGATGAATATTTCATTGTATTAGGTGTTTTGGATGGTGTTTTGCTATGTATGGTTTAAAATAATAATAGTCTGTTTAGAAAGGCTTGCTTATAAGTCATACCAGTGTGAAACAAGAAAAAACATATACAATTTTGAAGTTAGAGTTGCGTTATGTGTGGTACTTTGATGAGTATAGATCAATTATTTGTAGTATTAGCGCGTTTATGAACCCCTCAGTTGCCGACGACCAAGGTCCTAAAATTCTTTGAGATATGGTAAACACTGGAGTTCGGAGCCAGACTCACGCATATGTTTTTGATTCGTTCTTTTGCGAGCCACCTTACACAAAATATTACGATTAGGCAACAAGCGTAAACTTATTTCGAGCGAACTCCTCATTAACAATGATCGTTAATGAAATAATCTGGCTGACATGAGAATGAAAGAAAATAAATCGACATCGTCTCTACTCGCTTATAAGTCGAATCAAACTGCAAACAACAGTATTCCTGATCTGCTCTTGCATAATGCACATGCAGATCATGGTCTATATTGTTTGTTCGATTGATTACTCCTATATAAAACAACACAGACCCAGATCTGCCAGTGCTATGTATGGGTCTGTGCAGTTTGCAGTCGGACTCGATTTATAAGCGAGTATATAGGTGATTACAGAAGTAAATACTAGCAAATTAAATAGTAAAGGAAAACTGTTTACAATATTGTAATAGTATCAGAGAGTAATTAACATGTAATGATACTAGAAACATGTCGTTACATTCTAATTGACATTCAAACTTGAAAGAAAGAAAAAACATTATACAGACTTGATACGTCACATCTGTGTTGCATATCCATATACGTCATGTTTCAGAAACGTTCAGCGATCTCCTGACTGATGCATTTACAGTAAGCCTTGATGTTAAATCATTTAATGCAGACGACGATAAGCACCTGCAATATCTTCTAGGGAAAAGATTACCAGCGGGTGTAATTGACAACGAGAGCGCCAAATTATGTGTTTGGTATACAACATATTTTCTCATGCAGTGTGCAGCTATTTCCTACAAATAGATCTTTTATAACCTCGCTACTTCTGCAGATTATATAGAATTTAATCATGGATATAATGTTAGCATTCTGAGTTTATTATCCTCTTTTATAGCAGAGACGGCTGTGATATGTTAGTCGTAATTCATACATCTTTACATTTTGTATGCACAAAATCTTTAACGTTGATCCTACCGCCTATTACTGACTTTTTCCACATGTGGTCACGCTGCACTGTCTATTTATTTATTTATTTATTTTTAATTCATTCATTCATTCATTCATCCATTCATTCATTCAATTATTTGTTTATTAATTTATGTGTTTGTTTGTTTGTTTATTTTTTATTTCTGCATTTATTTAGTTATTTGCTTGTTTGTGTATTTATTTATTTACTTATTTATTTATTTAGTTATGATGTACTATGATTGTGTCTCATTATATAATGCAATCGTCTATTAAAAGAAGAAATAAAGATGATGATAATCATAAATACATAACATATACACATGCATATGCTTTACAGCTCTTTCTTTTTTCTTTGGGCTTATGCTATGCATTGGTGAATCTCGCTGCATATCTTTCCGCTTGCCGCAAGCGATTGCAAGGGTTTACCCAGCAGTTAAGAAAATATGTCTGTATCTTGAAACAATGTGCTTATTGTACAATTTGTGATAACAATATACTTGGCACAATCTACACCACATTTCTCCAGCTTTTGGCTAACCACAATTGTTTCTCAGTGACAATTAAGGTATGATTAGCACATAGCAGATGACTTGAATGTAAAATTTATTCTGAGCTTTCACCTTAATAGTAATAGGCTGGGACTTTAGATTCCTGTTTAAATATAACTACACGAAATTCACTGACATGTTGTCCCTATTCTGGAAAGGGATAAGATTCCAATTTTTGATAAAGTTAGTCATGGCATAAGGTGCTTGCCTGTTAGCTCTGTCAATACGTTGTCAATTACTCATCTGATTGATGTGGAAACAAGGCACGGAGACCTATCACGAAGCTGTCTATTACTCACCTGCTGGATGTGGAAACAAGGCCCGGAGACCTATCACGAAGTTGTCTATTACTCACCATTTTGGATGTGGAAACAAGGCCCGGAGACCTATCACGAAGTTGTCTATTACTCAACTGCTGGATGCGGAAACAAGGCCCGGAGACCTATCACGAAGTTGTCTATTACTCACCATTTTGGATGTGGAAACAAGGCCCGGAGACCTATCACGAAGTTGTCTATTACTCACCTGCTGGATGTGGAAACAAGGCCGGAAGGAATTCAGAAGTCATATCAAAGTATATTTTAAAATATGTGATTATTCTATGTTTATAACGTCTTGGTGTAAGACTTTCCCATTTCGCTTTCTCCACATTGCTAACATATCATATCGATTTTACTTCCCCATAAAGCATCCTTCCTCCTTCAAGGTGTATTTATTCAATAATATTTTCATAAATTTACTGTAGTTATTCCAGATAATATCACAAAAGATGTCTTTTAAAGAAGAAAAAATAATTCTAATGATTTTCTGTTAAGTTTGAATTTAAAACTTCCTAATATTTATCTCCTTCTTTAAAACAAAGATTCTAGCCTTCCTAACAAGACATGCAATAGAACTAAATATTAGGTGACACATCTGAACATGCTAGGCTTTCTCTAGTAGTATATATATATATATATATATATATATATATATATATATATATATATATATATATATATATATATATATATATATATGCATCTTCCTACGATCCAGATAAAATGGACATCCAGGAGAAAATAATAGTCACTGTCAAGAGTTGGGCCAAATTTACATGTTCTATTTTATCCCGGGATCTTATTTAATTCCATATTTTCGGACCATATTATCTCCTATTTGCTGACGACTGCTTCCTGAATGCCAAATCTGAGTCTGATATCAAACACTTCTCTTCAGTATGTGTCAATTTCGGTCTTGCAATCGATATCTAGAAGACAAAGGCGATGCACGAACCTGCACAAGGAAAGCCTTACGAAGGTCATCCCATAACAGTTAATGGCCAACCCCTCTCGCTGCGGACAAGTTCACCTGTCTCGGCAGCACACTGTCACGTGCAGTCTACATCGACGATGAAACCAACGTCAGAATTACTAAAGCAAGTGTGGCCTTTGAAAGACTACATGCAAATATGAGGGAGCGTAGAGGTACCAGCGAAAAAACAAACTGAAGGTTAGCAAATTCATTGTCTTGCCGACCATGGTGTAAGCTTGCGAAACATGGACGGTGCACAGACGCCTTGCCAAGAAGCTGAACCATATTCATATGGGCTGCCTGGATAAACTGATGAGGATAAGATGGTAGGGCATGGTCCCAGACACTGAGGTTCTCACAGGAGTAGGACTCCCAAGCAACCACGCTATATAGTAATCGCATATGAGATGGGCAGTTCACGTCATCAGGTGTCAGCAGAGAGACTACCAAAGACAAATGAAGGAGGGAAGGCGATCTCAGTGTTGTCAGAAGAAACGCTTTGAAAGGTCCATCAGGTCATCCTTGAAGCATTTCAACAATGACCTTGCGTCTTGGGGAGATCTCGCACAGGATCGCGCTGCCTGACTGAGTCTCATCCATACTGGAGGTACAAAGTTTAAGCAGAGGAGAACTGCAGAGTCAGCGCAAAAGCCTGATCAGCGTAAATTTCAGGGAAAATAAAAAACAACAGCATGTGCTCTGTTGATTAAGCAAATTCAAGTGGCATCTCCTACTAAGTGTGCCACGGACAGCTCAGATCACAAATTGAAATGATTAGCCACTCACATGCTTGCAAAAACCAAACTAGTCACTGATCAATTTTGAACTTGAAGGACGAACAACAACAACAAAGGTGTTTACTTTACACATAAACTGTTTTATGGACATGACCAGAGAGAGAGTGAGAGAGAGAGAGAGAGAGAGAGAGTTTGAGCTTATATGATAGCTTTTGTTTTTGCGTATTTAGAAATAATATTAATCTATCGCAGCACAATGTTAAAGTACCAAATTAATTTTGCTGAGTCAGACAAATTACAATATCATCATCATACAATAATAACAAACAGAATTGTATCGTATCTATACCATTAAGGCAAACTGCATCAACCATATCGTTCATATACATTACAAATAAAATTGGGGACAGATAATCGCCTTGTCGCACACCAAAAATGCATGACAATTCTTCACTCATCGCATTCTAAGAGTCTTTACCTTTGACTTCATATCTGCACTGATATTTCGAATGACATCTAAACTTTTGCCACTAATAATCAAATTATGTCATAGATTATCTTTAACAACATAAACAAAATCCTTTGTAAAGTAAATTAATCTACATGGTAAAATTTACTACCACTGTTTATCATATGAGCAATCAAAACACGAACAGATTATCTCTGGTCACCATTTCTTCATAAACATTGACTGCGATTCAGTATAAACATAATACTTTTCTGTCCAATTCATGAATTTAACATATACTATACTTGTGAAAACTTTTCCAGCTGAACTCAGAAGGAGTTTACCTCTGTAGTTGTTTTGATAATTAATGGGTCCTTTGTAAGGAACTACTATACCCATCCGACCATATGTTTTGGACAGTAACCTGCATTACAAAAGTGTTAAAGAATTCTGTAAAAAAGAAACGATTTTCACCACCATGAACCAAAATAATATTTAAAATCATATATGACTAACCCATTTTTCCACTAGTCAAATTGTCAATATCTTAATAATTTAACTTGAGAATTATCAGGATTTAATCCACCAAGTATGATTCATATATTTCTCGCTCTTCACATAGCGGTTGTTAAAATCAATAATATCGTTATCATGGTTATACATAGGATATGAAGACTTATTAACAGAGCAAAAATATTGTGTATGGAAACACATTGATATATTAGTTTGTTTCATGTTGGATTAGTTCCTTTTCAGTTTGTTTGTTTGTTTCTTTATTGTTGTTTTTCTTATGATAGGACGCATTCTTTAATAACTTCGAATATTCGTTATCATTTCTGAATTTTGCTTCAACTGAGCACAGGATAACAACACATTTTAGTTGGAAGCGTGTTTGTCGGAGGGTTTCGAAAAAACAAATTATGTTATTTATATTTGTTATTGTTGTTGTTGGTTTTTTTTATTGCGATTTTAGAACATGATATATCCTTTAATAACTTCTTCCAATGTTTATTATTTTTTTCTGAATTGTGTTTAAAAACAATTTTATTAGTCTGTTTATCATTTTTCAGTCTACATTTCTTTGCAGTCTTGGTAATAATTAGTACTAACTTTTATCATTACTAATATACTAACATTTGATTTGGACTTTCTAAACTAATTTAATTTCACTAATTCTTTTTCAATCAAAACTATAACATAATCTATAATGTTTGCCCTAACTTGATATAACATCGCTAGTACATTTCTGAAATAATGTAAAATAAATGGAATATATAAATGCGGTAAAATTCAATAACAGAACAAAGAAGTTAGCAGATGGTAATAGTTGATCAAATCTTGATTGTACGTGTGAATATATTTATAATTATATACATAATTTTAATCAATGGCAGTGGCATTCCGAGGAAATATATTTCTATTTACTTTGTGTACTTACGGTTTAGTATTAAGTTCAATAATACGAAGACTAAACGAAAACGAAAATGAAAACAGGCCATAATCTGTTACAAATTTTGGATCATCAGCCCCAAACTTATTTACATAATGAAATAAAGAATGACTAGAAAGAACGTAATCTACAACACTAGAACCCCAGCATCTGGTACATATGTAAATGCCCATCCCTTTATCGGCGCCACCTCTGCCGTTCATACCTTTAGACCCATTTGTTTGCTGCAACTGAGGAGAATGTGACCGTTAAATCGACCTCTTTACGTTCTGTGATGCGCGTATACAATTTTCATCAGACTCATAATCTGAGTAAAAAATAGTACTAAAGGGAGTCAAACTTGATCATCTAGCTGACAAAAATCTGAGTAACAAAGTACTAATGGAAGTTAGACATGATCATGTAGCTGATGACAATGTGAGTAATACGATCTAAGGGAGTCAAACCTCATCTTATAGCCGATGACAATATGAGTAATACGATCTAAGGGAGTCAAACCTCATCTTATAGCCGATGACAATATGAGTAATACGATCTAAGGGAGTCAAACCTCATCTTATAGCCGATGACAATATGAGTAATACGATCTAAGGGAGTCAAACCTCATCTTATAGCCGATGACAATATGAGTAATACGATCTAAGGGAGTCAAGCCTCATCTTATAGCCGATGACAATGTGAGTAATACGATCTAAGGGAGTCAAACCTCATCTTATAGCCGATGACAATGTGAGTAATACGATCTAAGGGAGTCAAACCTCATCTTATAGCCGATGACAATATGAGGAAAAGAAAGTTCTAATAGCAGTCAGACCTGATCATGCAGCTCATGACAATAAACACGCGCCTATTTAATCAGATTTTGGGTCCAATTTAATTTGTGTACCACATTATCATTTTCTACATTCGTAGCGGTTTATCTACGTGCTCTCTTCCATTCGGGCTAGAAGGTTATTTTTTTTTGGGGGGGTGGGGTTACTGCTTTCGGGCGGGTATAATTTGGGTAATAGTGGAGTGTCCAATATGTACTAATCTTCAGTTTGTAAGCATGTAAGTATTACCCATTATAATCTCCTTGTCCCAATAATATCTGAATGTACCAGATTATTGGTCTTGTGTAAGGTTCATTACTCTGACAACGATCATGACTTCTGCCTTGAAATAGTGTCAATGTACCAAGTTGGTGAGATCAAACCAGATACATGTTTCATGGATCAACTTCGTGATAATTGTATACGAGATCCCTCATGACATTTAAACAATCTTCATCCCGACTTTCAGCAATCCCTTAAAAAATATAATAGTTTCGTTTTTTTAGCGCTCCCCAAAAAATATTGATTCGAATGCAGACTTGTTAAAAAGTGACGTAGTACAATAAAGAGGAGATTTAATATTTGCGAAGCTTCAAAATGAGAGTGTTTAGAAAACAAAACCAGCAGTTTGTCATCAAGAGACAGCGGTAAAAGTTGTCATACTTTCCAATCTGATTAAAATCGGATTTCCACTCTCATGGGCGAAGATCTGACATCGACCTCGAATGGGTTATGTTCTGCTGACCTTTGAGTTAGCAGCTTTCAGAAATTTGAATGTGAATCAAATCGATAGACACACACTGATGTCTTTAGCTATACTGCTCCCTCTGAAAAAAAAACATGAAGATATAAAACTTCATCTATTTGGTTGACAAAATTAGCGATTATGGTAATAACACAGGTCACCAAAACAGGATCTCTAATCGGTCACTGTCAAATCTTCACGTAGGACAGTGGAGATCTGATTTTAATCAGATTGTCATGCCTACAGAATGCATACTACCCATGCAGAATCTGCACCTCGTCTTGCGTTCCAAAAACGTGAAATGTTTAGTACTGGGACCGCTTGGATATGCCATATTCAAGGCATTGCCATGCATCAGGATAAACATATTCCCGATGTATGGACCAAACCCGTCCTTTTCAGAACACATTGCTGTATTTGGTCTTCTAGAAGGTTGCATTACACGTCAATTTGAAGAAGGCTGCATTGTTAACATCGTCGGAATTTAACATAATCCAGAGTATTCCCATTATGAAATGCAAAACAATCGAAAAACAAACAGATACGCACTACACATCATAAAGTCACGTCAAAGGGCAGTTTGAAACAGTTATGCGAGCGGCTCACATGGAGGATACCCGTCGAGTACCATTTCATGTTTACCACGCATTTCATGTTTACCACGCATTTCATGACATTGATTATGTTTAGGGCATAGCAGGTTACTGGATGATGAGTTCGATGAATACGTTCCCACGAAGGAGAAAAAGCAAAAGAAAACACGAATCTCGATTCATAAATTTAGACTTTGGAAAACATTTAAGTCATAAAGATCCTTGTTTAGGAATTTGAACTCATTCAAAGCTAATTAAAACTGGACCAATCTTAGAATTAAAAGAAATTAAATCAAAAATTAAGAAGACAGTTTATAAGGTTATACTTCCTTGAAAAAATTTCAGATGAAATTATATCAATGGATTTCTGGCCAACAATTCGTCCATTTTGGGCAAATAAAGGGATCGAAAATGGAAATCCTATACAACAAACGAGGAAAGATCAAATAGATCAAATCAGAAGGATGAATTTAATACTGATCATAACTGTTCTTCTAATGTGCTAAGGATATTGGAAAAAGAAACTAGTGGCCTTGATCTACAAATGCATCCCTATATCCACGATAATTCAACTTTGGAAAAGTCTCAGAAGAAAGGATTTTATTATATCTGGTGTTCATTAATAGGAGGAAGACAACTGGATTTGATAAAACAACACCGATAAGTCTACATCTGTATCGACCAGTATCAATGGGTCCAATAATAAACCTTGTTAACAGAACCAATGATTCAAGTTCATTCCCAAGACAGTTAAAAGAAGCAAGAGTAGCCACGGTGTATGAAAATAATTATCCTTAAGATAAAATTAAACATCGACCATAGGCATTTTGCCAACTGTCAAATCTCTTTGAGAAAGCATTTCCTGAACAGATGAGAGCATCTTGCAGCATAACCTTTCACCCATTGGTGTCGGTTTTTTGACCTCCATTTATTTTGATGTGGGCATTAAAAAAGAGATGATATGTAGGTACGGTTGAAATGGGACTCTCCAAAAATATTTACTGCCTGTATCACCACTTAGCTAAACAGAAGCTTATGGCATATGGGTACGATGATGGGCTACTTGTTTTACGTACTAGTTAGCTGAATAATAGACAACGGTGTGTACAGTTAGGTGGTTACAACATTAACATTTCATGTGTATCACTAAATGTGTACCACAGGGTTCTATACTAGGCCCAGATATATTTAACATGTTTATTAATGCCTTTTTTTTATCAAGTAAACCACACTTGATAACTATGCGAGTGAAATAACTTGACTTACCTGAGACTCTCTGAATTCTTAGATCAACCACTGCAAGTGAAAGCATTCTGTTCATCAAATGGTTTTTGGATAACCTAAAAGGCGTTAATGCAGAGAAATTCCAAACACTTAGCAACATGACATAAAACGTTTGATCAGAAGCCGACGTTTGCTTTTGGAGATACAGTGGTTACTTTTGAAGAATATGCATAGCGTGAGGTTGAAAATGAATACATATCAAATTTTGACAAATATTTATCAGTAATCTTAATGAAATACTAAACAACTACAATAATGAATTTATTTGGAGTGAAATAAGTTTACATGTTAATCTTTGACATGTAAAATACACCAAATAACTTTTTTTTCAAGTACATGCCTGGGCTTAAATACGAGCTCTTTGTAGACAAGACACAAAAAATGTTATCAATTTGTAAGCAGTTTTCAAAATGTTTTTCTTTGTAGTGTCATAAGAATATTATACATCAAACATGACACACAATAATGTGCATATTAAACAACGAAAATTAAACATCGACCATAGGCATTTTGCCAACTGTCAAATCTCTTTGAGAAAGCATTTCCTGAACAGATGAGAGCATCTTGCAGCATAACCTTTCACCCATGATACTAAAATAGCAGCGAGCGTAAGAACAAAATAATAATTAATGTAGAAGTAATTAAACTGTGTGATTGAATGTAATATTATGACGCATGCATCATGGTAATACGTTCAATTAGTGCTCTATGGACATTAGGTTCTGATTTCTAACCGCGGCAGATTTTACGGAATGTGGTACTTTGATAAAATTTCAACAACCTAGAGTCTTTCCAAAACACGAGTTATATAAATCTTTCTTAGCGGCAAACAAAATTGGCCTTCTAATCTTCCTTATTCAATACGCAAACTGTTGATAGGACGGGTTTTTGGAATGAGTCGTTATACATTTCGTCACTTGCTATTTCTAACTGCCCATCGTCGTCAAAATGTGATGGCAAATTTCTACATAATCTAGTTTCTGCCGATTCTCTGATTCTCGGTGGACAATGTTGAATAAACTGCCACCATCTAGACGTTATTTGTTCGCAACGTCTTGATTTACTCAGACTTCCACGCGACCAAGACTATTTAATAAATTCTAAACTATGCCCAAATTTTTCATCCAGGACAGCTTTCAATCTCAGTACGCATTAGGCCAAATGTGTCAGATAAATATTTTCTTTTATCTGAAGATATAAGCTTAGTCCAGTATTTTAGAATACGATAGTATCTATTCAGAGGCGGCGTCAGGAGTACGCGGGGCCTAGGGCCGACCATGACCGCGCGGGGCCAGAGTATCGGTATCTCGATTGGTATGCTACTGCAGACACTGATTATGTCTAGACTAGATCAACGGTTAATTGTGTTACAAAATTGACTAAGTTGACTTCGCAACTTTGCGTGCATTACGTGCGGCCTGTATCAGCGTTTCCAATTTACCGGAGAATATAGCTTGACAAAATTATAAGGACGACCTTAGGGCTTAAGTGCGGGGGCCCCTCAAGAGCGGGGCCTGGGGCGGTCGCCCCACTTGCCACCCCCAAACGCCGTTCATGTATCTATTGATCTCTAAGGGTTCCCCCCCCCCCCAATTCACCAAATGCAAAATGACTCCGAGAAGATTTTGTTAAACCCAGATTATTTTAACATTTAAGTTCGACAACATTTCCTTTAATAAATCGCCGTACATCTAATTCATAATTAAGAATAAGTAAAATTAGTGTGTCAAATTTTTTACATTTTACCTTTAGGAACATATTTCCAAACGTATATAAATATCTATCTATTGCAAATATTGTCTGTAATCATTGGGCACCTAAAGCATATTGAGGATGTGGGAAAGACCTTATTTGTAAAACTATTCAAAGAAATACAAATCTATTAACAGCCTCCAGCTGTAATTCTTTATAGAAGAATAAACTATCATCTGGTTTCTTCTTCCCTTACGGAAAACCATTATTTTTGCTTTTTTGCCTTTATTATCATTACGGAACTCTTTATCGCGCTATTTACTTATAACACTTAGACCCTGTGCCGACCCTCGTTTGATTCAGATAGTATAGTTTTATTTTTCATATTTACAACATCTGGGGTCGGACTACACGTCACAATTTAGCAGCAGCTCCCCACCACCACCACCACCACCACCAACCCGCATTACACAACTAGATACATGAAAAGTGGCACGGACTAACAGTATATACTACTGCGCGGGCCAGAAACACCGCGCATTAATAAAAATGAATATGGAAAAATTCTTCCTATTAGAAACGTTAATACAAAATGAATGTGTAATAACTAATTTAAAATAAAAAGAATATCCGTGACGGGTGGAAACCCGGAAGGAAATCATGGCCATAAATAATTTGTCTTATACGGTTTTACAAATCTTTAATACAAATCTGGAAGAACTCAGATATGCGTGTGATTAGGTCATTTAAAAGCTCTGCTGATCCCAACAGCAATACCTTAGTACTAACAGGGACGAATGACTGGTTTAAGCCATGCATTAGACCCATTCGTGGTACTGTTTGTTTCTTACAATTAAACATATAATGTAAGGCAGTCCTATCGTTTCCTCTACACGTACCGAGCTGGCTATCAGTAAGAAAATTTAAAAATAAATCATTCTTGAAATCATTGCACTTGTTTCTTATCCTAGTATGAATAATTAATGATTTCCTGTTAACAAAATAATGATATAGTGCGACTTGATAATATGTAGGTGAACTTTTACGTTTAAATCTTGGATAATCTGTTTCAAGACATAAAATAATTTCTGGAGATTTCCAGTCTAGCATGTAATTGTTGAAAATTATTACAATTTCTCAAATTATATTGTGTTGTGTGTCCAACTAACAGACGTACAAGATCTTGTTGGTAAGAGGGAGAACATTTACAATTTTATGAAAGGTACAGAGTTTATGAACGTTTCTTTCTTCAGATAATGAGAGCCTCCAGTTTCTCTGAAATATTGTTAATAGAAGTGTTACAAGTAAGTGAGTTGCAATTCTTCCTGCTTCAAGTTGCAGTCTGGCAGAGAATTATCCCATACTTTATCAGTATACTCTTGGCGTATATAAGAGATATTCATTCTTTCTAATGTTCTCCTACCTACATAATAGTTGAAGGACTTCAAAACATTTAGCATTTTAGATCCATGTAACCAGATATTATCAATATGTTACGAAAAGCAACCAGTGTTAGTGAATGTCAGACCAGGGTGTTTATCATGCTCAGCAAAATGTAGAAGCTCATCTTGAAACTCAGGCTCAGGAAAAACTGTGTCTAATTTGCTGTAGAAAAACATAACATCGGTCTTTGATGTGTTACAACTTATTCGCCATTCTTTGGAGCATTGGTGTATAGTTGTAAGATCAGAGTTTCGCATATATTCGACGGCATAGGTACTAGATGAGAATGAAGCTAGTGAACTATCAAACAGCAAAAAGGCTTTTGACACTTAGAAGATTATCCTCAATGCCATATGTATGTATGTATGTATGTATGTATGTATGTATATATATATATATATATATATATATATATATATATATATATATATATATATATATATATATATATATATATATATATATATATATATATATATATATATATATATATATATATATATATATATATATATATATATATGTGTGTGTGTGTGTGTGTGTGTGTGTGTGTGTGTGTGTGTGCACGAATTAATAGTGAACCTAATCAGCTAGACAAGATATTTGGTCTTGGCGGACGGCAGCAGATACACGTTTGTTCGTTGATTCCGAGGAATTAACAATTTCATTTTTAAACAGACCAGAGAAAGGGTTGCTTAATCAAATTATTAATTGTAATTAAATGATAATGTATTCTAAATGTTTTCAATTTGAAAAGCAAACATTTCTGACATTTGCGATCTTTGAAACATTACAAAATATTACATTCACAACCTTACATTTGTCATAAGCAGACCATATTATTATTATTATATACTAAAGTAAGGTCGAATTTTGGGGTACGACACCAGACGGATATTTAAAAAATAGATTATCTGAATTCAAATGCCTGTAAATATATTTAAACATAGCTCTTTCCATATTTTTCCCGACACATACTATCAAAGACACAAATTGGTTATACGACAGGTCGTTGTTTTAAAAACTGGCATCACTATAGCTTTATTCCAAATATTTGGAAACATTTGTTGTCTTAATGATTTATTGAATAAGATACACAGGGGTGTGGCAATGGCCGTGGAGGCACCTTTTAACTTTCGCTGACTGATCTGATCAAGTCCAATAGCCTTTTGACTGGTATAGTTTTATTATATCTGAAATATCTTGCCCTATAGTCGTTATTTCTGATAATTCGTCATTCGTCTTGTAATGGACTGGAGGCAGTTCAGTTCAACGTCAGTATCATTCACTTTGGAAGCTGGAGTGAAAACAATGTTTTAATATTCTGCACTTTCTAAGTCGCTAAATGCTCGTAAATGTTAGACAGTCTGTTGTTTAATCGAGTAGTGGCATCATATTTATTTGGTTCTGTTTAATTAAATGTCTAATTAGATGCCGGTATTCCTTAAAGTTGTATCCCAGGTTTTCAATGTTATCATATTTTGAGTAAAATTTGTTTGATATTCACACCCTTGTTAGAAACAGTATCATAAGAACCCTGCAGAGAAGACACCAAGCTCAGGACAATACCGTCGTCGACATCGACACACGTGAAAAGC
This sequence comes from Sinohyriopsis cumingii, assembly GCA_028554795.2. Taxonomy (NCBI): domain Eukaryota; kingdom Metazoa; phylum Mollusca; class Bivalvia; order Unionida; family Unionidae; genus Sinohyriopsis; species Sinohyriopsis cumingii. The sequence goes on along the minus strand of CM068826.1, from coordinate 117,557,215 downwards.
CATTTTGAGAGGAAACATTAGAAACTGTGCATGGTCTATTGAGTCAAAGAACATTACAGTGTATCCCTAGACTTTTGGACCTTTTTTTAACGTAGCTTTAACAATTTTTCAGCCATATCGCTACGATGTCTGCAGTGTGGCAGTTTATAGTGATGTACAGCACTGGGGCATCATGCCGCAGACATGTAGCACGATGTCCTACCCAGTCACATTATCCTGACACCAGGCCGACCAGTCCTAACACTAACCTCTTAATGCTGAGCGCCAAGCGAGGCAGCTGTTAGTACCATTTTTGCAAGTCTCTGGTATGACTCGGCCGGGGATCGAACCCACGACCTTGTATCCCTAGAAGTCTGGGGTACACTTTAATCGACCATGTTGTACAGTGACTTGTTTTTGTTCCACTTTGATTATTTGGCTTTGCATTTTATCGACGTTCCCAACCATCTGGTTCTCATGTGTTTTGAATTTCATGTCAAGTTATGTTGTTGAACACTCAATAAACGTGTCCTCGATTTATAAAATCTCTTGTGTTGTCCATGTCATTTTAAGTACACTAAACATATTTGTGATGGTTACTTCTTCTTCCACGTCCTCTTCTTCTGTTGTCAAAGTAATTGACGAAAAGTTAGATCGTCCAGGTTGGGAGGCACTGTATCTTCGACATCCATTTAACATACTGATTGCTAGGCTGAATGGTTCAGGCAGAAACGAATTTGTCAAAAGTTTATTAGGGCACAAAACCCATTTGATCGATCGATCGTCCACCCAACACATCATGTGGTGTTACCAAGATCAATCGGTTTAATCCTCCTTCAATAAAATGAAGGAGAATCCATCGTACTTGTGGAATGCATTCCTCGCAAAGATGTCAGTATCTTGTCACAAATAAGTCAAGCACATCTAGTCATCTCAAGAGAAGACAAAGAGTAAATTAAGCTATGGTTTCCATGTAAAGTACATCATCATAGTGCCAGTATAATTTACATAACCCATTTTTTTTAAACAACGGAAAGCCCATTGTACCATCAGTTTCAATGTCCATTGTGTGCTTTTGTTTAAAGTTCCCGGAGATAGATCGGAAGAGCGAGTGTTCGCCAAACAGTTAATTACTTCCTGGCTGACTTTTGCGTACGACGCCACTCAAACACGTCAGGTATAATTACATCTCGATTTAAAACCCACCACTCTCGATTGTTTGAGATTTCGTACCCATCTATTTCAGAAAAGAAGGGCCGGTTATTTACACGTCTCCGTCGGCATGAAAAAGAACTATAAAAACCTCCGAAATTATTTTTCTGTCTCACAAACGTCAACGTGACTTTCTTTCAATCTCATCTTCCACCCAAATCGATTCTCTGCCTGTGTGGCATCTGTCGTGGAAAAATCCACAAGTGCGTGTCCATGTGTTAGAGGTCGGCCTCAAAGTCTTACGATGGTTTACACTGACTGCACGTCAATTACTTTAAGGCATGAATGATATCTCTCATCAAACCAAACGCTTTTTGACAAACATAAAGTGAATTTGTCACAAATGGCAGATTCGATAATCGATAATTAAACCAGAAAGCAAATCATTTTGAGACCTGAAGGCAGAATCGCATACGAATGTGTCATCGTTCGTTTCCTCATAAAATGGGGTCCTAATGCCCAAGCAGTCCCAAAGAAAATATCATTTCCCAAAAATATCCAAAAGAGAAGCAAAGTGGCATGAACTAGAAACGCAACGAGAAAAATAATAGCCCCAAGAAAAAGAAAACTAACAAGAAGAAGAAAACAGCTATAAAGAGTGACACTGCTGCTCGGACACATTTGTACTCACCCAAAACACGTCCCTCGATGACTGTTTCTCCAGCTACATCAACTTCGCCGCTAGTCATGATGCCAGCAAAATCCGATTTAACAAGCGTTCTTCTCAATTTGACAAAACAAATGTATATACGTTTCTTAAGGAGCTTCTCCAGTGGTGACGCCCTCTTATTAAGAGAAGGCTTCTGCCGTCAAAGTACCCTCCCCAAGACCAAACTCCATGAGAGATTGGGGATGTTACAAAATTTACTGGACTTATCAAAATAAGAACTGTCGTGATTTAGTCCCTTGAAAAATACATCAACGTCGAGTGATACCTATCATAACGATGATACGACGTACCGACGCACCTACCATTCGTGGAGACAAATTCCAGTATAAAATAGACGTGTGCCAGGCGATTCACTTTTATTTTCTGAAAGAAAAGGATGGAATCCTCCAAATGTGCACACCACTAAACAATAAACTGCCTGCCTCCTCCTTTGGCCAAATATTGTAATATGTTGGAACTGACTTAAGCCCATCTAACCATGCGAAAAAAGTCATTCAAACAGCCCCTAAAGAAATCATTGATACCGTGTGTGAATATTGTTTGAATGTCTTGAAAGAAACGGAACCTTTGTTCAAACACAAGAAACACACTTAAGAAAACATCCAAACGTTCTTCGGCAAATAGTCAAAACGAAAATCAGGCGAAATAAAATGATTGGGCTACGAGGAGGATTTCTACAAATGCTGATAGGACCCTTTCTGAAAGTGGCCACTTTCAGAAGGCATCATGAGCAGATGAAAGGGTCTCTTTTCTGAAAGGACCTCAGATGTGTACCTTCAAGCCTCACTGAAGGACTAAAGTTGACCTTAGTACCAAACAAACGATGGATGGAATTATACTCTTGGCACGAACAATGAACCCCTCATTTCCTCCCAATCCTAATCTCAACGAGATGTCACAGTTCAAGTGCAAATTATCAATGTTGATGGATCTCACCTATTTGCCAGATATGGCAAAATCTCACCCGTACGGTCTAATATTACAACGTCTTCAACTCTTTCATCAGAAAGATTTAGACCAAACAGCAAAACTAATTTTGAAAGAAGATGACACACGATGATCTTTCAAACTCATGCAATTAACATTCCTATTAAGATTTCAGCGTCTCAGTAGGCCCCTTTCTCATTTTCCAAAGAGAAGAACTCAAATCTTGCGCTGAAAAGATGATGTCCACCCCTTCTACTGCAGATGTCAAAAATTAGAAGGGAAATCAGAAGTGAAAAAGGCAAGAAATAGGTGACCTTTTTAACCACCACCGCCACCTTCGGCTCCTAATTATGTGACACGACGGACACGCCAAGCAGTTTCCATATTTCAGGAATCCAAGAGTAACCGTTGGTGATTTATTGAAGAGAATCCTAATGAAGATCCTCTTAGCCAGCATTTACTACAATCCTGATCATCCTGCGGGTTACAGAGGAGTTCACAAATTGTATCCTGCTGACAAAACCCAATTAAAAAACGTACGTTTACCGCAGGTGCGATGATGGCTACAAGAACAAACAATGTACAAGTCATACGAATTCATTCGACAAAATGTTCCATAAGTCAAACCAAAGTTTAAGGTATCGATTATCAATGGAAATCCGATTTAGTCAATGACTCTCATAGGCTACGTACAATCGCGGTAACAGCTATTTGTTATGTCGTTGACGCCTTATCCACAATTGCCTGGGTCGTGCCTTTGACTTTAGAACGAGTTCCGAGTTAGTGCGAGCATTAAATATTGTGTTGACACAAAGCGGTCGTCACCCTTTCCGATGACAAACAGCCAAATGCACTGAATTTCTTAACCAAGCTTTCCATAAAGAAATAAAGAAAAGAGACATCTATTTTCACATCATCAAGAATCCCGAAACCAACGCCAATATCGTGGAACGTTCCACGTCACTTTAAAAGCTCGCATGTTGAAATATTTTACTCATCAACACACTCTCAGGTAGTCTGGTCAACGTTTACAATCAATCGTACTGTCGGAGCACAAGACCCGTCCCCGAAGACGTCACCACAGACAATGAAGTGACCGTGTTCGAGCACTTATTTGGAACATCCCCTACTGCCTCCAAGAAACGTGATATTCTAACGACGGGAGAATGTGTGCGCATTGGAAAAACCCTTATAAGTCATGTATTCTGTGTACCGATGAGTCGCTCCACAACCAGGACATGGTTTAGGAGCTATGCTGAAATCCACCTTTCGTACGGCTATACCCATCTTAAAACTGATGGTGACACGAGGATAACATGCTTTGAAAGATGCCGATTTGATGAAAGGAACATAATTTCTCCAAAATGTCATCATCGAGAAACAAAATCTTAAAGAAGCCTTCGTGAGAGCTTGCCAAAACGTGTTGCTTTAAACTGAAAAAGACCATCTGGCTCGCCGAAAAGTTCCAATAAATGCGCTGCAAGCTGCTGGTCCAACCCACAACAAGGACAAGGTAGAAAGAGACATCGACAATCCTCCAGAACTCATATATACGTTGCTAGAAAGACAAAGAAAAGAAGACCAACTATAAAAATTTACTTCTTTGATTACTAACTGAAAATGATGCACAGAGATCCCTTCGAATTATCCAAGCCAGAACTCTATACGTCTGCCATAATACCTAGTATGATGATGATGCAAGAATCCAATGGGTAGAATTTCCTCCCGTCTCGTCTTTGACTACGCAGCCACTATCGAACTTAAAATCAAAAGTCAGACCGAAGATTACATTGATTTGAATAGCAGTTACTTGTACTTAAAAGTCAAAGTTCTTAAAACCAACGACACGAATCCAGGCGACGATGCCAGATTAGCTCCTGTAAACATATTGATTCATTCGTTGTTTCCGAATTGCGTTTGTTCTTCAACAACAAACTATTCATCAGCAGTATAAGTACTGACCCTCACCGAGCGTACCTAGAAAATCTGTTGACGCACGGAAAAGAAGCCAAGAATACACATCTGGATGCTTCCGTGGCATGGAATCTGATACTTTGGGCAAGTTCATAGACACGGTTTTGAGAGAAGATGCAAATCCTTATAATGAGCTATTTAACGAACGTCGAAAGAAAATTCAGCAAGAGCGAAGAGTGAAGTTTAGAATAAATGGATCGTTTTCATTTTGACATGTAGTTGCAAGACAAGTATTTGTTGAACAGAGTGGATGTCTGCTTGAGACTGAATCGAAGTAGTATCGTTTTCCATTACGTGGTTTGTGTTGAGGTTTTACCCAAAGTGGGAAACGACATCATTTGCACGTTGAGCAGAAAAACGGCCAAGTACCGATACGACAAATGGAAGTAAAAAACTTCACCATTGCTTCTTGACTCCGACCCAAGATCGAAGGTTATCTGTTCCATGGACGGTTACCCAAACGTTAATCATCGTTACCATCAGCAGCGAAGGCCTCAGTGGAGACATCGCTCAAAATCCTTTCGAGTTTAATCACTACAAGGTGTCCAAAACAGAAATCAGTCGAGATGTCCAGACCTTGCCTACCAGCGAATATATCATTGCCCAGAAGAATTACTTGAGATGCTACTTGTCCCAGTATGACCCAATGGGGAGGTTAGATACCAACACCAGCCACGCTATTTCATCACAAGATTATACCGTAGGTTATGATTTGTATGCCTTTGATTTCACTCCAGACCAAGATAGCGACGAAGGTCATTTCCACTCTATAAAATAAGGCCACATTCGTGTTAAGCTACACTTTGCTCAAGCTCATGGGCACACGCTGAATGTGATCTTGCATGCAGAATTTGACAATACTCGGAAAACAGAAGTGATAGAAGGCTATATGAAGCTATGGAAGAATTGAAGAATACGAACCATTTTTGGAATATAGATCATCTTTAGAGATTGGTGAGAATGATGTCTTTGAACAAGAACAAGAACAAGAAAAAGAAATACAAAACACTAAGAGACAGTCATGAGGTCGCAATGGCCAGAACGAGAACAACGTGTATCTCCTCTTTTGCTTCTCAGCTAACTGAAATAATTGCAGATGTCACCAACGACAATTGTTCTGGATGTCAAAACGAGCACCCGAGTCAGTTTCAGCACGATAAATATATCATGATGAGTCAAGACGAAATATTGGAAGAGTATCTGGACGACGGTTTGGGTCTCGTCTCCGAAGAGAAAGTGTTGAATCATTGGTATAAACACTTGCGTAACCACTCTTCCCCTCCATTGACATCACTGGAAATCCCATGCATCTACGTTCTCTTGTCACAGAGTACGGAAACGAACCATAAAGCCCCTTACTTGACATACATTGTCAAGAAGTCAAGATTACCTGTGAACAAAAGAAATAATGGACACCTGCAAACTTGATTGTCTTCTGTCTCACAGCTCATGTACGTCTTTTTGGAATCCTGTGGTGTGTGCAAAGGATGAACTTCCTCATCTCAAACCTAAATACACTCAAGCCTATGTCATCAACATCGACGACAGTCATCAACCAAGAACCCATTCGGTCGTCGTCTTCTTTCCAAACGACCATAGTGTGGATTAGTTCGGTTCTTATCGATCACTGCCTTTGGAAGATATCATTGACTTTATGAGACGAAATGCCGTATCGCTTCGATTCAATAATGTGAAATCACATGGAACAGATTCAATGGTGTGTAGAAAATATTATATGTATTTTCCTCATCAACCCAGTCTTGGATTTCTCTTAGAACAGTTAGTGACTTGTTTTGATAGAGAATATGCCCGAAATGATAATACAGTAGAAAGATGGTTTCGTGATCATTATGGCTATATTTTGCCTTACCTTGGAAACTTTTCGTGCATGATTGGTCAAATGACCTAGATTAATGGAAGTCGCGTTGGAACATTATCAGTCTTGTAAATATGTTCCTGTTTAAAATTGTTGACTTGCTGATTTGTATTTTGCGTTGGAAAAGCTTATTGTTATTGAGAATATTTAATTTCGAAACAATGATGTATCTTGTTTTTATTTTAATTGTATGCATATGATCTTCACCCTCTCTATCGCTCTGAGTTATATTATCAATCGCATTCCCAAATCAGAGATGTCCATACTTGATGCATATAAAGTGCATTGGCATCGAATCATGCCGAACCTGTTTCAGAAACCACCAAAAGGAAAGAAAATTGCGCAAGACCTAATAGAAGAAGTCTGCATCAAAATTGGGAGCATGAGGAACTGCAGAGGCGGCAGCAACAAGGTGACATAGAATGCCGAATAGAGACAGATCAGTTATCCTTTCTCTATAGAAGACGTATGCCCTCACCTGCGACTAAGCCTGCAGCGTGACGAAGCCGTCCTTGCAGAAACCAAAAGGAGAACTGACATAAGCAAAACAGCCCTTTTCAAGACAAACCAGATCTCTAGAAAAGAGACTTGCCAATTTGCCAAGAAGTATTGTTTGCATATTTGTGTGTGTTGGTGTATATATGTGTTTGTCTTTTGATCTCCAACAAAAGTAACGTTCTCTCTCTAGTGTGTGTTTGTATGTTACGGCATGGTATTGCACGAATAAACACTTTCTACCTTACCTTTTGTGATAGTGTGTGTTTTTCTCTGTGTATGTATGTGTTTGTCTTTGTACTTTTGGGTAAAAAGTAGTGTATTAAATGTATTTGTTTGCTGAAGTACAGTGTGATTGTTTGTAAAAGGTAGAGTCCGAGTTTATTTATGGTCAGAGCGATATACCTTTCAATGTTATGTTCTAGTATGCGGTGTGCGCATTAAAGCGACGCACTCATCAGTCGTACCATTCGTCGTCTATTAGATAACAGAATAAGATTACAGAAACGTTGTAAGAAGCAGTAGACATTATAATGGACATTTAACAGCTACTCTAGTAAGTATAGGCTAAATGGTGTACCGCTAAGCCGAGTGAGAAGGGAAGCTGCTGTTCTCCAAAGAGCTAAGAACATGACTAAAGAAGTGACGGAAGAGAAAAAAGGAGAAGTTGAAGTTCATATAGGATAGGGGAGAAATGAAAAGGAGAATGAGAAGAAACAACAGGATATCCACAGAATGAATGAAAAGTAGATCAAAGTCAAGGAAAAATTAAACTGGATGAGTGAGAATGGAAAGAAGAAAGTGAAGTTCCTAGACAAAATGATGAGATAGTGGAAGAACTGGAAGTCAGGGAGGAAATAGAAGAAACCCCATCAGCCTTTTCAGGGCCATTATATGCAATGGAAAGATACTTTCTTTTACTATCGCTCAAACAATTTCGTGTTTTTGCCTCTGCATTATGTCTTATTTGTTTATGTATGTTTATGTTTTCAAATTGATCTTGAACCCTTATCCATTGCTCTTTGACTCTCTCACCCCTTCTACACTATTAACACTTTAGTCTCTCATGTGTCATTCCCATGCTATGCTCCCTTTGTCGCTCAATTTCCATTTCTATATTAAACCTATAGGTTCATTTAAGATATGATTTTCCATACCTACATACCTCGAGTAGCGCGTATTGAGGTTAATTCGAACTGTTACTAAGCTCTCACCCGAATGTGGTCAGCCCCTTGCAACTCTATTCCAAGTGCCGTGACGTTTAAAGTCTCAAGTGCGCCATCCATGTTAAACCTATCGACCCATTTAATATAGGATTTCCTGATCTGGGTCTATTAGTACCTATTTGGGTCTATTTCGACCCATGTTACACCTTGGGCTCCAAGTGACCCATCCATGTTAAACATATGGACCCATTTAACACAGTATATTCCGTGTGTGTTTAAAATGCCCCATTTAGGTCTAAATCGGCATATATTACAACTTGTGAATGTGATGCATTTGATCTAAAACCTTGAATTTTTACTTAATAAAGGCACTCCCAAAAGTGCAATTGTCATTTTAAATGAGGAGCAATACTTAGATAATATGTTTATATTGTTGAAATAAATATTGGAAAAACAATTGTTGAAGTACAAGTTTGTTAAAGGAGAAATAAATTAATTTTTCCAGCCTTGAAACCCATTGCAAATTTTAAAATCAAGTAATCCTTCGCAAGACTTTCGTACTAGCTGTGTCGCTTGTATACCATCGATCTGTCATATCTTAGTCTATATCGATTACTTCCATACCATAAAATAAGCGATAGCTTCATCTCAATACATTCGTGTCAGTCATAAGTGGATCAAAGCTTATAATAAGTCTTAGCAATTTAGTTACTTTCTATTCATCACCATGCCTCCTGACTAATCTCATTGTAAAGTGTCGAATTTTGAATTGCATTAAACCTTAAAGTTGAATACATTGAGCATTAACATTTTATCACATTTAAGCCAGAAAAGTCTTTATGAAGGGTCACTTGGACCTTTCTTCTTTTCTCGCCCCCCACCCCCATATTAGTGTGAAACTTGAAAGGCTAGCATGTGTGACTCATTGAGATTTGACCAGGGCATTTCAACCCTGTCCTGAGAAAGTAAACATCTGAGCTACCAACCATAACCGCTTGATAGGAACCCATGTCAAATTGTCATTTCCAAAGGGAAATTGATATGCAACGTAGTTCAGAGATGTAACACTGTCCAAAATCTGACTGAAGAAATGATTATATTGGGGAAAATTTAGGAGCCGCTGCGTACAATTGGTCAGAGTAAATTAAGGCGTACACCTTGCAAGTAATGTGAATTTAAAGTGACGCCCTGGGTCGAAATTCTTTAGTCCGAAATCCTGAGCGAGAAGTTTGTCTCCGATGAAGGCTAAAAAGAATAGTGCTTTTCTCGTTAAACAAGGAAAGGGGACCAGGTGGCTGTCTTGTAAGAAAATACAGGGTTTAGTGCTAGGACGCACAATTTCTGAAAGAGAACAGCATTAGGGTGCGCAATTTTAATTTTTCACGTAATTTTCTATTTTTAATTGATTGTTATATGCAAATGTGTTTGATATGACTATGATCCATATTATGCATCGTTTATTCAATGTCATGGAATTGTGATGCAAAGTTGTCATGCAATTTATCTGTTTCATTTTATAGCTACTAGTTCAGTGATAGAATTGACGCTATTATGATATCCAAATTTTTATGTGTGTAGGATTTCATAGGGTTATATGAAATAATGTCCTTTGTTTGTTAGGACAATACTGATTATCGTGAGTTAACGATAATTGCATATTTATATGAGTTTCTAATGTTTAAATAATCTTCGTGTTAAGTTAGGGATTGCTATCAGCTAGCTAGAACTGTGTGAATTGTATGTATCAGTAATCGAGCATATGCGGTAGCTTAGATAAAGAGATACGTCCACGTGTTAATTTATGGTCAGTCGCCCTAAAGCAAGAGTGATGATCTATCGAATTAGGTCAGAATGTATGCAGTGTTCGGATAGCAACTATTTCTGCTTCTGAATTACGTGAGGGAAATTTATATACGTATAGAAAGTGATACGTATAGATATTTAGAGGTAATTTTGTCCTTTAAGTAAACAGCTTTCTGGGAGAGACAGGATAGTCTGAAGACGGAAGTCGGAAGTCCAGAAATAGATGACGTATTCAGAATAAAAGACTAAGAAGTCCAGAAGAGATGAAGCGTTCATAATATGGAAACTAGAGAATAGAAATACGTGACACACGGGTCACGAGAGGACGGTGATGCAATCAGTCGTGGACATTGCTCTCTTTTCACCACTCGTTATACAGATGAAATAAATCCAAATTAGACACTGCTATTAAATTATGTTGACATAAGTTAGGCTGAATTGTTGTTGCCGCTATTAATTGTTATTAATTAAAGTTTGTTATTTTTCTAGTCGAATAGGTCTCGTATTGCATTATTCATTCCCAATAGTCTCGCTCAGTTCTTTGTTGATATTCTATCTATCCACTCCCACCGGGCTGTAAAATCGAGGGAGGTCATTCCCTAGATAACGCCAGCCAGATCCAATTAACCACCCCTCTTACTAAGGGTGTGACGTTACACTGGTGTCCTTCTAATTTCTAATATTCATTCGTCACCAAGGTACAAAAGAAATCAGTCGCTGTGGTAACACAAATTATCCCCATCATGCGACTGATTCTTCTCACAATGTTAACAAGTTCGTCATCGTAAAACTGAATTATTTTAATCTGTCAACAGCTATCATGAATTCATGTTGTATGTATCATGATGACCAGTTCCAACTAAACCACCAAGTGGTCTAAAGCGCTCTCCGTTACCGATCACTGCTATCTCACCTCTGTCTGCGTGGGTTCGAGTCTCGGATTCAGCCAATGTGGGTATGTGAGAAAGCTTGCCAGTAGCTTCTCGTGGGTCGGTGGTTCTTTCCGGGGTTTTCACGGGTTCTTCCTCCACCATTAATACTAGCCGCCATGTATCGTGTGCTGAAAAATGGCGCTAAACCCTACAACAACAACAACAACAACCAACTAAATCACAAGTGAAACGTCGGCTATTGGATACTTCCTCGCCGTTTGATTCTCTAGTATACAACAATTTACTATTATAGCATAGGTATCAAACAATCCATAGTCCATAGTAGATTCAGTCCTTCTCCACGATTGGTCACCAATTATGCACACTGCATAATGATCCAGTATCTTAAAATATTGGTGTCATGATGATTAGTGACTTGCATTATGATGACACTATAGATCTGTCGCCATTTCATCATTAATTCGTGGCTATTTTATCGTCGATTCGCCATAAATAAGTCCCCGTCTATCTATCCGTTATCATCCATCCTAACATTAAATACGTGCAATCGTGTCGTGACTGTGGCATAATCATAGCTGTCCTGGCCAGTTAGTTTATTGCTCACTTCTTTCCATTGCGTTATCTTTTTGTGACGTATATTCATCGCCAAAGTATTATCGCTTTATCGCAATTGTGTCATCAAAACGGCGTCAATCTTCCGCCAATAGGTTTCCGTCCCACCATTTATTTTGTCGTCATCTTATATCTCCGTTTTGAAAGAAAGTTCCAACAGTTGCCATCGCATCCTTAAATTTATCAAACTTCTGTAGTTAATCGCCTGCCATACGATGCCATCGTGTAATGTATCTTTCGCCAACCAATCATAATTCCACTGCAATCCCGAATGAGTCATTCCTTCCGTTTTATATGTAATCGGCATCAACATACCGGGATTGGTTTTAGTTTAAGTGAAGATGATCGTTGGTTCGCTCTGCATTGTTCGGGTAAATTGGCATGTTTTTATTGTGTTTCATGGGAGAATGTGTTTGATGTGAACTCGAAATGTCAAGCAAAGGTGCAAATGCATTAACAACAAAAAAACGCAAAACCGCCTTGTCAATAAAAAGTGAAAGAATCGAAGGAAATATTCCTACATACGTATGAACAAGATTGCAGAGGGTAGGGGCAAAGGTCAGTCATTGAATCGGACTCAATCTATGACTGTGATAAAGACCTCTACACAAATCTGTGATTGCATTTCTTCGAGGATTCACAATATTATCGAGCTATGTTTTCTTCGTGACCATTTTATGTGAGTACATGTCCATCAGATATCAATATCAGTAATTTGCACTCACCAATAGATTCCACGTCGGAACCCTTCGTGCAGGGCACGCAAGTGTGTAATACGTGGCCGGCCTCTTCCCCACAAACAATGTGTCAGCTAACGCAGCTCACTCCAACTCAGTTCCGTCTAAGTGAGTGAGAAGCTAATATGAGATGATGGTACAAATGGTTAAGTAGGTTGGCTCATGTTTGATAGTTATGCAGTGGCGCGTAACTTAATGTATCGGCAGTGCAGAGAACCCTCTGCAATACATGATAGTCTTGCCAGCTCTTTTTTAAACACTATTTTGGAATGTCCACGTCCGTTGTTTGGAAAGAAAGTGTCTATCCAAGGTGGAAAAATGGAAAAATATGCATTTGAAAATGTCTGACTTAAATATTGTTAAATAGGGATAGTTGAATTTTTAGAACTGATGTTATGTTAAAAATAGGTAACTCTTAAAATAGGAAAAATTGTGCATTTCAAGCAAAATCTCCATTAGATGATCAGGCTTTACGTACAGGACAGACATTTTGATAATGAGACTCCAGATTGTGAAATACGACAGATTTATATCAGTATAAGCACAAATGGTTATCGTATGTGAGGTCATCAAACAAATTGGAGTATTATTATTCCTTGTGTAAAGAATTCTTATCATTTCAAGAGTACTTGGATGTGATAAATGAAGCTCGTTGAAGAGTACTTGTGTTCGATAAATGAAGCTCGTTGAAGAGTAATTGGGTGTGACATAAAAAGCTCGTTTTAAAATTACACTAGGTAGATTGAGAGCAGTATCACATGACTGGAATATAGAAACGGTTCGTTATGGGAGTGTATACAGGAACTAGTGACTGTAAGATGTGTAATATAAGAGATGTCCAAAATGAATATTATGATGTACTTTTTTGTGCATTGTACAGGGAACTGAGAAGAACACATTTACCACGATGTTATTGTCCTTGGGCCAACTATAGAACAAGTTAAAACTATTATGTCTGCATATTTAGTCAGATTCATTAACTACACTGTCTTTGTCCATAGCATCAGGTCAGAAAAGGACTAAATTATGTACAAGTAATTATGCCTATATTGCGTCATAAAGCTAACAAAATTATTTAATTTTATATTTTTCTTTCAATACGGGGGCCCTGAGTGGCCGGGTGGTCACCGTTACGGATCACTGCCATCCCACCTCTGTCTGCGTGGGTTCGAGTCGCGGGTTCGGCCTATGTTGGTATGTGAGAAACTTGCCAGTAGCTACTCGTGAGTCGGTGGTTCTTTCTGGGGTTTTCCCGGGTTCTTCCTCCACCATTAATACTGGCCGCCATGTATATCCTGTCTTGTGCTGAAAAATGGCGTTAAACCCTACAACAACAACTTTCAATACGTGAAATCTTTATTGTATTTAATACCAAATCGAAGTATGTTCTGCAGTAAGATGCGTTCGTAGCCTCGACTGTTGCTAAAATTGCTGTTGTAATTTATTGATAAATAAAGTTTATACTGATCTGTTCCGTAGTAAATATTGTCATACGGACAAACGCATCATTAGTTTGTAAAAATCCTGTCGTCAATATGTTGCCATAAGATGTCTTTGTTCACCTTATCTATCGCAAATCCATCAATCTACTGCGACCCCAGATGAGCTCAGTCATTCGTGACATTAAATATGTACTGTTACTGTTGATCGAAATAAAATGCAGGATCATTCCGCTGAGGTATTTTCTCGATTTTCCTGAGTTGTGCATTTGTCCTTTAACTTGTTAATATAATACATTATCTCCGTTCTATCGGCGATTCATTACCATTATATTTATAATTAACTGACCGTTGTATCAGATATCCGTTACCATTATATCTGTAAGCAAATTGCTAGTTGTATCGGCAATCCGTTAACATTATATCTGTAATTAACTGCTAGTATACCCTCATAACACTAAAACTTTCATTTTCATCCTGTTTTACCAATATTACCCTAACATATTGCTACAGATCTATTGCGATATTACCGTGAAACTATGTAGATACTGATTTATTGCGGTGGTAAATTCTTTTGATCTTGTACCTTTGTCATCATATCATCGATGCATCGATATTGCATTGTTATCATTATCCTAAACTTCCATTTATTCGCATCGATCTCCTTAAAGACGAAGAAATCTCTGGCCTTTATTTGAAAAATTGACAAAATAACCACGCATGTTCCTTAATGTGAACGTTATTATATATCATTCTGCTAATCTACACTTCCAAAGGTAGATATGGAAACATTACCAAATGAATGCCAGGGTCTCACTCTTTTCAAGTTCGGCCCAGAGAAGTTTCGGGATTTTTACAGCAGTCGACTTAACTCAAATTTTTGCGTTGGCCAGCAGGGACAGCTCACATGGAATGCAAAAAATCAAATGACCCTCCCAATAAAATAAAATAATTTCATTAACATGTTGAAACGGTGTGTCAACACAATAGTACTTGTGAATTAAAACTCATTTATTATAACCGAAAGTATTTAGTCAATAAAGTTATAAATAGAACGAAATGTACAAATCCTAACATATTTTTAAGATTCAAAACTCTAATTGCCGAGGCGGTCTTAGTATTGTTTAGATCTACAGAAACATTGTACATGTTGACGTTAATCTGATGACCCTACGACTTTTCGTCGCCAAACAATATTATTCTTCTTACATTTTTAATTAAATCCGGTAATAAATGTTCCATTTTTGTTGCAAACACGTTATGCCTAGCATATCATAGATACTTTAATGCTAAACTTTCGCTCCTATTTTGACCAATTCTCGCTCTTTCTTCTCTCTCATACTTCTTTTGTTTATCTTACCATTCTTCCGCCCCACCCCCCTTTATTTCTTTTCTTCTGGCGGTGGCCTAAAATGCAAAATAAATCTTGTTCTGGTTCCTCTTTGCTCTTCTGAGGAAAGGCCTTTTGCATTTTTGTGTACGGAATTTGTCAATTACTTTGGAATAATTAATCGTATTGTTAAAAAATGCAAGTACACCGAATGTTTACGTCTAAGGAAACCTGAATGCTAACACGAACACATCCACTCCTTTTGGACATGAACTTGGCCGTTTTTGTGATGAACATGGTTTTGTCATGTCTAACTTAAAACAGTGGATCACACAACAAAATCTATTTTCCTGTGTTTACTTTGTGACTGGTGAAATATTGTATTTTGTGTCCCCAAAAATTATATTCATTCCGCTAGAATGATGAAAACATGTTCACATGCACCGCGTGTCCGTAACCGGGATATGATATGTAATAATGATAATAAAGACAATAATTTTATGAATTATTTTAATAATTTAAAATAAAACGGTTATGCATTTAAGTGCATACAGTCTATAGAGAAAACAAGAGATGAAAGTATGCAAGGGAGAATATCCAGTTTATGAAAAAATAAAATGGACAACCCCCTGATAACACATAAGTGTTTTGTAATATCCGTATCAAATTAATACTTCATAGTATAAATAGGCAGAAAAAAGCAACAACAACAAAACAACTAACAATGTAATGAAATGCAACAGTTTTGAATGTTAAAATAATGTAAAACTTATTTTTTAAACGGTGTTGCGTTTTTCGATTAAATAAAGTTTTAGAACTGCATTCATTACCGCTGGTTCGGTTTTATTTTCATATTAATAAATCATAAATAATAATAGCATCATCATCATCATCATCCACAACAACAACAACAAAAGCAACAATAATAATAATAATAATAATCATCATCATCATCATCATCATCGTCATAGAACTAGAGGTGTGTTACACGAAACATTTTCGACTGCGCTATTTCAGAACGTACCACGATATATATCATGATATATCGCACTTAGATTAGGGACCAACTGATCATTGTTTTGGTGTAGGGGCCATTTTGTTTTATTTCCGTCTGTCTGTAGCTGGAAAAAATATCTTGCTTTGATTTGCAGCAAAATAAGACCATATTATATCTGTGATACAGAATTATTGTAAAAACAAAATAGTTATCCTGATACAAAACAAGAAAATATTTCAGCTGGAAAGAAAATCACTGCCTCCCCCGCCTAAATTAAATGGTCAGTTCCTTACAGCAGATGAATTTTGCCTCCCCCGCCTAAATTAAATGGTCAGTTCCTTACAGCAGATGAATTTTTTATATGTATGCTAATTATTCTACAATTTGCAATAAAAAAAAAGATGTAGCTTAAGTGGGAAGTGTAAACTTACACAATAGCTGATACTGTAGAAATCATCGTGCTGACATTGTTGGGCCTGTTGATAAAAATATGAATTGTTTATACGAAGCCAATTATTTTATTAACTTAACTATTGATATAAAAGGCAGGGAAACCTTGAATGGGATGCCAACACCTGGGCAAGATATTTATCAGAAAGGACCAGTAAACAAAACATATTTACTCGTCAAACGAGAACATATTTGCGGACTTAAGAAACTGCGTCAAGTTCAGACAACAAATAAGTACGCTTCTGAAAATCTTAGAATGAATTGCAGTCTCATGGTCGGATGGAGGAGGGGTTCCAGGGTTTCAGGACCCCCATGCTAAAGAAGCAAACACACACACACACACACACACACAACGTACATTCCCTGGTCAATTGGAATTGGACCATAGTTTTATTCTTGCGCAAGGTTATTGGGTGATATGCACACTCTGAGTAAATAGACACAGAGACTTTTGCTTTTGTGCCCTCGAGGAAAGTCAGGGACCTTTTCAAATTTCGGAACCACCCCCACCTCCACCCCAACACTTTACTTGATCCTGTCCCGAGCCTTACGCATGAATACATATACTCAGCACACACATATATATTAGTACATAAAAAAATCATGACGTATGGGTTGTTTGTTTTGTTTTGCTTTTATTCATATTTTTATTTGCCCCGAATATGTTTCAGAACATTCCATTTCAACCCTGCGGTGACACAAAGATGATTAAAGAATCATAAATATGATTATATTTATAATATTAAACATTAATTTGTGATGGATACAACAGTTATGTAAACAAACAATAATTCAGGAACTATTTTGTCATGAATAATGGAAACACGCTGATAATATCATTTAGTTTGTAACAAGATACCTCGGGAATTTCCGCACTCCGTCCTGACAGAATTTACCGATGTACCAGTACTGTCAAAAGTACAGCAATACATATCACGGGAAGAAAAACAATATCGCGGTAAACCGGTTTATCGGTAATTTGACGCACCTCTAATACATATATTTTATAAAACATTGAAAATACTTTCGCGATATAAATACAATTTGTCATTTATCTGTTCAGTTGAAGCGAATGTACATCTGAAATTTCAATAACACAAATATATGCTGCTCTTAAAAGCTGAGACAAAGGATTATCAAACTTTGTAATAACAATGTCCTGCATTCATATAAATGTTAAAATATTATTATATTAAATATTATTAAAATATTATGATATTAAATGAAAGATAGAGATGTTAATTTAATAAAAGAAAAATATGATTGAACATTAACTATGTGTACCGTCACACCGAGAGAAAATCCGAATCTAATTACTCTACCATAAAAAAAATTGTTTTATGTTGTAAAGCAGTCAACCCCATCGAAATACAATCTAAGTTCTTTGGTAACGGTATAAAACGTTCGCATATGTCACCGAAAAGTAAATCATTAAAAATATGTCTCTAATATTGTTACAAAACTGCTCAGGCAATAAAACTATCTTGAAAAGAACCGAAACCTCTGGTAACCACCGTAAGTAGTATATGAGGGCTGTTTAGCGACAATGGAAATCTCTGTCCAAAATAGTCGTGGGCACGTTTAGCGACAAGACTTTTACTGACCCCATGGGCACGTTTAGCGACAAGGCAAATTGAACATGGTGAATAATGGGCCTGTATAGCGACAAGGGAAAGTTGGGTTGTTGTATAGAATCAATAGGTGAAGTGGGTAAACAAAGACACACAAACACACATATATGGCAAAAAGAATAAATATTTTGTCGAGGCATATGAGTGGCACTGAAAAGGTCATTCGTGTTTCTTCTTCTTTTTCTTCTTGTTCTTCTTCTTCTTCTTCTTCTAGTTTCCTCTTTTCCTAAACCATCTTCTTCGTTTTATTATCGTTGTTGTCTTCTTTTTTTACTTTTTCATCCTCCTGTTTTGCCTTCTACTCTACCTCTTTCTTCATTTCATTTTCTTCTTCCATTTATATTTTGTTCTTCCACTCTCTCGTCCTCTGTATGTCCTCTTCATCCTCCTTCACCTCCGTTTCTTCTTCAATCAGCTCTCTTTACGTATCCTTAAAAACGCCATGGGCCACTGTAGCATCAAGGATCATTGAAAGGTTGTGGGCCACTAAAATGTTAAGGGGAATTGAACATTGGGAAATTTAGTGAGCCACATTGTCGTCAAAGGGAATCGAACAAGGAAATATTGTGGCTTTAAAGTAGTTATGTGTTAGCTTCAAATATAAGAGAAGGAGATAAAATCTCACAAAATAGACCAACTCTTACACTGCCAAAACTACTATGTGGAAAAACGCTCGTAACTATTTATAGTCACCACTGGTAGGAAATTCCTTTTTTTAAAAAGTATATTATTTATTTTTAGCTACAACATGTGGAAAATTCCTTTGAAGAAAAAAAATATCTATTGATAACCTCAACATGTGCGACGTTTCTGTTTAAAAACCTATTATCTATTTATAGCGACAACCTGTGGAAAAACACTAGTCCGTAATTATAGTCCCAAAATTTCAGTTTCAATGGCGTCACCGTACTGGACACTAAGGTAAGAATGGCAACAGTGTTGCAAGTGTTTGACCTGAATACGCGCTACTGTAGGTAGGCAGGTACTTAAGTAGGTGAAATGAATTTGATAGGGATAAAGGACGTTTTATAGAAACAAGCAAAGACCAAAAAATAAAAACACAAACTAACGTACGCGTGCACACAAACACATACACACACAAACGTACTAGTGCGCACACACACAGACACACCACACAGAGAGAAGAAGGCAAAACAAACCCAAAATATACTATCTACACAGAGGAAGAAAGGAAAAAACAATCCCCAAATATGCTATCCAAACACAAGAACAGGAACAAAACAAACCCCAAATATACTATATACACAGGCGAAGAGGAAAAAAAACAAATATATTATATACACATGGCAAGAGAAGAAAACAAAGACAATATCTACTATCCACACAAACGTACGCGAACGCATACACACGCTCTACTATCACACAAACGTATGCAAACGCATACAAACACATACTGTACAATCCCATATAAACCCCAAATATACTATAAACATAACGTACGAGCACCCATACCAACACACACACAGTCACAACTGCAAAGGAGTGAGTGTTTATATTCACACTACTCCACATTCATACGAACTGACAACTTGAATAGTCTTTTTTTTTCTTCTAGAGATTTGGTTAGCCCTGAGAAGGTCTGTTTATTTTACGTTTGCGTTCGAGTACATTTGTGTGGATAGTATATTTCGGGTTTGTGTGCGGTCGCGTACGTTTGTGTGGATATTAGAGTATGTGTTTGTATGCGATCGGGTACGTTTGTGTGGATAGTAGATTGTGTGTTTGTATGCATTCGCGTACTACTGTTGTATAGTAGATATTGTGTTTGTAAGCGTTCGCGTACTTTTGTGTGGTTGCTATATTTGGGGTTTGTATGCGTTCGCGTACGTTCCTGTTGATAGTAGAGTGTGTATTTTACGAGTGCTCGTACGTTTGTGTGGGTAGTAGATATTGTGTTTGTATGCGTTCGCGTATCTTTATGTAGATACTATATTTAGGGTTTGTATGCGTTCACGTACGTTGCGTGGATAATAGACATTGTGTTTGTTGTGTTTTTTCTGTTCTTTTTCTCTCTTCCCGTGTATGGATAGTACATTTTGGGTTTTCTTTCCTCTTCTTCTGTGTAGATAGTATATTTGGGTGTGTTTTTTTTTTTTTTTTTTTGTTCTTCTCCTTTCCGTATATGGATTGTATATGGTGGGTTTGTTTTCCCTGCCTTCTCTGTGGATACTAGATTTGGGGTTTGATTTTTCTCTTTCCTTTCTGCGTGGATAGTTGAGTGTGTTTTTGTATGTGTTTGCTTACGTTTGTGTGGATAGTAGATATTGTGTTTGTATGCGTTCACGTACGTTGTGTGGATAGAATATTTGGGGTTTGTATGCGTTTGCGTACGTTTGTGGGGATAGTAGATATTGTATTTGTTTTTCCTCTTCCCGTGTGCGGATAGTATATGTGTTCTTTTGTTATTTTCCTCTTCCCCTGTGTAGATAGTATATATGTGGTTTTTTTTCTCTCCTTCCTCTGTGTGGATATTATATTGTGTGTGTGTTTTCCCTCCCTTCTGTGAGGATACATGATTTTCGGTTTGCTGTTTCTCATTCCCTTATGTGTGGATAGTAAAGCGTGTGTTTGGATGTGTTTGAGTACGTTTTTGTGGATGTATGCGTTCGCGTACGTTGTGTGGATACTATATTTGGGGTTTGTATGCGTTCGCGTACGTTTTTGTGGATAGTAGATATTGTGGTCGTTTTTTTCCTCTTCCCGTGTGAGGATAGAATATTTGGGTATTTTTTTCCTCCTCCCTTGTGTGGATAGTATAGTTTGGGCTCGTTTTATTTGTTCTTCCATCTGTGTGATGTGTGTGTGCACACGTACGTTTGTGTGTGTATGTACGTGTGTGCACGCGTACGTTTGGTTTCGTGTTTTAGTGTGCTTATATGTGCGCGCGCACGTTCGTTTCTGTGTGCATTTATCGGTCTTTGGCCCTATAAATCTCCCTTTATTCCTATCAAATTCATTTTACCTACTATCTACCTACATTAGCGAGTAGTCAGGGCAGCCACATGCAAAAATGTTGACATTATTCCCCTAGTGTCCAGTACAGTGACGACATTGAAGCTGAAAATTTTGAGACCATAAATGCAGATGCAGACTTGGGTTTTTCCACAGGTTGTAGCTATAAATAAGACTAGGGTTTTTAAACACTAACGTCACACAAGTCGAGGCTATAAATAGATATTGGGTTTTTCTAAAGGAATTTCTCACACGTTGTAGCTAAAAATAAATTCTAAACGTACCCAGATGGTCAGTAAAACTCTTGTCGCTAATCGTGCCTACGACCTTATTGACTGGCATTACCATTGTCTCTAAGCAGCCTCCATATACTACTACCATTCGGTTATTTAAAATCAGTGATACAATCATTACACGGTATTGTACGGAATTAACGTTAGATTGTCCTTTTCAGCGAGTTTATTCCTGAAGAACTAATACCTAGTGTTGATGATGTATATATATCACTGATCATAAAGTAAATAACTTACACCAACACATTGCACACGTAATTAACCAATGTTTTTTTGTATCGGTTGTGCTAAATGTTGCAACGAAATAAAAATATATGAAAACCTTTTCTATTTACGAGGTATACAGTAACAAAATTGTTATCGTCTTGTACCTTTAAATCCGATGTAGAAGACTTATGCTAATGCGCAACAATCTGTACTAATTAATAAGGGAACATCCATTTCCTGTTGGGAGCGGGAGAGGAGCGGGCTGAAATATTTAGAAAAATATTTCCGGTCCCCAGCTATTGTGAAAGAATATTCTTGTTGTGATTTGCAGGACAAACGAAGAACGTATTACATCTATTATATTTGTTTTGCTTTATTTTTAAAAAAAAATTATTAATTTGGTACAAGAAAAATAAGTGTCCTGGTTAGAAAGAAAATACGTTCCATACCTCCCACATCCAAATTAAATGTTCTGTCTTTAAGATATAAAATGCTTCCATATTCCGAGGTGGTCAGTTTTAAGTTTGAATGAACATATATTAAAGAGGATGACTTACATGGACTCACATAATATGAATTTAAGGAATTACTTGGATTCACATAACATGAATTTAAGGAATTACTGGATTCACATGATATGAATTTAATGAATAACTTGGATTCACATAATTGGAATTTAATGAGCTACTTGGACTAGCATACCATGAATAGAATGAGTTAGTTCGACTCACCTAATAGGAATTTGATGAGTTACTTGGACTCACGTAATATGACTTTCCGCATATTGCATTTCCACACGACAAAACTTTACGAAATATTTAACTTCCGGAATAGTGACGACATTGTTACTGATTATGGTGTATGTCATGCCAACAATGTCACGTTTTATTACACCTTAATAGGAAAAGGGCCTCTATATGATCCTATAGAAAACAATACTAGGTGATTTTCATGGAATATTCAACTGTGTATGACTATATATATATATATATATATATATATATATATATATATATATATATATATATATATATATATATATATATATATATATATATATATATATATATAT
Organism: Sinohyriopsis cumingii; assembly: GCA_028554795.2. Classification (NCBI taxonomy): domain Eukaryota; kingdom Metazoa; phylum Mollusca; class Bivalvia; order Unionida; family Unionidae; genus Sinohyriopsis; species Sinohyriopsis cumingii. The sequence goes on along the minus strand of CM068826.1, from coordinate 117,534,479 downwards.
ATATATATATATATATATATATATCCATACATACATACATACTTACCTACCTACCTACCTTACGTCTTCCTGTCAACATGATTTCAGTGTACAAGAAGCTAACCGTGTTTGTAGTGCACTACTTTCTCCATCAAAAACATATTTCATGCTTAAATCATGAGTGTGTCTTATATTGATTTGATAAATGTGAATAAAAATAGAAACTCAAAAAGAAAACAATCAACTTATCAATTTGCATATGTGACTGTGAACAACAAGAAAAATCGTAGAACTACATTTTACAGTGGACACACGCGTAGAAGATGTGGGGAGTTCATTCACTCGGTCAATACACAATTGCCCGGAGCATATCGTAACTCCATTCAAAATGCAAATATGTGTATTTGTATGTGATATAAATACAATAGGTGTATAGTATATAGGATGTACGCTGTATCAATGATATACCACTCGTTTTATAAATTTTGCATTCAAATGAATCTCGGCAAGCCTCGTTTCCTTCTAATGCATCTCGATGATACAGCGTACACATTATATATATATATATATATATATATATATATATATATATATATATATATATATATATATATATATATATATATATATATATATATATATATATATATATATATATATATATATATATATATATATATATATATATATATATATATATATATATATATATATATATATATATATATATATATATATATATATATATATATATATAATTGCGGTGAGTTTTTGTATTCTTCATTCGAACTGAACCAAAGGAAATGTCATACCCGAGCTATCACTTATGTTAAATATCGTTAATTGCCAAATACTCTGTGTCAAGTTTGGCAGCTTAAAGTTTTAATTTGTATAAAAATGTAATTTATATATGAAAGAGAAATATTTTAGTTCTATTAAAATTAAATTTATCGATGTTGTTCTCTTTAAAACATAATTTCAGAAAGAAATTATCTCGTATTAGAAATTAGTTTTAGTTCATTTTAAGATTCAAATATTGAAGGCGAATATGGCAAATTTAGTTTTGGAATATAAAAATGGATTCTAGTGCAAAAACTGCACATAGCTTAACACTGACATTCTTTGTCACAGTCATTTGCTTGCCGTGAGAAAAAAACATAAGATTTTGTAATAAAAATTGGCCATGAATACAATTCCCCGATATAACTCACGTTCCAATAATTACTTCCAAGTCAATAGTCCATTCTATTTTTAAAGTATCTATTTATTCTATTCTTTTGTGGTGATAACTGGAATTTAAATGAAATTATTTATTCTTTTGAATGTAAGGCTTATGGTGTGATTAATTATATGTATGTAGTTTAGCGTCATTCTACAGGTTTGTATCTTGCATATGGTCAGATTTGTAAGGAAACCAAATTTCCCAGGTTTCGCTAAGTGGTTATACTGGCTATTTAAAAATGACCTTATCTTTTTTAAGCCTGTTAAAAGAAATTTTAGCTTCCATCATTTTGATGTATGATTGATGGGTGTACTTTGGGTTATAGAGTAAACTGCTTGACCTTACTTTAGATGTGCACCTTTCAAAAAACTGCAAGCTCCTCCTCGACATGTTCACTTCCTGGATTTCAGAAGTATATTGTAGTAAATGAACAGATATTTTGTTTTATTTTTAATATATTTTTTAATTCATGTGTTGCACGTTCAGAAGCTGTACTGTCTAGTGTGGAAAAATACATTTACCCTATTTTAATATGTGCTAAAGATAGTGAACTTGAAACTAGTTCATGCTGATTTTGCGATCACACGGGAGCAGCTATTTTGGTTAGCTGTGTGCTTAGATCATGTACAGTTTCCACAAGTACAAAATCGAAAGAAATTTCAACCGCAGTACATAAAAGTGACATAGAGGTATACCAACAATCTCTCCACTGTACATGCTGCAGATGTAAACAAAATCAACTTATACCTGTCAATCTCTCAGAAGTTAATAATATTCGTACAACGTCCCAATAAAGACCACACAGGTATAACACTAATAATTGTATCATTTAATATGGGTTGTATAGCTGAAACATTTAAGTTTCAAGCCTCAAAACAGTTCTTTTGAATAATTCTGGTGTTTTTATCTCCACGCAACAGGATTGTATCTCCACACAACAGGAGTAATTAGTTGCAACATCCAACACAAGCTCAGCCACCACCATCACCCACTCCACCAGCATGAAAAATTAGCTATTTTCAAAATGTACTTTGCATTTTCTCAACATCGGACCCAATCATATACTGAAAGACGGGAACATGAAACTTGCCAAATTTTTTCCTTGGCTGTAACCAATAAATTTACTTTTTGAAAAGGGATGGAACAGAGCAGGTTCATGGAGGTCAAAGGCCAAAAGTTATAATATTTCCCCATTCTGCCAACGCTAGTATATGGAAAAAAAAAGAAAATCTTTTTTGTCGTCATTTTGTCCTTAATTTCATTAAAGATGTTTGATAAAAAGCATTTTACTGTAGTTTTCTTTATTTTTAATGCAAAATTTTTAAATTTAATTTGACTTTACTCCTGCTTTCAAAGACTTCTGGTTTCCGCTTAATTAAGGCCATTACACACACACACACACACACACACACACACACACACACACACACACAATACTGCTACAATACATATAAAGTAAGCAGGAGCAAATTAAACAATTAAACATGATAAGCTTATGTTAATGCATAAGATTAGTGTTGATGTGACATTTTATTGAGAACATCATACATGGCGCTGTGTAAATATGCACAAATCGTCATGTTTGTATTCAGATGGCACTCTACAGTTTCGTATTTTGCATAGGTTTGATTGTTAAACAAAAATATTTTCGTGTTTTCTATTTTGAGTATGATTGATGGGTGTAATTTGGATTAAAGAGATTACAGCATGGCATTACTTCAGACGTGCACCTATAAAAGAAAACGAAAATCAAAACAACAACAAAAAACCGCTGCTAGCTCCGCTTGAACATTTCCACTTCCTAACCTCCAGAAGTAAATCGTAAAACAAGAGTTGATGCCTATTTTCTTTTTATAAATTGTGTCATTCATTCGTTGCATTTTCAGACGATGTATTGTCTAGTCTGGCAAAAATTCGTTTTCCCAGTTTTAGCAACTGCTTAAGATAGTGTACCGTATACTAATTCAGTTTGATTTTGCAAGCACAAAGGAACTACTCACTACAGTATACTGAAATCGCCAACATTCACAAATCTGAGATCACATACTAGAAATATTGCAAACTTTCTGTACTTAGGCACTAACAAGCCTGTCCCAAATAAAAGTTAATGGCATGTTAAGAGGACCGTTACCGATCCCTTTTTATTAGAAAAATTACTAGCTTTGAAAATTTCCGAAAATCCATCAGAAGTGGAACTACGAAAATCATGCAGACACGAATCCATTTTATAACATACAATATAAATTCTGAACCAGGCTGTCTAAAAAATGTACTAATTATTAATATCACCATGTACATACAGCATCCCGTTGAATAAAATAAGGGAGATTAATGCGATATTAAATGAACTGACCTACAGTCAAAAATGCACCTCATGACAAGTTTAAAATCAAAACAAAACAACCATGGAGTGCTTCTTAAAATGACAACATCGATTAATAGCTAAACGTCTGACTCACGGAAACAATCTCGACATCAGTTTTTTCCCTATGCAACATCAAAACAACTATATATATATATATATATATATATATATATATATATATATATATATATATATATATATATATATATATATATATATATATATATACACACACACACACACACACACACATATATATGAATCAAAAGTATAGGCTTTCCTTAAAATCCTTTCTTTTCCTTTGCATAGTTGCAATAGAACCATTTCGCCTTGGCATAGTTGTATTAGAGCTCTTTCCTTTGGCATAGTTGCAATAGTGATCTTTCGAAATTAAATATTCACTGAGACATTGGTAAGGCAATCATCATCATTACAGTACTTAAGTTGGTATCGGAATGAAAAGGAAAACAGAAAATCACAAATGTCCATGTTGTGTGTAGCAGACAAATAGCGAACAAGAGCATGAGAAAATGCGCACTGCATATGGAAATAAAGAAATATTTGAAAACGAAAGGAATCTGAAAGGTAATGAATTAGCGAAACGGTCTTGTGGCAGAGTATACAGAATGATAGGCTTAATCATCCATATATATAGTGCCAAATCTTCCAAGATGAGGTGTACTTAAATGACTTGTGTTAATTGTATGCCAGGTGCAATGATTTTGCAATTTTAGTGCATATCACCTCGACATGAATTAATTAGACGATTATACATTAAACCTAAAGGACAAGATGTATGAGAAAGCAAGATGTCCACAAGTAATTAATTGGCTCCGAGAACATTTGAGCTAAGCGATATTCCCTCGAAGTTTTTATTGTACAGTTTGTTTAATAAGCTGTTCACTCTTGTCCTTAGTTCAGTTTTGTTTTAATTAAATATTCTTTCATATCCTCAGCGCGGTTAAATTAGTTCATTCTTTTAATTGAAAGTTTAATTAAATGTTTTCACGAGGAAACAATTAACTGTCAATAAACATATAACAGTTAAAAATAACGTAGAACTAACCAAAAGGAAAACCAGTTACCTAGACCTAAACTTTATATTTTCTGAAATTTGTTTGTGCTATTTTAAAACCTCTGTGTATTGGCGAAAATATCTGAAAATATTTATTAGCATGGCGTTGGAGATATAGGGTTCTTTTTGCTGAATACTGTATATTCATTATTGACGTTTATTTGGTAGGTGACCAACTTGTAGTACAGTGGCTACAGAATCATGATATAAGGATGACAGCTAAATGCTGGTATAACACCAAATGATCGCCATATAATAGGCATAAATGTTTACCTGGCGCCAATGCCTTCTCCATTCATCACACCGGTATTACTGTCGTCTTGCAATCAATCCGTCGTCTCTCGTAGATAGGTAAGATTAAGTTGCTCAATATTTGATATTATTAATCCATTTAAAAAGTCACTTCAAAATGTTACAAGCGTACAAATAATCTTCAAGTAATTCCGTCGCTATCTGTCATTATTTCATTTACCTAATGCCACTCAAAGTTTTACATAATGAAACTAATGAACATAAAGTCTATTACCACTGTTGCATGGCCCAAATAATGTAATAATACTAAAACCTAGTTTCTCATATAAAGCATTCTTTCAAAGATTGTTTTGTGGGTGTAGATGACGAATCTGTATGTATGTATGTATGTATGTATGTATGTATGTATGTATGTATGTATGTACGTACGTATGTATGTATGTATGTATGTATGTATGTATGTATGTATGTATGTATGTATGTATGTATGTATGTATGTGTATCTGTGTATCTATGTATGTATTTATGTATGTTCGTATGTATTGTTCGTATGTATGCATGTATTTATGCACGCATGTATGCATGTATAATGAAAAAAATCTTAAGGAACTGGTTTTTAGTATTCCGCGACTAGCGCGTGACCATAACCGTACGACTTCCGTCCAAGCCCACATTTAAGAGGAGTAACACGATCGTTTCCTCATCAAACCGAATAACATTTATCTAATATTCAAAGGATATAAATCTGCTGCAAGATAACATGATGCAATATAAACAAGGATGTATCAGGTCTTTCTTTATGGAAGAACGGGGTTTGTCCTCAATATGTCAAAATAATACAGTATTAAATTGGTGGTACACCCAATTACTTATGTAAAGAGTCATTGCGATACATTTATAGATACGTACATACATATATACATACACACACATACATACGTACATGCATACATACATACATACATGCATGCATGCATGCATACAAACATGCATTGCATACATACATGCATACATACATACATACATACATACATACATACATACATACATACATACATACAGCTTATTAAAATACCAATAGTATTGATACTAACATTGACAGATGTTGTCTATAAAAGATTGTTGTCCATTTTGCTATACATTATATCTCAATTGCATCAAGTATTTGACCGCGCCGGTGGCCTAAGTGGTTAGAGAGTCTGCCTCTGATGCGGGAGGAGGCGTGTTCTAACCCCGGCCGAGTCGTACTAAACACTTATAAAAATGGTACAAGCAGCTGCTTCGTTAGACGCTCAGCATTAATAGGTTAGTGTTAGGACTGGTCGGACTGGTGTCAGAATAATGTGACTTGTTGGTACATGATGCTACATGTCTGCGGCTTGATGGCCCAGTGTTAAACATCACTATAAACTGCCGCACTGTAGTCATCGTAGCGACATGACTGAAATTGTTAATGCACATTATAAGTCATGTATCTCTTGTTATTGTGTAATAAACCGATACCCAAAAATACCAGTCGTATCAGAAAAACAATGTCACACTTAACTATCCTTTCGTTGTCTCTGGAAAATAATGTCACACTTAACTATTCATTCGTCGTCATCTCACTGTTATTACCTAACCATTAAGCAACAAATATAGTATTGCTATAGTTAGCCCATTACTAACTTGCGTTCATTCGTAGAAGCCTACGTTCAATTCATTGCTGCGAACTATCTACTCCGTGTATTGGCAAATCAGCTCCTTTTGCTACCACTAAGTCGCTATCATAGCAAAATCTCATTCAGACCACCCAAACTATTTCTGCATTAAAAAAAAAATATATCGGATGCATGTCGGCGAAGTAACTTAGAGAAACTTCGTATATTCTGTTCACTGGAAATTTCTTCGCAAAACTGAAGCCACAATCTATGCGGATCACTTGGCTATTTCTAATATTCAATTCTGAGTAGGACTGGCTGAGAAATAAATAGTTCGAAGTTTACTGGATAGCAGAAATGGTTTGAATGTCAATTATCGGCATACAGACGAGGCATGATCCATATGATCGATTTTGGAGCTGCGAATAAGCACGATCTGCCGCCTGTGAAACGTGGTCGATTTTAATATCGCTGTACCCATCATACCTTGAAGTTATAGACAGTTTAACGTCTAAATCAGATGGGATCGATATTACGAGGGCGACAGACTGGTCGACAAAGAGAATGACGACATTGACAAAATTGCAACCATTTTTTTTTACAATGGCGATAGATCTGTATTACATGCTGCAAATTAATATTACGACGGCGTTGAATCGTTTGTATCACGCCATAAAAAAAAAGGCCAACTGATATTACACTGGAGACGAGTTGGTGGGTTAGTGGCAGGAAATACACAGATTTAATGTAAACTGATAATGGAATGTTCATGATTTGATACGATGATAATATAATGATAATCTTGTGATATACACATATATACATGATGGCAATAGATAACAGATTGATAATAAGAGAGTGATATTGTGTTCATGATGTGTAGATAATAGTTTAGTGCTTGTTGGTGGTAGGGTTATAATTGAATAATCGAGCCAAAACAGCTACAAGAAACAAGTAGACGACGGATTGATAAATCGATTGCGACGTTTTGGGGTATTTAATCACGATCTGAAGATACAGTGGCTGCGTATTAATGAAATGATAAACTGGACATTAAAGCATATTAGATTGATCGCAGACGTATTTTATGCGATGTAGCGAAGTCTGCAAATAAGATGGTACGTTGACGATGCTATTTATGTTTTGAATGGTGAAAAGACAATATCTTTCTGCTATGAAGTCAGCCATCTGAATGCACAATGAAAGCGTGCAATATAATAGAGTGATAACGTAAAAGACGCAAAAATAAAGTGCGTTAATAACGGCCATTAACCACAACAGCAACGGATCGGTAGCCGGAGGGAGCCAGTTAAATATTTTAACTTAGTTTTCGAAAAGAATTGAACAACGTTTTATATAACACTGAACTATTTCTATGCATTACAATCCACCATTATTTTTCTGGCACGCATGTTGTTGAAAAGTAAACGTGATTGTTCACAAAAGATTCAGCTAGTTTTACTAGGTGATGATTCTATCATCATTTGTGGAAATGAAATCTAAACGGATCGGGCTTTGATCAGAACTGATCAGGCTTTGATCAGAACAGGTCGGGCTTTGGTCATAACGGGTCGGGCTTTGGTCATAACGGTTCGGGCTTTTGTTTCAGCAATGGTAAAAGGAAAAAGGTTCATAAAGTCAAGACTGTTATATCAAACCTATGATTATTTAATCGGCATATGACAAATTCCTTGACGAACAATAACAACAAAGAAGATAAATATATAGTTGAATGTTTGCAAACAAGTTAAAGCTAAACACACACAATTCTCAAATATTATGTATCATGCTCTGGGATACAAGTCATGGATCGAAACATTTAGTTCTTTCAGCGCTGAAAGAATATGATCTTAGATTGAACTTAAACCTTAGCTACTATTGGATGATAACCTTCTGTATTTCCTTCTTAGGTAAGAGCTTCAACTGTACGCAAGCGAATTAACTTTTATATTTCATGCTAGTAAAAGCTACGATTTTAATCAAATACACAAGTTTGGTTTGTTTTTAAATAGCTGTATATATACCATTTTGCTATTATTTGATTAAATATAAATCTTCAAGGATAAGCATAATGCAACCGTATCGATCTTACTATTTCCGCTCTCTTTTAAACTGTGCGTTGAGAATCTCAAAATCTAGATGAAATGATTTTCACAGAAAACGTCCGTGCGTTCTCGACATTTTCGTGTTATATAAAGAATATAAATCAAACAGGACGCAAAATCCAACTCATATGGCTCAGAATATTACCTACAAGAGCCTTTGATCCAGCAGGGATCACGCGTGTCGAGAAATGATTAAAATAGAACGTAAAACACCGGCCACCAACAGTTCAAAACTAGATTTAGCTACCTTAAGCGCTTTCGACTCACACTGAGTATTTGTAGAAGACACGTAAAGAAAGCAATATACATACTAACAAAAGATAGAATTTTCTGTTTAGTATGTATTATTAAGGCGAAAAGCATCGATCTGCATCGGTTTCGTTCCCATTTTGTGTTAATATGACGACTGCATTGCAACACTGGTAAAACGAATTTCCGAAATTTACAATAAATTTGGACAGCGATCTTTTGCAAATCTATCTTGTGCAAATAATGGTTCAAATTGTGTATTTTGTCAAATTGATGGCTGGTTTCAAAAACAGTTCTGAAGACAATTTTATTCTCGTTCATACATTTCTTGAGCGGATTAATACAGCAAGAAATGCTATGTAGGAATACTGTAGAATTATCACGGAGTGGTCGCATCCCGGAAAATGTCATCTTTAATCAAAAGATTTTGATGATTGTGAGTTTACTTGTATGGATGTTTGTTCTTCAATTCGTTGTTTTTGCATTCATATATATATATATAAATATATATATATATATATATATATATATATATATATATATATATATATATATATATATATATATATATATATATATATATATATATATATATATATATATATATATATTATATACGTGTGTGTGTGTACCCAGAGAGGTAAAGAAAGTAGTTCCAAAAGTGAGAAACGTTAAATCTAAATACTGTATTTTTGAAAATGTTTATATACTTGTCTATGTCGATCGTGCTGGACGTACATACAGTAATTAATATTAACTGGTATGATTACTTTCAGAACTAGTATGTAATGGTGATAACATTTTCAACACCCCCCCCCCCATACGTTTGGATAAATATATGTTATACTAAAGAAGGATAAACCAGTAAGTTTTATCATCGGCTGAAATTGTCAACATACATTTATCAGCCAGTGAATCACAAAAATCACTTTAATGTGAAAACGTTTTTGGTCAATAACTTAATGACTTGTAAATTGGTCCTTTATTTTATTTGGGTGGAAATGAAATTGTTAGCAGCCAACCATCTTTTTTTATTTAGTGATTTTAAGGTACTGATTATGAATGAGGTGTGATTATCGCGCTTTTTGTAAGTGGCTCCCTTTTTAACGAACGCCATTGTTCATTTGGCTTCGTTACTTCAGGTGATGACTAGCGTGGGTATGTGGGAAAGCCTGCCAGTAGCTTCTCGTGGGTCGGTGGTTCTTCCCTGGGTTTTCCAGGGTTCTTCCTCCACCAGTTATTCTGGCCGCCAATGTATAGCCTATCTTGTGCTGAAAAATGGCGTTAAACCCTACAACAACAACAACTTCAGGTGATGAGAACGTTATAATTGAGTTAAGTTTCTCACGCGTACCACACAAATCAAACTCTGTAACCAATTAAACGTTGCAACAAAGGAACATTATAACAAAGCCTTTGGAATATATATTACGTAGGCATGGAGCCAGGGATTTTAAACTCAAGCGTTATAATAGAGGAAACTTTGTAACCAAGAAGTTAATAAACAATCTTTTTTGTATACATGTATCTCTCAGCTAAATATGTTAGGTAATTCTCCAATTATCCTTGAGGAAGTATCTATCTCATTCAAATAATTTAACTGACCTGCTTGAAATTCCGTCAAGGAACCAATGAAACATAATACATTGAGGCTATACACCAGTTCCGAGAATATTGGTCTTAATCAGATTAAAATATAGCATGGTGTATTCCAGTGTGTGTGTGTGTGTGTGTGTGTGTGCGTGCGTGCGTGCGCGCGCGTGTGTGTGTGTGTGTGTGACTTGGACTTTTAACGTAGCTTTAAAAAAATTTCAGTCATATCGCAGTGTGGCAGTTTATAGTGATGTACAGCACTGGGGCATCATGCCGCAGACATGTAGCATAATGTCCCACATAGTCACATTATCCTGACACCAGGCCGACCAGTCCTAACACTAGCATCTTAATGCTGGGCGCCAAGAGAGGCATCTGTTAGTTCCATTTTTGTAAGTCTTTGGTATGACTCGGCCGGGGATCGAACCCACGACCTCCGGCATCTGAGGCGGACGTTCTAACCACTAGACCACCGAAGCTGTTGTATTCCAGTGTATTAGAAGAATGCTGCAGTGTTTCTTAATTGTGGCCCATCATGATCTGCTTGTACATTATTGTGCAAAATAGTATGCTGAACGAACGCACAGTTAAATCAAATATTGAAATTCCTATATTCTGGGAGTTACGATTTATACCTGAGGACTACCCTCTTTGTGAAACACTCCAGCCAAACTTCTGTTCATGTGTAATTCACAACGTAAATATCATTATATTTACGAACAATACATTGTAACACAAATTTTGTTCCTGGGTAGTAAGTATTATTTCGTAATTGCTTATGCCTAAAAGGTATGGAAAATGAATATTATTCCCCATAAACTTTGCTTTTGTAACCATGACAGTGATATTTGGAAATTTACCTATTTCCAATGAGAAAACGGGCGAATTTGTATCTTTTCGATCACATAAAGTCAGAATAAAGACAAAATATAAATCAAAATTAATATGTATTTATACTAAAGTAGTACAAAAATGACCACAACAGATTTAGAATGAGTAGGTTTTCGAGATTTACGATTATGCTGTAAATAACTTTCACGAATCAGCCCACAAATGTAGTCTCCCATCATGTTCTCGTTATACTGTCCTTGGTAGCGGCATTCCAAGTCCAATATATCCTTGTGAAAGCGCTCGCTTTGCTCCTCCGAGTACGCTTCCATGTTCTCTTTGAATTTATCAAGACAGCATCAAGGATACGGACTTTGAAGGACATCAACCAGCCCACTGTATCGTAGTTCTTCACCAGAATCTCAACCAGCTCCACAAAGTTTTCGGCCTTGCGATTACCCAGGAAGCCCTAAACCACTGCGACAAAGCTGTTCCAAGCCACTTTCTCCTTTATAGTGAGCTTCTTGGGGAATTCATTGCACTCCAGGATCTTCTTTATATGTGGTCCGACGAAGACACCGGCTTTGACCTTTGCCTCAGACAGTTTAGGAAAGAAATCTTGAAGGTACTAGAAGGCTGCCGACTCATTATCTAGAGCTATGGCAAATTATTTCATAAGGCCCAGTTCGATGTGCAATGGTGGCATCAGAACCTTCCAGGGTCCACTAGTGGATCCAACTTGAAATTGTTCTTCCCAAAAGAGAACTCGGTTTGCTATGACCAGTCCAGCCTGTGGTAGTGTGCTTTGGTGTCCCTGCTGTCCCAAAGGCAAATATAGCAGGGACACTTGGTTAATTTGCCTTGGAGACCCATCAGGAATGTCACCAATTTGAAGTCTCCGATGATCTCACAGCCGTACTCATCATACATCAAGGCGTCCAGCAAGGTCTTGTTGCTTTTGTAATCCTCTCTGAGGCAATCCAGGGGAAGAGACTGGTGCTTGTTCCCATTATGGAGCAGCACGGCTTTGAGGCTTCTGGATGAGCTGTCAACGAAGAGGTGCCACTCATTCTAGTTACAGGCGATTCTGATTGCTTCGAACAGACTGGTCCCATTGTGGCAGAAGCAGAGCCCACCTTGAAGGGTGAAGAAGCTAGAAAAAGCTTGGAGACGCTTTCTCTGATCTGCGAGTTGTACATTTTCATCCAACATTTTCCACTGCTTGAGCCTAGACGTCAAACGCTCGGCATTGGACTTGGTGAGAAAAGATCTCGGATCAAGTCGTTGAGGTCTTTTTTTTTGTTGGGGTAGTGTAGTATGAGTTTCTCTCTTCAGCTCCACCTCGGATATTGTCATCTGGATCTAGAAATTCTTCCTCGCTCTCTGACTTGTTGCCCTCTTCTAAAGACGGCTGTTTTCTCTCCGGAGGAGTGGGTACGGGGAGCTCAGGGCAGTGTGGCAGCGGGGCGATGGATGAAAGAAGATAAGGATACGTGATAGCAGGTGCATTCTTGTCAGTCCGACGTTTGGAACGGTCCACCATACAGAAGTAGCAGTTGCTTGAGTGGTCAATGGGTTCCTGCCGAATTCGTGGGATAGCGAACTTCATGGCTCTCTTTTCCCTCTGTACCATCCTACAAAAATACATTTATTTCACCCATGGCCAATGTGTAAGACATACTCGCAACATTGTTCATACATGATATATTTTTTCAATAACATTGAAAATTGTAAAACATTTTAAAATTAAAAACTTTTAAATTTTGAATATTTTAACAAATTTTATAACATAAAATTCCGAGCAACAGTTGTTCATCTTACCTTCCAGAGGTTTTTTTTTTGTTGCAGTGCTTGCAGGTGAAATGAGTTGCCCAGGGTTTGTCTTGATCCCCGACAGGCATGCCGAAATATGCCTTGTAGGCCTCACACATCTTTGCAGATGCTTCCACAGAGTCCTTTTTGCTCTTATCTTGATTAATTGGCAAAATGCGTGTCTGCCAGATGCTTGATGTCATCTGAGAAAATTGCAGATATGTATCCATTCAGGCACCTGGAACTAAACTGAACTGGCGGGCTTAAGGCCCCTGTATTTATACTAATATTTATATTACTGGAAAGTTCTAGAAAGTTCTAGAAGTTACTCCTAGTTTACTCAGCACTGAATCTATCTGGAATGTTCTGGAAAATAAGTAAATTTCAAAATATCACTGTTCTGGTCACAAAAGCAAAGTTTGTGGGGAATAATAGCCATTTTCTATACTTCTGATGCATAAGCAATTAGGAAAAATGACTTACTACCCAGGGGAAAATTTTTTTACACTGTGCAATCGAACTTTTCTTACGTCCAGTCTGCACTTTGACCATTATTCCGCATCAATCAACGTCCTGTGATTATGCTGTAATAACTCAAGATGTAATATCTGCTTATGTGATTTAAAAAAATGTAATAACTTAACTGACAAACTTCGTTAATCTGAAAAAGGCATTGATATAAAGGAGTAAAGAGTCACTTCAGGAACATAGAGAATAAACATTTATATCACCTCAGAGACAGACCGACAACAGAAGGGAGTCAGGCTTCATACAGAAAGTGAACAGTATTTCCAGTTCAGACTTTCATTTAACTTCATGAACTTTATGTGGTGAGATCTTGACAAATAAATTTCATCACGTATCCTACCTTTCCTATTGATTTAAACGTAAATTGGCTACAGTTAACGTATCTAGAAATAATATACAGAAAGTTACGCACAATCAGATGACGAGTACAGAAGGTAACACACAATCGGATGACGTATACATCAAGTAACATATAATCAGATGACGTGTATAGAAGGTAACACATAATCAAATGATGACGTATACAGAGGGTAACACATAATCAGATGACGTATACAGAAGATAATACAGAATCCGGTGACGTATACAGAAGGTTACACACAATCAGATGATGTATACAAAAAAGTAGCACACAATCAGATGGCAATGTATCTCTACTCAGTATATTAAAAATATCACGAAAACATGACTTGTTAAAAGCTAAATTAGACCGTCTCCAGTTTGGAAGTAACGTGTACTTCACTTTCAAAATCTATCATGTTCTCTAAATGAATTAAACAAAACGCTTTATTGAAAGCAACTGAAAGCCAGATACGCTAATTACATAAACAAATATCTTTGAAAGCTTGTGATGCGTTTCCTTATAGGCAAATATGAGCTTTAATGCAGACACAGTTACACTGAAATGACGATATGAAATCGCTAGCATGTGGATAGATGAGTAAATTTGACAGATATGCACATGCATGCATGCCTACCTACCTACCTACCGGCCTGCCTACCTGCATGCATGCCTTGCATTCAACCATCCATCCATCCATCCAAACATACATGCATGCATGCATACATACATACAGACAGACAGACAGACATAGACAGACATACATGCATACATACATACATACATACATACATACAGGCCAATCTGGGTATGTGAGAAAGCTTGCCAGTAGCTTCTCGAGGGTCGGTGGTTCTTTCCGGGGATTTCCCGGGTTCTTCCTCCACCATTAATATTGGCTGCCATGTATATCGTGTACCGGAAAATGGCGTTAAACCCTACAACAACAACAACAACAACAACAACATACATGCATGCATGCATGCATGCATGCATACATACATACATACATACATACATACATACATGCATGCATGCATGCATGCATGCATGCATGCATACATACATACATACATACATACATACATACATACATACATACATACAGACCAATGTACATCTGCATATCATTCAAAACTCCTCGATATGTTACTACAGTAATCAATGCAGCATATGATACAACAACCTGTCGAAGAATATAGTGTACATTTCTTTTATATGTTCAATCGAATCGTATTTCTTTTAATCATCCAATTAATTTTTTTCTTTACAAATAAGTCATGCCTTCGATATAGTATTCTTTTTTTTCATATGACAAAACGATGTTAAATTACATGTGATAATTTTAAGTGGGATATACATTTTGTGAGAATGGAATGTCGTCGAACAATATTCCCGACGCTTTATTTTTTTTTAAAGCGTGGTGATAATGACTTGATATAACAAAGACTGTAATTGGTTTTGTCCATGAAAATTCAACAAAATTACTCGTTCCAGTTAATGCATTCGATGACTATCGTCCTCTGTGACCCTTTAAACTTGCGAAACTATATGTATATTTCTAAGTAAAATGAGTCGCAGTAACTCACCCGTTAATCCTATACAAAGAAAATAACATCAGATCCTCAAAGCAGTTCTATGGCATATACTGAAAACCGTACCAATCAAGATCAAGTGGTTTCGAAATTAAACAATTCTGAAAACAAAAATAAGATAATCGTCTTGGTGACTCTACAATAACAGATTTAAATGTTAGTTTGAATTTGTTTTCTTTTGCTGCACTAGCGTTGTTCCAGTCTAATGAATAATATTTTGCTTACTTTTCTCAGGCACTACTATGACTAAAATCGTAGTCAGCGTCTTGTTCGTCATTATAATCACAATCATCACCATCATATATCACCATATCATCGCTAGCTGTTGGTATTCGATCTATTTCCTTGGCTTTTGTAGCGAGCCGAAACAGTCTTGTGAACGAGTGTAACCTTGCGTGTGTTACAGTGACTGCCCTTAGCAAACCAATTCAGTCTGCGTTTTAGAGAACTCGTTACGTCTCTGTTTAATATAGCGACTTCCATGCTGTCCACATTCACTGGGGTGCAAGGGACAATTTTTGCACAAATTTAATGCCGCAATCGCCTGCCGAATACAAAAATTCATAAAATATAAATTCACAAATCAGGCACAATACGTTTGAATGGCAATAACACAACAAAACATAAGAACATCATTCTCTACACGTGATCAGTCAGTCAATGGAAATTCATAGCAATAGAAGTTTATGCACCCCAACTACAAATTTATACATGTATTTTTCAAGTCCGAATGTCATTTTTGACACAAGGTGATACAAACAGTACTAAACGCAAGCCGTTTCCCCAGATAATAATTTTGTTAAACAGTGGGTACTAAAGAGCTCGATGCAATTCAGAACAGTTGCCATCCAGGCCGTTTCTTTGGCATTCTACTTGCCTTGTGCCTTAGTCTACTGTGATGGGTGGATAGCTCTGTTTCTTGGGTGCCTATTGTTATTCCACTGTGTAAATACTGCGGGTAGGGTACAAGCCACACAACAATTTCTAAAACGATGCAAGCACGAAAGACCTAATTCATAAATTCATCCAAATATTTATTAATTAAACAATAATAGCTTAACAAACGTATTCACGCCATAACCGT
Organism: Sinohyriopsis cumingii; assembly: GCA_028554795.2. Lineage (NCBI taxonomy): Eukaryota > Metazoa > Mollusca > Bivalvia > Unionida > Unionidae > Sinohyriopsis > Sinohyriopsis cumingii. The sequence continues at coordinate 117,517,815 of CM068826.1, read as the reverse complement.
AAGTTAAGGCATCTGACAGGGTACTCTTGGCTAGCGAGAAATTTCATCAACATAACAATAAAACATCCTTTGCGCACAATATATATATATATATATATATATATATATATATATATATATATATATATATATATATATATATATATATATATATATATATATATATATATATACAACACAACTTTATATCCTTTTGATTTTCACCCTCGGCCATTATATGGAGTTGCTTTGAAGTCAGACATTTGCAAAATGTGGAGGAAGAAAAAAATCCTAATAGGAGAAAGGTTTTGCACATAGGATTTAAGATGACACATAATATAATGAAGGATCAATGTTCGTTTAATTGTAATCTTTTTTAAGAACTGAAAAATGAATTAAAAAATCATGACCATAATTTAAAGTCGTTTACCTCAAAATAATTGTGATTTCCTGCAACCGTTTTCTTTTTTATCCTTTATCTTTCACTTTTTTCCTCGCTCTCCTCCCTCTTTTCCAGAAACTTAAGATGGCTGCTAACGGTCACATTCTTTAATGATAATGATCGATTTTTTACCTAATCGGTTTGTACAAAGTTCTTCCGTCAGTGTGCCCTAGCTTTGTTACATTCTACTACTTTGTTCTTGATAATATCATTAAAATATAAATAATCACTACTTCCCCAGTGTGCTTCATTGGTTACTTTAGTTTTTGAAGTTTTTGTTCTTGTTGTTGCTACTATTATTATTATTATTATTATTATTATTATTACAGTTGCAACTGAGTGTTGTTTATCCATCAATTTACTTCTGATCGTAATGCTGTATGTGTTATACAAAAAGGGCACAGGGAATTCATTTGTATCCCTATTTGAAACCATACATGCTTTAGTAGCCGTAGAAAAACTCGGACATTATCCCACATTTAACTGAACTGTTATTCAGACTGTCCTTTTCAACTTCATTTATTGATTTATCTGTCAAGTCTAGATCTCAAACTTTAATAACTTCAGCTGTCTCTCAAAATCTATAAAGTATATTTAAGCATTACGGGATTGGGGCTATACAGGCACTATTTACTCACGTCCAAAATTGAAGAGAACTGAACACCGTTTAAATTACAATTAAGCTATATCTTGTATTGACCTTAGCAAGTCATACAAATAAACAAAATAATGTGACAAAGTGTCTGGAACTATTTTGTTGCTCTCAACATACTTAGTTGGTCCGCGTAGGGATAATCTTCACAACTGAATAGTAAATTGCCAGGTTGCAGAGGTACTTATTTAGCACCGATTGTGCGGAGTGATTTAGATCATGAACATCGCTGAATGAGTTTAAATTCTGTTTTTGAATCTGAGTTTTGACAATAAGGCAAATGTTACCAGTTAAAATAAATATTCCTTAACTGATTACCGATCCCATTATTGTTTGTCCGATACTGGTCACATCTGAACTACCTCATCTACATTTAGGATATAAAATCTATATCGGATCTATGTCGGCATTGTAATTTCCTAAATAAAAAAGATCACGAGTTTTGTTCGTCAGAAACTTTTCGCAAGAAAAGAAACCGCAAGCTATTTGTCACTTGGCTATTTCTGCATTTGAATTTACCATATGAATGACGGAGAAGTTGCGAATGAAATATACTTCGATGCATTCCCAACTTCTCGGCCAATTCCTGTTTCCTAAATAACCGATGTGATCCGAATGGATAAATGGCGGCTATGTGACACACGGTACTAATTAAATGGAAAAATGGGAACCAGCAAGAAAATGGGTGAACATAACATAGAGTATATATGGGTTTGACTGGCCAGGATTGGTTAATAACGAAAGTTTATGTTTAAGGAAAAATAATCTTTTGAGAGCATGCACTAGTTGGAAGTAAACAATTTTTTAGAGACATTGTTTTATTGATGGAATTTCAGTCCTTTAACAGTCTTGAGTTTGGAACACTCATTACTAAGATTAGCACCTAACTCTTTGGTGCGGAATTGAAAGCACATGTTTCAAACACATGCAGGTCCAGTAAATGCCGCCGCTCATATCCTTTCTTCTACACAGAAGCTGACATCTATGTTTCATCTATATCGATCAGTATAGATTTGATCATGAGCACTCAGAAATGTTAAGTTATTGAATTTTTAATATTATGGTATTTGCATAAGTTTACTATGGAAACTGAGTTAGTACCGTGAGTCCTATACACGCTTTCGGTAACCTAATTATCTCCTTCTCGTATTAGGTATTTACTACATCCGGTAGGTAATTAAGCCGCTGCACAAGAAGATAACTGTTATCGTCACTTATGAATCCGTATTTCCCAAGTGTTTTGTATTTAGTTACGTTAACCATAACGCAGTGCTGAGTGATTTTTAACCCCTTCACAGCATACATTTACTACGCGTAAAAGGACTGGACAAATACATACATATTCAGGGACGCAATAAAAAAATCTCTCTCTGTCTCTCTCTGTCTCTCTCTCTCATCACTATTTAGAGAGAATAATTACTAAACCGAAAACGGACACTCATCACAATACATAATTTTGTACAACTATTAAAACTTACATTATTATTTTTTTTGCACATGAATAAACAAAGTCATGTTGTTGTTTTTTAAATCACAAATTAAAATGTATAAAATGTCCATTCCTAACACAAACACGATATAGCATGAATAAAACAATATAGCATGCACATATAACACACACAGGGCATTAGACTGATCCATGGCAAAGTCCATCCTATCGAAACCAGCCGCAACACCCAGTGATTGAAGAGTGATAGATATGTCATAAGGAAATAAAACGGAAAAGAAAACAAACGGATCTGCTCTATGTACTTTGTAAATATGAACAATCTTAAAAATAATACAATGCAAATAGCAAAGAGCAACCCCTGTGGAAAAATAATAATACTTTATTTTTCGTTCAAATTCTTCTTTTACTATTGCAGGAATGACCGAGAAGTTGCGAATTACTAAAGTTATTATTAATCAAATCACTAAAACATTACTATCTCACAGCCTATCAGTTTAAGATAATGTAAAATTAAGACTTTATTTATATTTATTGGTTTTACATATGGCGGATACTTATCAACGGACTGATTTTCATTTGTCTCCGTAACCAGTCCACTTGTTGTTGTTGTTGTTCAAGGGTTTAACGCCATTTTTCAGCACAAGATAGGCTTATACATGGCGGCCAGTATAACTAGCGGAGGAAGAACCCTGGAAAACCCACGGAAGAACCACCGACCCACGAGAAGCTACTGGCAGGCTTTCCACGCAAACCCACACTAGCCGAGCCTTGGACTCGAACCCACGCAGACAGAGGTGAGATGGCAGTGATCCGGAACGGTGAGCGCTTTAGACCACTCGGCCACTCGGGGCCCCACCAGTCCACTTGCGTCTCACAGTAGAGATGAGAAGTTTTGTTTTGTTTGCGTCTGTGTTGTCAGACAGTGTAATTTATCTTACCAATAAATTATAATCCGACTCAGTCGAGGTAAAAAAAAATAAATATTGTAATTTGAACCAGTCACCGATACGAATTGAAATTCAGACATATTTTATCACCGTATGTCCATGCAAGTCGGGCAAAGCAAGAAGATAGTGTAATTACGTATGGTGATTGTGAAATACATGCCTTTCATATATATTTAGCTATAAAAGCTATACAAATTAAACCTTTAAGGAAAGCAATTGTCGACTTTAACGTTTTAACTAGGCTCCAAATTCGATTGCAGTCAATGAATATGTGAAGGTCTGTATTTTCGATACCAGGATTTTGCGATCGGTACGGTCGGTACGTTCTTACCTATAATAAAACTGAAAATGTGGTCTTACGACTGTTGAAACGGTGTCGATTAATCTTTATTTGATGAATATAACCGCGTTAAGTCTACTTTAACAATACTGTATTAAATATGTTATTGTGGACAGGAAAAAGGTTCTCCAATTTAGGTACATTCTCCCCCAAAGTACTTAATACCTGAGAAGGAATGAGAGAAGACGATGAGTTAAATACATGTAAATACACGAAATTACGTGATACAGATTATATTGGCATACATATTATAAGAAATTGTAAACACGAATTTGTGGAAAATGAGGATGATTTTAACAATTTAGGTCTCAGGATAGACTTTGGAGAAGCAGGTCAATTTTCGCATGCAAAAGTAGGTCATCAGCAATTAAGGATGTATGCGTTAACCTACATAACCGTAGGCTGCTAACACACAGACACACACACACACACACACGCACGCATATATGTGTGTGTGTGTGTGTGTGTGTGTGTGTGTGTGTGTGTGTGTGTGTGTGTGTGTGTGTGTATGTGTGTGTGTGTGAAGAAGCAAAAGCAACACATTTTGATATCATCAATACCAGGCAACATTTTTAATTTTATTCCCTACGTACGTATATTTGAACGTCGGAATATGTTACGTGTTATGCTTCGACGGTTGGTACCAGGAAAATAAATTAAGCTTAATTTCTTAATCACGCTAAAGGTACAATATTTTTTTTATTTTTTTTTTAAATTTTGTGCACCATTAGCCATTTATATATCGTTTGAATCGGATTTATATTCCTAGTCACCATATATTAAAACAAAAAAATAATAGAGCAAGTGAATCAACCACGATGACATCAAAATAAAACCAGAAAAAGTACCTCATTGTTTCCAGAATCAATAATATTCCACTCTAATATCTATATATTTTCTTTATGTTCGGTTGGCGCGAAATTATTTTTTTAAGAATCGATGTATCTAGCAAATTCATCGTCTCCCAAAATATGTTATTTTAAGTAAATTATAGTCTTACCTTACTTCGTATAATTTAAATCTTACCATTTAGATTTTCGCCATTCGTTCATTATGACCAAGAGTGCTGGGAAAAGTGTAAAGAAATTCTACAAATCTGAAAATTACTAGAAAAATCTGCAAATTAGTGAAATCCGCCACAAAGCCGCTAACTTGGTGAACATTAGGCAAATTGTAGAAAATTCCGCATGTGTGGTCACGTTTTTAAAATTGTCTCTATTTAGACATGTTGCTTTTGAGTGTCTGTAATTTAAAGACTTATTAACAGACTTATATTAATTATATTAATTAGAGAATTATTAATTTTATGAAACTACATGTAAACTAATTTCGAATCCTGTATATTGCGATTCCTTTTCAAATTTTTAATTTCGAACTACGGTTTGAGAATTGGCACATTCCAAACTAACAAGATTATGTATTAATTCCAATCCCCAACCCCTATTCACAGTCACTGTTATGGCACTGGCAGTATCAAGAATAATATGGCGGCTTTGGACCTGTGATGATAACTATCCGAAATTTTCATTTTATTTCCTTATAGCAATCTGAAATTGCGTTATTTCTCTTGTAAAGAATATACTCGAAAGTTTTATGTATTGGTAGGCTTTGTTGTTTTTAATTGCATTTATTATCACGCCAATTTAACAAAAATGTGCTCTCGCTACCTCCGGCATACGCTATGGTGTTGACGTTTGTGAAAGAAAACTGGACTACTCGAAGGAAACTGCGCCCTGTGATTGGAGAAAACCTACCTTTGCATGCTTTAAGACTAAAGATATAACCCGTGAGCAGAGATGTGCCATGCTTTTTCAGTTCGGTCGTGTACACCTTTGCATACTTTGAGACTATATATATATATATATATATATATATATATATATATATATATATATATATATATATATATATATATATATATATATATATATATATATATATATATATATATATATATATATATATATGTGTGTGTGTGTGTGTGTGTGTGTGTGTGTGTGTGTGTGTGTGTGTGTGTGTGCAGCATGATTTCCAGGGGTCACGTGGCCCCCCTTGACCTATGCTGCGGGCGCCCATGTAGTGACATGTGTTGCTCCTTATGTTGCGATGTCGTGAATGTCGCTTCATAGTTCACAAAACAACTAAACGGTCAGCAACTATCGTACCTGCTGATGTTTTCTTCAGAATGTATGTAAGGGAAACAATTCAACGTTATTTCAGCATCGCGAGTCCTTTGATACATTGATAAGAGACTTACTAAAAGCGTAGTTTTTATTCAGACATTTTTTTAATAATAAGCATAAACATAAATACAGGGGATCCAGTAGAAAGCTTGTACCTTATTATTTACGCTGTTACCAAAAGTAAATAATTCTTACAATATAAATTCAGCATGAATGCAGGGCTGACTTGAAAACCCTGTAATTTCAAGTTTTCATTTCAATATAAGACGAAAGGTGTCATTGTGAAAGATATGCCTTCGAGGCAGTTGTTCGGTACAGAACATATTCGTTAGCCAAGGTTCCGATAACCCATCTTCGCTAGCCAAGGTTCCGATAACCCTATCTACACCTTGGCGGATCGAATAGCTATATCGGTGCTTTATCCTAGCGACATCTATTGGATTTTATGTGTCGCCTCCCTTAGCATGTAATAGCAACTAACCAATAGCGTAGCGCATTGTACATCAGCCGAAAACGGTGGTAGCAATTGACCTAAAACGGATACTTTGTAAGTTTAACATAAAAAATATGACTATGTGCCAGAAGGAAGCCATTATAGGTCTATTTGAAACTTATTTGTGCAAACACGGACCGGCACTGGAAAAGTGCTTATTTATCAGTACATTCAAGTTGTGTATTCCCATTGTCTCGACCCCGTAGGAACAGTGTTCAAATTTTAACAACTTAATTTTGATTGGATGTGGTGGCTTGCCGCCGCATCCAATCAAATGCTCAGACCCTAAGCACAGAAATATCTGCTCGATATGCCAAGGTGTTGATATGGTTATCGGAACCTTTTCTAGCGAAGATGGACACGGAGAGGAATCCGAATATATTTGGATGGCGTCTTTTAGGTAACCAGCTGTTTTAAAGAAGGGAAAAATAGTTCCAATGAAGGGAGTTCACGCCCTTTGAGTTGGCCCAGACTCGTGTCAAGACCAATTGAATATCAGCTTACTATTATGTCACAACGTTAAGTAGCTGAAATTACTTATCAAGAATTAACAAACATAATTAAAGATATACAAAATGATACAATACCAGGTTTTGATCGATTTACCGTAGTTGTCTTTCCTCCATATAATCTAGTTTTCCTCCTCCCAAACAGAGCATACCCCATCCTTCCGATTAGCAATTTATTGCGAGCCTAGCCCATGCATCAATTTTAATGGTTACCTGTCACGTTGACCACGACAAAATGTTCTGCGACGAAACATCTACAAAAATGTTGCACCATTACAAAAAAGTGGTGTGTAATTATAGATAAAAAAAATTTATATACGTTAATTTTGGAAATTCATTACTAAAATTCACCCTTGCCTCATCCGCCAAAATTTCTCACAGAAAAACGTGAAAACAATATTTATAAATTTGGTTGGTATTGATGGTCATTTCGTATTAAAAGACGGGGGATTTCTCTAGATTCTGAACACGGAGTTCTGAATCTGGTTAAAATTTTAGATTTTATGAGAGAATTGAAGTTATGGTTGACAAGGGCCATGACTCACAAACATAAATGGATAGTTTTATCGTGTATTGATTTGTTTTTATTTAAAAAAATAATTTTGGATCACATGTTAGCGACATTTTGTAGTAAATTATAATGTATTCATATTACATATTTAATGAATAAGAAAGGTTGCAGAATTTTTGCTGAGATAAAATAAACCAACATGAATCTGCACTAAATTGTGATTAGATAGTTTGATATTGTACATCCAGTAAAAAAATATAGCTGTTCAACTTGTTAATTGTATGAATTTAATTCTGGGTATTTTCAGTTTAAAATATTAAATAAACTTTTTTGTACAGATATCATTTTTACATAAAGCCAGGATACTAAATAATAATCAATTGTGTTTTAAATAGGACAAGGGGTGAATTATAGATTTGTTATTTCAGTGTAATACAATAAATTAGAACAGTGGAGGAAAGATAATTTTAATATTCATAAAACATTTGACAAAGCTGCAATATTTGAAACTGATATTCCAAACGTTATTTCCTTTCTTACTCTTATAACACAACATTTTATTTATAGACAATAAGTCTAAATTCATTCTCTAAATTTAAAGTTTTGACACAGATTTGAAGTCCATACTTTAAAAAAGAAAAATGAATGTCAAATGTAAAGCAGTACCAGTATATAAAAACATCTTGTATAAAATGGTCAGACATGTACTGGTATACATATTTCTATGCATATTTGACACAAATTTCTTTAATGAAGCTTCCCTTCTTTGTATAACCTTCTTGTACTTGTAATTTACAGTACCAAAATGACTTTAATTTTGACTAAGGTAATTGATATATCTCTTGTTTGTGTAATAGTTTGTACACACATTGGCATACGGGGTTTACCTGAATCGATAACAATTTTGCACACACTGTACTGCTATACTTTTGGTGTTTAGTCAGTCTGTATGTTTCTCAGTTCGTAAATGTTTCTCTGTCTCATTATCCTTATAAAAGAGAGAGAAAGACTCTGCAGTTCCTTCTGGAGATACAACTCAATCGTTTATTTTTCATTTTAATGTAACTTTTTAGAAGGTATGATAATTACCTCTGACGCTAATTACGTTCCACACATTGATAAAAAATTATTTGGAAGTTTCAGACAGGTGTGTGGTCTGTTTCAAGTTCAAACCTTTCAGCAAAAACAGTCAAAACCTGGGACATTTTTAATCTCATATGATGCATAGTTTCGCTTTTGAACTCTGTGGTAACCATACTGTACGAAATACCTGAATCATCGGGTACTTACTGAATACTTAAATTAAAATGATTCACGTCAACATAAGCATTCCGGATTCTTCGTTAAATAATACATGATCACACTAGTCAAATGTCGTGCTAACATTTGTTTTAAAACTTGAACCCAATGCAAACTACGAAACTGTAGAGTGGAACCTTAATGGCCCTTAAGGGTTTCGTTAGGTTTAATAATTGAGCATACTTCCTCTTCTTTGACCATTGTTTAAAGTAAACACCACCAGCACGGAAAACACGTAAGGCCAAATAAGAAACGTGAATTTTATGTTTTAGTGTCAGTATCAGAAGGCAAGATTAAAGTTCCTCAGATATTCTCTTGTATATGTTCCCCTTGTTTGCTAATTCTTGGTGTTTTCGGAAGTAAAAGGTATAAAATTTCTCAGGTTCTAATGATAACTATTCTTATTAAAGGACTCGATATTCACGCAGTCGATTGAATGATTTTTACGAATTCGGTTAATTTTACACTTAAAACCTAATACTATGTCCGTGCGTCCCTAAATTAATGTAAATGATTGGGATTGAACATGAAAGAACGTACAATAAGAAAACTTTGTAATCAGGAACATTTGAGTTATTACTGCGATTATTTATATCCTAGTATTGCTAATGTGAACCCTTGTTTCCAATGAATTTGCCATTTTACACCCGTAGTATATGCTGAAAATAAAGTGAAATACCGTACAAAATACGTGTATAAAAGTTACAAAAGGGTCATATTGTTTCATCTACGTTGTTTTTGATGAAACTTAAGGTGCACAATTTGTCACATAGTTATGAAAAGCTACCATCATAACATGCAATAAGAATGGAGCAGCGCGGTTCCTTCTTGTTGGGGTGGAGGTGGAGTAGCGGGTCACACAACTGTTTTCAGAAGGCTTTTTCAAACTACCGTCAAGTTCTGATTATCAAAATGTTTTAAGTTGCAAAAATTACAAAAGCACATCAAGAAAAACTACCTAAAGTAATAAAAATAATTGTTGTTCTACAGTAGTCTTAGGCCCTTAAGGTTGTGCTCCAAATTTGCACACAATTTCACTGTTTGACACATGTATTGTCTGCTTTAGATTCAATCACTGATGTGAAAATTGCCCAAAATTTCGTCTCGTTTAAAAATAGTTTTGCTAGCTCACCAATTGGGCGTCAATGAGTGCAAAATAAGCATGGCTAAAATTTTCGATAAAATCGGAAGCCTCTGTTGATGTTCGGAGAAAACGAATTTTCCTGCACCAACACTCGTTTGAAAATTTTAAGTACCAATGTTCCTTTCTCTGTACGAAATTCAAAGAAATTGTTACCTTGTTTATATTTTTTATTTTATTTATAAAGAAAGATGAGTTATACTAAAATTGGTGCATGGGTTTGCTTTCTAAATGTGGTCGTTCACTTTGAGTGCATAGTTTATCGTTCCAGTTTATCGTTCCAGTTAAATTCGAAATTCTTTCCCGGAATATATTGAATGCTTAAATACAACTGATTCACGCCAACTTGAGGATTTCCAAGCTCTACTTTAAATAACAGACGGTCCCATAAGGACTCACGTTTTCTTTAACAATGTATCCCTATGCAAAATACCAAGTGTGGAGAGAAATCTTAAAGGTAGACATCATTCGCAAATTTGAGGTCAATCCTACGGATATTTACGTACAATGATTGACCCATAAATTATGAATGATAGAACTGTTTCTTTGTTCTTTTGTCATTCATGACGCTTCTGTTATACCTACAGTAAATCCAATCATTGAGATGACAAAGATGATCCGAATAGTTTGACTTTTACTTTATTGCGGAGAAATTTCCGGCAAAGAATGTGTATGATTTGTTTTTCTTCTATAAATCGAGCGCCGACATAAAACAGAGGAATACTTTTCTCTTGCAGAAAGTCGATGTAGTTCAGAATGGGAAGATGCAAGAAAACAAAAATGAAACCATCTTAATAAAGATATTATGATATATATAAATGTGTACAATATGCAAGAACGCTTTGTTACCTTAAACAAGTTGATATGCAATAATTATATACAGAAACAATAATACAGAACTGAAAATGTATCTATATTAATAGCGTCTTCATTAAGTAAAGCAAGTCATTATATCGTAAAATAGTCTACGATAAGTGTGGGTTTTTAAACTACAAATGTTGCTTTCAAAGAAAATATCTCTCATCTCGAAAAGACTGAGGCATTTACACATTTGTTTTATTTTCAAAATGAATGACTCACCGGGAATCGTCTACTTTGCGAAATTAAATATTTAACTTCCGTTACGCTGGAAATACCTTAATTAGGTTTTGCATTTAAAACAACAACAACAAACATTGGTGTAGGTTATTTTATGAACAGTAAGCGATGAGTGTGACGAATGAGTTTTCTTTTGATTTTCAAAATGTTTCAAAGATAAAACAAAACGACCGACTGCAACCGTGCAGTGTCGGATCGTACAGAATTATAATGCCTTGTATGCATCCATTACACCCAAAATTCAAAACGACAGAAGCATCTTTCATATAATATAAACCTCACTTTTGTTTACGATTTCACCAAAGAAACTTGCATCATAAAGCTAAATGAAACCAAATCATCGTATGCACATATGCTCTTTCATAATGTATATTTATTGCGAAAAGACGTCGATGGGACTCGCATGTTAAGTCGATCGCTCGACTAAATTAGAAATTCTTCTCTGACATGTGACGGAGCACAATTTACGTCCGTAGCGAACCAAGTTAATACTATAATTGTCACGAAATCTCCTTGGAAACATCCAATACCGGTTCTGTTCTAAACAAGGGGCATTCTCGTCAGTCAGCCATGGTAATTAATTAGATATTGTACAACGGGATTCAAAGAGGAGAATTACAGGCAGAATCTTAGCTAGACAATAATGTAATTTATCAAGGTCTTTCGTACAGCTTTGCGCTCCCTTTTAATTGCCATGGATTGTGTCATAAACCTGCAATTTTATTATAGATAAAATTTTCTTGTTGGGGGGAGAAAGATAAAAAAGCAGTACAGTGTATATCTTACGAGAAATGTCAGTCAGATATCCGATCACGCACTCAGACTACGTCAAAAATACGTATTTAAGATAGCTGAATCTATTAGCATATCATATCTGAAAATAAATACTAGGGAAAAAACAACTGTCCGTACTTTTTGTTTAATAAATTTTCCTTAGTTTGTATTTCAAGTGCTCAATTTGGTTACAGATTATTCCAGCAAAATAGTTTCATTTGCAATACAAGAAACGACCGTAATAACATGTAATATTCTTTCCCGTAACCTTAATGCGCCGGTAGATCTGGATCTATGCAGTTTCTTAGTAGTAATCAATATAACAAACAGCACAGAGCTTGATCTGTCGACGCATTACTAAAGGCACATAATGGTCTACGTTTGTTTGAAGTTAGACCAGAACTGTAAGCGAGTGCGACGGAATATAAAATCAATTCATAATGTGCATATTGGTTAATGCGTGTCTAATAGCTGACATAGTAAGTACGTTAGACGATCGTATAGATCAATGTTTACGATATCGCTTAATGCCCCCCCCCCTTTATTTTTCTTTTGATTGATCACACATTGTTCCTGATTTGCCCTTGTCACGAATATTTCCAGGTTATTTTGAAACCTCGAGACACTGAAATATCTGTCAAAGTGAGAGGCTATGAATGAAAAACCTGCACCCCAAAAAAACAAGATTTAGTCTACGCCCGTCTCAAACGCTCGGCTATAATCTATAACAGACGCACTCTTAAAAGTTTCTAACAGCACATATCTACCATTTCCGTAAAATGTTCTGCTATATTATAAACCAATCTTTTTATGTCCGACTTTAGTAATTTATGATGTGCAAGTCTGACACAGTCACGACATTTGAGCCTATTTATCTGCGATCCCAGGAGAAGTCCTTTCTTTCAATTATATAGGTTTTTAATTCGCACTCGCGAGGGAACTGTACAATGTATTTATCATTACGGATGCGACGCGGTGTTCAAAGCACGGATCATTTACTCCTGGCGTCACAGCTAGAATCGGGTTTCAACGCGCGCCGAAATATAATGCATATCAGGTTGGAATGATAAAATTCGCTCGAGTGTTTGAACAAAAATATCGGTATATGCATACTGAGTGATAACAGTCTAATCACGAAAATTTTGGGCTATCGATCAAGTGAGAGACGCGATTAAGTTTGTCGAGACTTTATATACATTAATTACAACTTCCATGCTCGTGTGTGCATTCAGCAAAGCGAGCGGAGTGGACGTGACTAGCCGATAAGCAAAGAAGCTTCTGGCGATTGATAATTATACACGATTACCAATGTACGTGAAGTAGTTACTGTACGATTTCTTTTCGCAAGATATTTCCGCACAGCCTGAAGTCCTTATTTAAGTTTTTCGTCTCTCATGAAATCATTACATATCAATTCCTCCTTGGCGATTCCAACTGGGGTTTGTGTGATCGACCATAAATACCATAAGCTATATTGAGCGGCCACTGACAAACGCGGGAGGATAAAACATTCGTTTAGAGCCGCGAGTTATTTGCGGAAAAAAGATCAATTACCGCGCTTAACGGCGACAAAATATATTGAGCAGATATACTTATTTAGTTCGCATCGCGAGAGAACCTACACAAAGAACTCGCCACATGTTAGGCCAGGAAGGCGGTTCAGTGCTAGCTCGCTGTGAAAGAGCGGTGGTGTGACAAAATATTTAGATAAGTGTATACATGAAATCGGCTCATAGAAGACTATTTATTGTGTACATGTACACACTCAGAGGGTAAAACCTCACGCCGCTATCGGCGATTTCCGTCTTGGGAGTTGAATTAGCGTGGTGAAGGCGGAATATTAACTGCGTTGAGTTATCGGACGATTGGAGTAATATAGAAAGTTGATTTTCTTGACGGATTTTAGTTATTCAGTGATCATGCCACGAAAGCGAATTCGAACGAAGGAAAATGGGGAGAATTTCTCTGCAAAGAAAGTGAAAACAGATCGCTACGATGAAGAAATATCAGATGAAGATTGTTTCAAACCAATCGAAAAAGATGGAGAATCAGTACTAGCTATTGAGTGTGGACCGAACAAAGCTTACATGTATTTATCGAAACTTTATCAAGGTAAGTACATAAAAGTGTAATTTTTTTAAAAGCTAGTTTAAAAAAATCTTGAAATATCTGTATCGGTTTAAATCTTCATATATCTTTAGACGTTACGATTATAAATAACTTAACATACAACATATTCCGTAAAATAGCAACACTTACCAGATTAAGGGATTGTTACGTAAACATGAAATCTAAAAAATGTTCGTGTACGTGTGTAAAATAAATGCTACAAAACTTTTTTTTTTTTCAAAGCTGGACATGAAAATATGTATCGATTTACAAGAGACTATATACGAACGTGTCGGGATACAATTTAACAACTTTTGTTAGCGGATATTGACGTGTCAATCGATGTATCAACACAATAGTCGAAAGTTAAAAGACATGGCGGGCGTTAGCGAGTCTCTGCTTGAAGTTAGGGGAGTGGGTGGGTGGGTGCTGTTAATCATGTACATGCTAAATTTGTACATACGATGGTTTGTGTTGTACATTACTTAAGTCGTGGGAATATCATCATTAATTACATCAGCAGTATTAATTAATGAATGAATGACGTGGAACAGGATTTCAAAGGACTCGCGTGATTAGTATATTTAAATATAATGGGGAGGTAAAGGCAAACTTCAACAAATGGATAAAGCATATGCGGGGATCCAGCCTTGAAAGAGCCCCTTTTTAGATTCATGGTGGGAAGAAGAGTTCGAATCAGTGTGAATATTACGTGAATGTGTATTCCGTTGATGTAGAGTCGGTCTAATCTTAATCTTTAAAATTATATTCAAACAAATTTGAAAAATAAATTTATATACGTAAGCACCCGCCCAGTATTTTGTCTATAGTGCCACTCGTAATTATATATTACATATTCTTTCAGGGGATACATGATCTAAGGACACTCCCATCTTTACATTAAATGAAAGTCACAAGCAATAAAAACCATGACTAGACGATTTTGTTTTTCTGAGTAAATTGACTCTCATTTAAACTTACACTTGTTTACGGAAGCAATGTTATGGTTCTACATTTGACGTTGCTACATTATTGTTCTTTTTACTGTCGTATGTAACCTTTTCTTTTTTCTTATATATATATATATATATATATATATATATATATATATATATATATATATATATATATATGGTAAATTTGAGAAAGATTGTTTTCGAAGACTTGCGTCTGTCTAAAATCGTGTCCTCAAATTGAGCTGAAGTGGGTGAAACAAAATACATGATGTATATAGCTAGCGAAACTACATACGCCAAGTGATGTACTACCACAAATGTAGTATATATATATATATATATATATATATATATATATATATATATATATATATATATCAAACAATTATTGCTGTAACGCCTTCCGATTACAAACGGCGACAGTTCAAAGGTGACGACGTTTCAGAGGAAAATTATGAAAGTTTTCTTTACTTAGTATGTCATTTTTATTACAACTGAATAGATGTATGTATATTTCGAACCTGTCATGAAAATGGAAAATGGTGATTATATTAATGAACAATTTAATTTCCGTCGAAAGGGTTTTAGTACATGCCTTTGAGTGACATACGCTTATTATTCTGGGCACGTATCGTGTTTGCATTACGTGAAATGGAACGTTCTTCTAAACAAAAGAATTTCCGTAGGTGAAGCGATCCAGGTTGGCGTCTGTGGAATGTTCCATAATGTGTTTGCGCTATTGCTTGATGGGGACAAAGACTCCTTCTATTATATACGGACGATTATAATAGTTATTACGGCACGCTGCAGCTAATCGCCTAAACAAACGAAAGCTCCATTGTGTTCGTGTTTCCGCCATGCTAGAGAAGTCGCTTGGCTAACGTAGTACTTTATTCTAGGTAATTAAATATTGGAGCTTGATAAGGAATTGCGATTCGGCGTTATCCCGGTCGACCGCTGGTAGGGCGGTTTCAGATAAATGAATTATTGACCCGTGTTTAACCAACGCATGGATAAGCAGTTTCCTTACGAAAACATCGTAACAAAGATGTTTACGGCTTTGTAAGAGACAAATCAAATTATGCTCAAAGTTCGCAACATATTACCAGTTAACTTTTGTTGTCAACTTATAGTTAACGTTTATTGATTGAAGAGTATACGGAAAACGTGCTGTTACTAAGCTTTCCGCCATTATCCTTTAAGATGCATTGATATCGCCAGAGAAAGATGCGCGTTTATGTATCGTATATCCACACAATAGCTACGATGTGCGCCCTTTTCAGATTAATAGGGTTTATAACCACTTTTCCTCGGGACTGCATACGTAACTAAGGAGATCAATAACTCGTGCTACGCTCGGTGTTGAACCAGATAAGGCCTACATGTTAAATTGATCTGTTATTGACTGAAGAATCGATATTAGAAAGTTGATAGCGCACGACCTGAAAGTATACATAATATATCACAAACATCAATTCGTATTGATTTTTTATTTGTTTTAGACGTGGCTGCTAAAATGGGTTGAATGTATTGGTTTCAAATATCGTAAGCTCCGGCTGTTCGAACAAGAAGAATGCGGCTGCCAGCGTAAATCCTTCATTAGTCATTTTAACTCTGGCGAACCGATTACATTTGCTCCGGAGACCAAACACGTTCACCCAGCTAGGGTTATCGAATCGGCGTCATACTATTCGGGACATTACCATTGCATTGTTATCGTTGTATACTGTGCCACACCTTGCCGTTGTATCTGTACACATTGTCCTACAATTCGCGCAACAAAGTTATTTCAGTTATTGTTCTGTTTTATATTGAATGGATATCGTAATATATCATCGGCTTACACTGTAATCGTTTGAAGGTTAATAAAAATACGAGTTGACTTCCGGTTTTAGGAAAATTTAAGTAGTCGATGTATTTATTCTATTTGAAAATGATTCAAGGAAGTGAACAATGTTTTCACGTCACAATATCCACAAGGGTTAATTGTTTCCGTAAGCACTGTTTTGCAGTTGTGAAACCTTCGTTTCGTGCGCTGTCCTATTAACGTTTAAGTCCCATTTGCAGTTACTTTTGTACGCATCAGACGTAGACAAGACACGAGTTACAAAATATTTTGCAATATTACAGTGTATCCCCTAGGGGTGCAAGCCTGAGAGTCAAAAATCACCTTGATGTCAAAACTGAGGGTCATACTGAGTTAAAAACATAGTTTGGTATCAAAACTGGGGGTCAAATTATAAAATTTGGGTGTCTCTGAAGCGCAGCTGAGGGTAAAGGGAAACACTGATATTAATACATTATACTATATTTATGTGTAATGATATGTAATGTATAACATATGGAGCGTGAAACTGGAATTCCGCGTATCCTGTAGGCATTCACGTGTGAAAATAGGTCTTTATGGTGATACCTAAATAAAGAACGCGTACATGTACATAGTTTATTTCTCTTAATTTATATGCGAACGGAAGTGGAAGCTGAGAGGAAACTATGAATTGCAGAAGTGAAAACTTTTAAAAGGCTATTTTATTATGCATGCATACAGCTAATAGAACCACATGCAACATCGTAGCCTGATATCAGAACTGTTTCTGATTTCCGTAAGCTTCATTTCGCATGTAGCAAAACAACGTTCGTTGCGTGCATTCCGGGAACAACTCCATTGGATGGATGACTATCAACAAAAGAAATTAAAAAAAGTGCGCGTGAAACACGCTGTCAACAAGAGCCTTCTTTGTGATTGTTTTCAACTTGTGGTTAAATTGTTGTCAAATTTTGATAGAGTTTGTTCCGTTTAGGTTCTTGCCGCTGTAATACAATTTACCAGATAAAACATGCGTTACTATTAATTTTAAACGAAAACTGGATGCATGTAACATTTTATCTCGAAATATATTTTGCATGGTTTTAACGACACTTTTACCACGTTATTTGCTATAACATGTTGAGGATATGGAGCTAAGTGACTTTTCCATAAACACGCTGGTATTGAACCCGCGACCCATTGATTAGGAGTCTAACGCTCTTCCAACTGAGACACGCGGCTCTCTTTATTTCAAATAGGGCAAGTACGTTATTATGAATTTAGAGTAAACGTAACCTTAGTAGTTGGAATTGATTGACATTAAATATATCCAGAAATTTAAGAAAATAATATTTGGTATCGTTCAGCACTATTGTTTCTCGTAATCATGATATGTAATTCTAGATGTGACAATGAGGACTGAAATATCTCGCACTTTATCGATGGAAACATCCCTCGCTCATTTTCGTCAGTTCGTAAAATAACCCCTGACGTAATTGTGGGAACACACATTAATTTGATGGATTGGGGGCAGGGGCCAGTTTTTATGTACAAATTTAATGTCGCAATCAGCGACCTAGTATTTTTAAAAAATCATAAAAAATCAAATACACAAGTGAGGTCAAAAAGGTCCATATTTTTGGATACCTATATTAACGCAAAGCATAAGAATATTATTCACTTGACCATATAAGTCAATGGCAGTTCATAGCGGAAGTTTATGCACGCCAATCCCAAATTTATACCTGCAAGTTTTATATCGGAAGATCGTTTTTTTACCCCATGTGATGTTCACAGTGCAAACACAAGCCGTTTTCCTAGATGATAGATCTGCAAAACTGTACTAATCAGGCCGACTCTGGGAATGGAACCCACGCGGATAGATGTATAATGTCGGTGATTTTTAAAGGCGAGCGCCTTAGACCACTTGGTCACCTGGGGCCCCAGTTTGTATATAGCTGTAAGGATGCACATACATTTGAGGAGTTGGGTGATTCGTTTTTGGAGTACCGCACCATTTATATTACAACAGAAGAGGTTGAGGGCGTTCCGATTGTAATTTTCTCTCCATATTTCGCCATATTGATGTATGTCAACAACAATAGTTCCTAATATAGTTCTCATTAGCTGTGAATTGCAAGTTTCTTTCTCAACTTGACGGAAAGTTCTGACGTTCCGATTGCATATGCTGCGTAAAATCAGGTAAACGAAAAACAATAAATGCATTAGTTCGTATTCGTCTTTTCATGATAAAGAACTTGTTCACATAAGGCTTTCAGATCTGAGATACAAATTCTAATGTTTAAGGTATTTTTCTTTTGTTTAATTAACTACGGAGATCTTTCTTTTTTGTCCCCAGGGTAATATTGAACACTAAAATCACATCGACCCAAATCAAAATCCAGCCACGCTTTCTAATTTTTCAGGGAGCAAGGGTTCTTGTGTGTCCTTTCAAGGATCCTGGCTGACACCGAACGAATTCCAGTTCGTTAGTGGAAGAGAATCGGCCAAGGACTGGAAGCGCTCTATTCGTCACCAGGGACTAAGCCTAAAATCTCTCTTCACCAGGGGAATTCTCTCTGTCCGCAAATTACGTCAGAATGAGGAAAATACGTCAACAAAGCCGTCTGGTATCAAGGATACAACTAACCATGCAACTGGTTTGCGAGGCCGGAAAGTAAATGTAAGCACTTGATGCATTGTTAATCTTGAGAAAGGGAAGTATCTTTTTTGAAGTGAAACGTCTGTGTGACCCACGTTTTCTTATTATAGAATATTCTTACTGCACGAGTTTTTATTTTTTATTTTTTAGAAATGAAATAGTTTTGTTTCGGTTTTTGGGGTTGTTTTTGGTTTTGTTTTCGTTTCTACACAAGAAACAAGTTTGGAAATTGTGATCCCAATAGCCCTTGCATGTGTGTGAGTGCTAAAATAAATATGTACACACGAAGGCAGACATCAAATTCACACACGCAGATGCAAGGGGAAATTAATGGCAAAATTTATCTACGTGCTGGCGGTTGGTTTCGAGTATAATAACATTCCAATTGTTGATTCGTGGCGCAGCGTTGAATATTTCATAATAATATTTTAAAATGTCAGGGACATCCTTATCAAACATGTTTTTATTTTTATACAACTTTTCTATAGTACTACACAGTACTGATAATTTTTGTAAAGAAAGGTGTTAGCTCGGAGAAAGAAGTGGATGAATATATTTTCCGAAGAAATATGTATGAAAGGTTTGCATAACACGATATTATTAACACCCTAATGATGTAAGACTACTTCTGAATACCCTACATATTTTCTTTGAGAGGCGGCCGAAGCTTGTATCTTTTGGATTCGTCTTTAAACGTGACTGATTTATACCACCCTCACACTATTGATAACATTTGTATTTCACCCTATATATATATATATATATATATATATATATATATATATATATATATATATATATATATATATACGCGGTATTTGTGTTCTTACTTGTATGTTTTCAAACGCCTTGGGCCTCTTGAAACTTTCATGTAAAATGGATATACATTGCAGGAAATAGACCCCGTACTGACTGTGCTGAAATTCATACCGAAACACTACTCATATCCTTTTTCTTTCCTTATAAATATTTAGCTTATGGTTCAAACTTGTTGTATCACATGAAAGCCTCTGATCGTGACTTCCGTTTACAAGATCGTACAGCAATGCTTGTCGTAAGTGACCGATTCGTAGTAGCAGTGTAATTCAAACCGATTGGAAGTACAATGGATATTGTCTAAAGTCAGTCAGGATTTTAACTTCAATTATGGGGGGAAAAATAAAAATATCTCTTATCTCTTTTACACAAGTATTATTGGAAGGCTGCCTTGTTGGAGCATGTATGAAACAGGCTTGTCAAGTTTTCTGTTGCTTGAGCACGTGATGCCTGTTCACTTAAATGGTTTTTAGACTCGCCTATGGAGAGAGACAGAAAAGTAAGGGTCGTCATGATGACATCACTGTTGTATTGGTATAGAGATGATCGTCATTATCGGCGGTGCTTGTGAATTTGCTACTACAAAATAAACAGTGGGCGGCAGAAACTTTGTACTAGGATAATTAGGAGTATGACGGTAAAAATCGGGAATGTTACGAAAAATGGCCTTTCCATAAGCTGCCCCCTCGTGCACATACAGACGTATACACATACAGGGTAGATATTTAAGATGGATTTAAGTAGCGATTTCGTACCATTTGTGTGCTTATGTTTTAAGCATCGTCTATAGTCAAAATAGACGGTGAATCAGCGGTTGAAAATATATTGTCTGGATAGTTGTAATTTTCAACAGCAGTTTAAAGTAGTAAAATAAAGTTTCTAAGATGTTTCTTGGAGTGGGTGGGTAGTGGCGAAGATGGAGGTGGGGGTAATGCTCCGTCGGAAGCTTTCTTGCAGCTGAAATTTTGATAGTATTTTACCTCACCATAGTGTAACGAGGTACTTCTTTTTTTTTTTTTAAATCCCTACCCCACCCCCAAACAAACCTATATTTAGATTGTGGTGGATGGAGGACGGCATGTGATAACAGCTAATCACTAAAGAACGTTGCCGTCACGTCCTCGGTAGAGGCGTCACATAAGAACATTGTCCCGTGCTTTTCTAACCCTGTCGCCGATAACGGTGTGTGTGTGTGTGTGTGGGCGTATGTCACTATAATTGATCATTCGATTTCTGCTTTCTGAAATTTAAGCATCATTTACATCAGATATTGTTTGGAACATTACAGTTAGGTACATGGGAACTGAAATTTAAAAACGAAAATATTGTTGGCACTTATAAAGCTTGATAGAAATTACTTAACCGACTTAACTACCGTATATCCACCAGTCGTATCAATCACTTAACCGAATTTAGTTACCGTATATCCATTGGTCGTTTCATAACCTTCCATCTAATGTCGGTTTAGTGATCGATTTTTTCATATTCAAGATATTACTAACATAAAGCTTCGGTGCGGCAAGTTGATTACTGATCGACTGAAGGTTCTTTTTAATTTTGTCTGTATTCCTTTGTTTGAAGATTTCGCGTGCCTTGAGGCGATGTAAATGACCAAGATAGTGTAGATTACTTTGAGGAAACGTGTAATCAGATCATCGTTCCTTCTGTTTCTCGTAAGACATTACCGATGCCAGTCAACGCAAACCGTATAGTCCCAAAACGTCTACTCAGTACTGGATGGAATTTTGTTCAAAAGGCTTGCCTGTTTATTGACTTGTCATTATATTTTATCTTAAGCATGCCAGACGGGTACTAGGCGTCATTCAGTAGATATATTTTTTGCCGTTTTTTGCGAAATAGCGTCACGAAGCGTATCGTAGAAAATACACGGTCACGTTTTATGCCCCACTTTATTTACATTGAAAATATATCAGGATATCCCTTGAAGAACCTCACTAGTTTGACCTCGAGTTAGCAACAAAAACATTAATTGAATAGCTAATTTCGCAATAAATTGTGTCTGTCGTTTAGTGGGTTATAATGTAAAGGAAGACTATAATAGGCACAAAAACACTACCGTCGCAGGCATTATCGAGTTGTCTTTCTGGCTGTCCCTTTTTTATCATTTAAATATTACTTTATTTTGTCATTCTTGTAATAGGTATAAGCTAAATGCATGGCATGAAATTATCCTTTAATACTCATTTCTCGTATATTTATTAATAACTTCTATTGCTTTCGAGCGTTACTCCCCATTTCGCAGAGATTTTGGGGGACAATTATACGGTTATTTACTATGAACTATATGGATATCAAAAAGCAGGCATTGAAAGTTCACGTAAAAAAAAAAGCGTACAATCATTAAATAAAATAATTCATACCGATTTATATAAGTGATGTCCTTGTAGAATTTCAAGTCACGCTTTATGTAGGTTGTTATCCTGGTCATATGTTGTAATCATTTAGTCGATGATCGTGCCACCTGCTCAACCTATGATTTATCTAAAAGGAAAGATAAGTGCGTTGAGAAATAAAAGCAAAATTTAATAAACAAACAGAAACTCGCGCAAGCAGAAATAACAAGGAAAAAAAAACGAATAAAAAAAACCCCAACACCATCAAATGAATAAAAGATTATTTTGATCTTAGTCGCTGCGTTTGTCTGACGCCCAGTAACAAAGGACTAACGTCTTTTATGGAAAACAGTTGCAAGGGCACGTGTCCTGTTCATTCGGCGACATACGTGCAGGTTCACTAGCGGAGTGTCACGCAACTCAGTCAATGGATAACCTATTGGCGACTGGCGTATATAGGAAATAGATAGCATGCCAAACCTCAACGTCGCAATCCACGTGAGCGCCCATGGCTGCCAGTGCGGGGATTTCCTTGTTTTACACTAGTACGCATAAAAAAAATATGCAGCTTTACATTTAAATTATTTTAATACGCTCATTCAGACACAGGCCCGGCTCTAGGATGTGCGGGGCCCAAGGCAGCAAAAGCGATGAGCTGGGCCCCAAGCAAAAAGATTGCTTTGCCTGAAAGAGTGGGGCCCAAGGCGGTTTCCTCGTTCACCTTGCGCTAGGGCCAGGCCTGTTCAGACAGCGAGAAAATACATGTCATGTGACAATGGTGAGAGTTTACTCGCGCGTTTGCAAATTTAAGTAGTCAGACCTAATGTATGCCGATAGTACCGTACAGAGTTCCACTGTTATGTACAAAATAATAATTGGCTAAGAAGTTGCAAATGCATGGAACTATTTTTTCGCTCGCAGTTTCTCGGTCAGTCCTACAGGCAATCGAATCGTATCAATAGCCACAATGTTCCGAATAGAATTTGTTTTCGTAGAAGTTTCTAACTAACAAAACGTATGACTGACTGTTCATACACTCATGGTACAAAGATACTATGCATATAGACACTTTATTATTTTTAACACACGTTTTTGGATACGATTCAAAATTATACACTGGCAGGATCAGATAAGAAAATAAACCATAGAAGATTTGACCTAGAGAGAGCCGTCAATACACGAAAAAGGGGACACAATACAACAGAACACACGTAAGCACACATCACATTGGACTAAAATGACTCTGGCAGAGTCACTACTCAATATTAAAACAACAGGGGAAAGGGAAGGAAAACTACCCTGGAACTTAAATAGTCCCCAGGGTGGATCGTACTCCCCTAGGTTAAAAGTAAGGAAGGATAGAAACCAGGCCCAATACCAGCCCAGGTATAGGGAAGGGAGTACAACCGACCAAAATTTAATGGGATGATTTAAACAATGTCATATGATGAACAAAACTTAGACTAACCCTGACTAAATGTTATCTTTATTTTTTTTGGAGATAAACAAGCTTATAACACCTTATCGGTGGACAGGGATACACAAAGCATAAAATATCATTAGAAAACCAGGGTGTCACTTCTAAGTCTTAACCAATTAAATGTGTTGGGATGAGACTAAGAGGTGTCAACATAGTATGACTGACTGTTCAATAAAATAAGGCGCCGACATACATCCGAGACATCTTTATGTTTCACAGAAATAGCCGAGGACGTTCCGATTTTTCACTCACGCTGACAGTGATTGCTTATGCATATATATATATATATATATATATATATATATATATATATATATATATATTTTTGTTAGAAATGTTGTGTATGTATCTGCACATACAGCCATGGGTGATAAAAGAGTTTGGCGAAATGTCCCCAGTGGCTTGCAACGATGGCCAGGCCTGATTTCATTGAATTTCACTGTTTGCTTTGAGCTTTTATCACCGACACCGAACCACTTTCTCTTTATGTTTATTTTAAGCAGGCAAACCACTCTACAGAGCACGTACCTGATGTGCAAGTTTGTTTAGGCACATACAAATTGTATTATTGACCATTCCTTCGTAGCTTCATTTGGCACGTGAGATATCGCCTGTGTTAGTAATAAAATTCAAATTGTTGGATGCGTTAGGTATGACAGATTGGCATGCAGGTATTTTTCTGATTTCAAGATAAATTTAGGGTGCGATGGTTATAGTGTCTTGGACGGGAACGATTACATGAGGGAAACAGACTGTATTCCACATGTCGCACAATAGTCGTTAATTTATTTTCCGTATAAGAGAATTGTAATCATTTTTCTTTTTTGCCTTTTTTTTTTTAATTTTATTTTTTAAATATTGACTGCTCTGGCTTTCCGAACCATTGTACTCGCTAGTTCAGACCAATGTCCGACTGCGCGAACCATTTACACGTGGTAATTTTTGACCGTTGTCTGGTTGTCACAGTAATTGATATGGGTACATTTTGTTGACTAATTACTTCAGCGGCATCGTTCTTAGTGCCGCTTGCCGACACGCCGAGGAACATATCGCTTTCAGATCTTTTCACCATTTATTCATCGTCTCTATTTTGAACGACGGACGGATGACATGCATTCATTTGCGCGAAGAAGCACAAGTTTCATCACTTTTGTTTCCGTAGGTGAAAATAAATAAATCCATTCAAAATTGATTATCGACCAAGTCTTTATTCCTTATTTCAAATGGCTGTCTCGTGTAACTGATTGTATTGGATGCTTATAAATTAACTGTTTTCATATGCCTCACTAAAGGACCTAACATCTGATTTCTCGCGGGGTGAGCTGCTCTTAAAAAGAATGTCTGGTGCCTAGATAGTTTAAAAGTATGTTTGCTATGATTTGAAGAAAAAAGAACTCTTGCATACTTTATATTATTTGAAAAAAATGTTGTTGAGATAAAAAAAAAAAAACAATATCCTGGTTTAGAAGAAACTCCGAGACCCCCACCGCCTCGAAAATTAAATGGTCGGTCCGAGAGTCTTTATAATGACTCGTTTCACAGTCGTTCATCGAATCACTTCATTTTTTCTCAATATAAAATGTTGAACAGAAATTGACTTTGAAAAGAGAACCAATAATATCTCACAGATTATATGGGTTTGAAACTTAAACTGGATTGACGTTTATTCTCCCAGTTGAAAATAGGTCCTAAGTCAAAATCTTTGTTCCATGGTTAAAGATCAGAAAGTTGACCCAACATATGTCAGGTACATTTTTAGTGGTACTGTTGGTTTGGTTTGGATTGGGCGTTTTACGGGACAGCAACACAAATAAGTCATTGGCATTAGATTCTAATGTAAGGTGCCTTGTCGAGGACGCACGGTAGCCGAACTGGGTGGATCCGATTGTAGGATTGAAACCCAATGCCTCTGTTATTATTGTCCGATCGGTTTTATGCGTTTAATATGATATTTTAAAAAGATAATCCAGGTTATAAAATAAGGATACGCTTTTATTTGTAAGAATTCACTTATATACGCTTTAGAATAAGTAATACAACCAAATCTATTTTTAATTATAATATTTTGCAAATAATTAGACCGTCACTGAACGGCTAAGCTCACCAAGAAAAAAGATCCATATGACATACATGAAATGAATACGCCTATACATAACGTGATAAAACATTTATGGGTGTATTTGAAATGTAATAGACTTGCGTGTACTCCTAGTCATTACAACATGGCGTAGTTTCACTGTTGAACTGTCGATATTTTGTTATTTTCAAACCGTGTTATAAGAGAATTCAGCCATTAGTGTAAATTGCATGCTAATAGGCACGTATCTACTAAACCCCAGGCGATAGACTGTATGTACTGGCTTACAAGTTGAAGCCAGGTGCAAAACCGTTCCGACCCGGATTTTCCGTCACAGATCAGTGTCAATGTGTTCGCATTTGGACTCAACATTTAAGCTATTATATACCGTACTTGTTTTATTTCCGCTGCATACCGCATTTGGATTCTCATGGACAAAAATAGTTAGTCATTACATCTAAATTGTAGCATACGTGTAAGATTGGCTGGCCATCAGACAACAGAGCATGCGTAGCAGAAATGTATGTGAAATGAAAGATAGTAGCGTATATACTCCGCTTATAAGCAGAGTCCAGCTGCAAACAACAAAGATCCTCATTCACCATAGCATAATGCGTCTGCAGATTATTGTCTATGTTTGTTCTACTGATTAATCCTAAAATACTGCACAGACCCCGATGTGTTGGTGCATTATGCAAAGGCAGATCTGGGTCTTGCAGTTTGCATTTGGATCGGTCTTGTGAGTATATACGGTAATTCAGTGGCACTATATATATATATATATATATATATATATATATATATATATATATATATATATATATATATATATATATATTGGTGTTTTTGTGTGGTACGAATGAGATGAAAAGATCCAGGCATTATTTCATTATAATGATACATTTAATAATTTTCTCATATAGCGTAACAAACTTAATAAACTTAGGTTCAGTGCATTTTTTGTCGATTAAGTGGTTACTACTTGGTTGCTATAGAAAGCCAAATATCGAAGACATTTCCAGACATTGTATCGCAATCAATATCAGTTCACATACCGCTGTAATGATAAAATGTGGTGATTCGAGTCAGGCGATGTCAAAGCAAATAATGTAGCGAGATACCCTTATTGAATTTCGTAGGCATGGAGCTGAACTTGAATATTTATGACTCCGTTGTCGAATAATTTATCGACACCCTGCAGGAAACTAGGTTTGTAGCATTATAACAGTGGGTTAGGCTCTTGTTCATTGTTGAAAATGGAACAGGTTTAACCTGATTAAAAAGTATCAAAATTTGAAATATATGTCAGTATGATAAACCCACAGAGACATTGATTAGGGTATATAGTGTTAACCTTGTAAGTCCGTCCGTCCGTCACAGCATGATTACATTTTGTATTTGGGTATTTGTCCAGGCACCGTGGCGCGGAATCCCTTCTATCGGAACACATTTCTGGTGAAGCCTGTATCCTTACTAATAGGTTTTTAACATGATTTATTTTGACTGGATGGTTGAAAAAAATCCACAAACAACACACCAAGAAACCACTGGACTGTTACGCACCTACTAAATATATAATGAGGTCACAATGAGGTCATTTCGAATACGTCTGCCATCTTTCTGGCATATTCACGACAGTATTTTTTAAAAAAAAGTTTTTGAAGTACATTTTTTTTCTTCTCGCGAATAAAATATATTATACAAATTTGAATAATGTCTACAAATTGGAAAGTGCGTTTGTCCTGAAGATACTCATTTGTTGTTTAGAATGTTGTTTTCAAATGACAAACGTTGCTGACGTTTGGTTTTAATCTGGAATAAAAATTCAAATAATGCTGTCAAATACTCTAGCAATTACAGTTTTGACCATCATTGGTGTCACGTAGGGTGCTTGATAATGTTTAAAATTCACTATGTCAGTTTACTGCTTAATAGATAAATAGGAATATATCAGTATATAAATAAATCAAAAGATATTCTCGATCACAACTACATTTAATTTCAGTTGATGTTCAGTCGCTATGCATAGTCCATGCAAGCAAATATTATTTATCAGCGTTTTAAAACAGATTATTTTGGTTGTGTTGGTAGTATTAATTTCTGTGAGTACATGCTACAGCGAGATAATACAACAAATTCTGATGCAAGCGATTTTTCCTATGCTGGCGAAGACCGCAAAGAAAAGTCGACCTGTTGTGGCATCTCTGATGTTGCTACCGACTTGCACTATTTTCTTTCAGAAATCGGGCAGGGATGGCCGCTACAAGTTTTACCGCCAGAGAATATCCCGACTTTTTTACTCGGAATGGCTGTTAATAGGTTCCTGCCTGAGAGGATCCTGATTTTGTTTTGTTCGAATCCTACTTTCACACATTTGAGCAAGCATAATAATAGGTTGCTACCTTAACGTGTTCGCTTTAGTTGCTTTCATGTAAATTGCTTATAGTGGTTGTACAAGTTCTTACTGCTTGCACTCAAATAGCATTTAGACTGTATCATTAGTTATTTTTATTTTTTATTTTAGCAGAAGCGAAACAAACGCCGAAGAATAATTAAAAAACTTACAATAAAAGCTACGGAACTCGAAGCCCTGGATGTCGTCGTTTCCGTTGCAGAGAAAGCCGATGGATGTCGGGAAGGGAATATTCAGGAACAAGAAAAAGAACAAGACAGCACATCTGATCCGGAAACAGAAAATGATGAGTAAGGACTAGATATAAAACCTCATGATCTATTTTTTTTTATACAAATGGATAACATACGTTTTCATGTTTTCAGGAAATAGCAGAATAGCGATAAATATTCCAACGAACAATCTATACCAGCGAACGTCGGAATTATAAATTTGCTTATGTCCTATTTGCCTGCATGTATCCTGCCGCCGAGTGTTTGCAACATTTCGAATGTAGCAGCTTCGTTGGAGTCAAACCGGCAGCTAAGCAATCATAACTTGTGACTGTACTGGTTTTGTTCATTATTATATAAAAGGTAGTGTGATCATGACTAAGATTCTTCATTACTGGGATAGAAGTAACACGATCGAAGAATTTAGAAATTATAATGGTATGTAGCAGATCTGTTAGGTGCAACACAACACGCGTGAGAATTATATATATATATATATATATATATATATATATATATATATATATATATATATATATATATATATATATATATAAAGTGGCATTGTATAACCAATCAGCAGGATGCACACAAAGGTCCTTTTCACTATTATAATTAATCTTGCTTCAATATGAAACTCTACGAACAAAGCGTTATGGTGTCTTTTTAGCCTCAAAACCTCGAGGGCTCAAGCGTTAAATTTGCCTATATCAGCCTGAAAGACGACATTCCCCATGACGGAAAAGGGAGCACATAGAAAATGTGACAATTCTTTGAACTTTCCATTACTTCATTACACCATTATCTGAAAGGCAAGGCTTGGCATGGTATGGTGTTTCACGCCACATCAGCACCAGTAGGTTATTTAGTACCTTGGCAATAGGAGTACAGTGCATTGCCGAAGGAGAAAACACGCTAGCCGACCCGTGCTAATCCTATTATAGAATTCGAACCTGCATTCGCAAGTCCAGCACGGTCGGCACCAAGCCAGCGCGACTTAGTTTTTTTTTTTCTTTCTTAATTCTACCAAACACGGAAAATTCTTCAGTTATGCACATTTTGCCTAAATCGAAAACTATGTGATTATGACGCCTGTTTTTATCACACAACTTCAGTGTACAATAATTTATCAAGAGGACATTTCTCGGGATAATCAAACAATCACAACGATCAGAAAGAGATTTGTTTTTGTTTATCTCACAAATTCCAAATCACCTCCACAAGAAGCCGAACAAATTCAGAAAAGATGGTAACTGAATTAGTATGTCATTGAAATGCACCGCAAGTCTCAATTATATATTATGTCCCGCTGTCGCCTTGCCTTTTCTTCTTGTCTGTATGATATTGCTACGATATAGGCAGAACGGCAATACAGCTGTTACGTGCGGCGTTCCCTGTCTAAATATGTCTGTTATTTCTAGTTCTCCACGTCTTTAAATCAATTTCAGACCTGAAAGCTGCTCGTATGATCTGTCCTTCACTATATCACGTTTTCAAATTTGTTGGCGCTCTAAATCGCAACAAAAACAATGTATTAACCAAGGCACTTAACCCGATAAGCATGCTGAAATAAAAAGAGCATGGTTTAGTTGTTAAGATACTGTACACTGGGATTTAAGTTTGTAATCGATAACTGTTCCCTAAATAAACGCCAGTGTACATTATGAACGGATTGTTACAGCCTTTCTCAGCCTTCAGATGCGAACATCTGATACATAAAATGTTAGGATCAGACCCCACAATAAATGTATTTACCCCTCTTTTATAGGAATATTCCAAGGTATGACATTTTGGCACCTGTAACAAAAAGTCATCTATGTAAACTTCGCACCAAGTAAGGTAATGATTTACACATATGCAATAATAATAATGGTTGATCCAGAAAGAGAGACTTTCATCATTCCAGTGCACTTACCAATTAGGGATTCGTCCATTACCCTATGCATCTACAGATGCTATGACGTAATTCACTATGGTGTGAATATATCACGTAGGATACTTAACGTTAGATCAATCGTATTGTACTAGTAAGCGGTACGATTTTAATGTTCCAGTCATCAACTATCCAAAAGGTGAACATCAGTCGCATTTCTTATGCTTTTACTGTTTCCGCTACGCTTTCTTTGCGTTGACCGATTCCGCAACGACCTCATTGCATCGTACTTCATTCACCCAATACAGTTCGTCAGGTTTGACGGAAAACAGTAAAATAACAATTCTGTTATTGCACCTGGATCATTCAGTGATAATTTAATTCCGGGTCAAAACTACTTCGTCTGCACAACTGTTTTAAAATATCCACACAAATAAAAAGGCCCTCAAAATGCCTTACTAAAGACGCCAGGGCTTTGTTATAACCAGGCCCTCAAAAGCCTTACTTAAGACGCCAGGGCTTTGTTAATCTGGGTTATTGCATACGAGTACGAAAATTAATAATATTACTGTTAGCGTAGTTTGGATGTAGTCAGGCTCAAGTTCTGTAGAATATAAAGGATTGAATTGCAAATAACAATGACAAATTTCGTCAGCTGAAAGTTCCACAAAGATATTTCTCACGAAGCTAGTGTTTCCAATCGTGGCGGAACATAACGCAAGTGGTACAAAAACGTCTTTGGTAATCATATTGGAATCGTACGTAATGAGGAATAATGATTGTACTGCCATCGTGAGGATCATGGTTATACTGTTGTATGTAATGATGAGATTGTACATCATACATAATGGTCATGATTGTATTGCCATCATTCGTAGGCAATATCATGATTATACTGCCATGCCATCCTACGTAATGAGGAACATGATGGTGCTGCCGTTGTACATAAGGATAATCATAACTTTACTGCCGTCACACTTAATGAGGATCATTATTGTACCGCCATCGTACATAATGTGGATCCTGATTTTAACTGCATCGTATCAAGATTGCATTACCATCGTACGTCATGCGGATCATGATTGTACTACTATCGTACATAGGATCGCGATTGTAGTACTATCTTATGTATATTATGATTGTATTGACATCGTACTAACGAGGATTATGATTCTACTGCCATCGTATGTAGAGAGAGTCATAATTGTGCTGCCATGGTACATAATGTGGATCACAATTGTAATGGCATCGTACGTAATGAGGATCATGATTATAAGGCATCGTAGGTGATAATCGTAGTTGTACTGCCAATGTACGTAATGAAGATCACGATTGCACCGCCATCGTACTCAGTGAGAATCATGATTGTACTGACATTGTACGTACTGAGGATCATGATTCTGTTGCTAAATATTATTATTATTTTTATTTATTTTTTGTATATTTTTTTTCAAGTTGTGTTGTGTCTGACGCACTTAAGTTTTCAGTTATACATTTTTACACGTATATTTTTCCACATTTCTCAAGAATCTTAGTAATAATCACAGTTGACATAATCTAGTTAGCTAAAATCTAATCGTGAACAAAACCGCTGCGATAACACCGTTCTGACAGTTTCGATGCGAAATGCCAGTTCACATAAGCTAGATAACTACGAGAGAAATGCGAACAAAGCCATTACGATTACAAAGTTGCGACAGTTTCGACGCGAAACGCCAGTTGACATAAACAATACAACTACAGTCGAAATTTGAGCAAAATCGCTACGATTACAAATTTTCAAAGGTTTCTGCGCGAAATGACAGTTGACATTGGAGAAATATCTACGATCGAACATAAATGTTACGATCACAAAGTTCCGACGGTGTTGACGCAAAATGTCAGATGACATAAGCGAGATAGCTACGATAAAAGTGTTAACAAACCGGCTACGATCACAGCGTTCCGTCCTTTTTCACACAGAATGCCAATTGATACAAGTGAGATACTTGAAAAACCGCTACGATCATAAAGCAATGACTGTTTTCTAAACCAAATTATGTTTGACGTAAGCGAAATCACTTCAGTCGAAATGCAAAAAAAAACCTGGTACGATTACAATGTTAGGACGATTTTGAAATGAATGTCAGTTGACATAAGCGAGCCAGCTTCGGTCAAAGTTTGAAGAAAACTGATATGATCGCCAAGTTTCGACGGGTTCTTTGTGATATGATACCTGACATAAGCAAAATAGCCACGATCGAACTGTGAAAAAAAAACCAACAAAAACCCCAAAACAGTTACGATCATAAAATTTTGACTGTTTCGAAGTGAATGCCAGTTGGCATAAGCGAGTCAGCTATGATCGAAATGTGAGCAAAACCGCTGAGATCACGAAGTTCCGACATTTTTTATCTAAAATATCTGATGACTTAGATGAGTGACCAAAGATAGAAATATGAACAAAACCGCTGGAATCACACGGTTGGAACGGTTTTGACACCAACTGCCAATTAACATTAGAGAGGGCATTACGTTCGAAATGTGGACATAAATGTTACGATCACAAAGTTCTGACGGTTTTGACGCAAAATGTCAGTTGACATAAGCGAGATAGCTACGATAGAAGCGTGAATTAAAGGACTATTATCACAAAGTTCCGATCAAAATGCCAGTTGACATAAGAGAGATACCTACTAAACCGCTACGATCGCAAAGTGGAAATGCTGTATGACGTAAGCGAAATAGCTGGAACCGATATTTGAAAATAGCCGCTTCGATCGCAGAGTTACAACGATTTATAATCGAATACCAGTTGACATAAGCGAGTCAGTTACGGTTGGATTTTGAAGAAAACCGATACGATCACAAAGATCCGACGGTTTCCAAGCGAAATGCCAGCTGGCATAAGCTAAAGAGCTCTGTTCAAAATGTGAAGAAAAAATACGCTACGAGCACAGATTTCCGACAAATTCGATTTAACTGCCAGTTGTCATAAGCGAGTCAGCTACGGTCAAAATGTGAAGAAAACAGCTACGATCACAAATTCTAACATAAGCGACAAAGCTAAGACGGAAATATGAATAAACCAGCTACGATCACAAAGTTCGGACGGTTTCGAAGTAAATGCTTGTTTACGTATGCAAGACCGCTACAGTCGAAACGTGAAAAAACCCACTACAGTCACATAGTGCCACTGATTTCGACGTGAATGCCAGTTGACATAGCGAATCATCTACGATAGAAATGTTTGGAAAACCGCTACGATCACAAATTCCGACGGTT
Source organism: Sinohyriopsis cumingii (assembly GCA_028554795.2). Taxonomy (NCBI): domain Eukaryota; kingdom Metazoa; phylum Mollusca; class Bivalvia; order Unionida; family Unionidae; genus Sinohyriopsis; species Sinohyriopsis cumingii. The sequence goes on along the minus strand of CM068826.1, from coordinate 117,483,974 downwards.
TCAACGTCAATTGCCAACTGACATAAGCGACATAGCCAAGACGGAAATGTGAATAAACCCGCTACGATCACAAAGTTCCTACGGGTTCAAAGTGAATGCTAGCTAACGTTTCCATGGCTGCTACGATCGAAATATGAAAAGAACCACTACGATCACAAAATGCCGACGATTTCAAAATCAATGCCATTTGACATAAGCGAGTCAGCTACGATCGAAATGATTAAAAAGCCGCTACGATTGCAATTTTCGACGGTTTCAACATCAAATTCCAACTGACATAAGCGACATATCTAAGACGGAAATCTTTCTAAACCCTCTACGATCACTAAATTCCGACGGTTTAGAAGTAAATGCCAGTTAACAGCTGCGTTCGAAATATGAAAAGTACACTACGATCACAAAGTGCCGACGATTTCGACGTGAATGCCAGTTGACATAAGCAAGTCACCTACGATCAAAATGTTTAGAAAACCGCTACGATCACAAATTCCGACGGTTTCAACGTCAAAATGCCAACTGATATAAGCAACATAACTAAGACGGAAATGTGAATAAACCCGTTACAATTACGAGGTTCCGACGGTTTCGAAGTATACGCTAGTTTACGTAGGCAAGACGGCTAAAGTCGAAATGTGAAAAGAACCACTACGATCACAAAGTGCCGCTGATTTCGACGTCTATGCCATTTGACATAAGCAAGTCAGCTACGATCGAAACGTACAGAAAACCGCTACGATCACAAATTTCGACGGATTCAATGTCAAATGCTAGCTGACATAAGCGACATAGCTAAGACAGAAATGTGAATAAACCCGCTACGATCACGAGGTTCCAAAGGTTTTGAAGTGAATTCTAGTTAAGGTATGCAAGGCAGCTACGATCGAAATATGAAAAGAACCACTACGATCACAAAATACTGACGATTTCAGAATGAATGCCATTTGACATAAGCGAGTCAGCTGTGGCTGAAATGTGAAGAATATCGTTACCATCGCAAATTTCGACGGTTTCAACATCAAATTTCAGCTGGCATAAGCGTCATAGCTAACACGGAAATCTTAATAAACCCGCTACGATCACTAAATTCCGACGGTTTAGAAGTAAGTGCCAGTTGACGTATGCAAAACAGCTGCGTTCGAAATGTAAAAAGTACACTAAAATAAAAATGAATGCCATTTGACATACGCGAGTCAGCCACGATCGGAATGTGAAGAAAACCGCCACAATCACAAATTGCAACGGTTTCAAGGTCAAATGCTATCCGACATGAACGACATAGCTAAGACGGAAATGGTAAGGCACGAGGTTCCGACGGTATCGAGTGAATGTTACTTGAGGTAAGCGAGTCGACTACGATCGAAATGAAAGCAAAACCTCTACGATCATAAAGTTCGATGGTTTCAACGCAGAATGCCAATTGACATATGCGAAGGAAATGTGAACAAATCCGGTACGATCACAAAAGTAGCGGTTTTTACGTGAAATTCCAGTTGACTTAAGTGAGATAGCATGATTGAAAATGTGAACCAAAACCGTTACGATCACAGAGTTCTCATCGTTTTCAAGCAAGATGCCAGTTGACATAAGCGAGCTAGATACGTTCCAAATAGAAACCAAATCGATACAATCCCAAAGTTTTGCCGGGTTCCAAGAGAAATGCCAGCTGATATGAATAAAATAGTACGATCGAACATAAATGTTATAATAACAAAGTTCCGACGTTGACGCAAAATGTCAGTTGACATGAGTGAGATAGCTACGATAGAAGTGTGAACAAAACGTCAACAATCACAACCTTCCGTCCTTTTTCACGGAAAATGCCAGTTGATATAAGAGATAAACCGCTACGATCATAAAACATTTACTTTTTCCAAACGAAACGCTGTTTGACATAAGCGAAATAGCTTCAGTCGAAATGCAAAATAACCCGCTACGACTACAAAGTTACGACGACTTTGAAATGAATGATAGTTGACATAAACGAGTAAATTACGGTCAGAGTTTGAAGAAAACCGATATGATCGCAACGTTTCACAGGTTTCTGTGTGAAATGCCACCTGACATAAGCAAAATAGCCACGATCGAAGTGTGAAAAAATAAAATAAACAATAAAAACAACAAAAAGCAGTTACGGTCATGAAGTTCCGACGGTTTCGAAGCGAATGCCAGTTGGCATAAGCGAGTTAGCTATGATCGAAATATGAGCAAAACCGCTGCGACCATGAACTTCCGACATTTTCGACCTAAAATATATGTTGACTTAGATGGGTGACCAACGTTTGAAATGTGAACAAAACCGCTACAATCACACGGTTGGAACGGTTTTGACGCAAACTGCCAATTGATATTAGAGAAAGCGCTACGTTCGAAATATGAATATAAATTCTACGATCACAAAGTTTCAACGGTTTTGACGCAAAATGTCAGTTGACATAAGCGAGATAGCTACGATAGAAGCGTGAATTAAAAGACTATTATCACAAAGTTCTGATCAAAATGCCAGTTGACATAAGAGAGATACATACGAAACCGCTACGATCGCAAAGCCCAAATGCTGTATGACGTAAGCGAAATAGTTAGAACCGAAATTTGAAAATAACCGCTTCGATCACAAAGTTAAAACGATTTCTAATCGAATACCAGTTGATATAAATGTGTCAGCTACGGTTGAATTGTGAAGAAAAACGATACGATTACAAAGTTCTGACGGTTTCCAAGCGAAATGCCAGCTGGTATAATCTGAAAAGCTCTGATCAAAATGTGAAAAACCGCTACGAGCACAAAGTTCCGACAATTTCAATTTAAATGTCAGTTGACATAAGCGAGTTAGCTACGGTCAAAATGTGAAGAAAACAGCTACGATCACAAATTCCGATGGTTTCAACGTCAAATGCCAACTGACATAAGCGATATATCTAAGACGGAAATGTGAATAAACCGACTACGATCACGAGGTTCCCAAGGTTCGAAGTAAATGCTAGTTTACATATGCAAGACCGCTACAATCGAAATGTGAAAGAACCACTACGATCACAAAGTGCCGCCGATTTCGACGTGAATGCCAGTTGACATACGCAAGTCAGCTACGATCAGAATGTTTAGAAAACCGCTACGATCACAAATTCCGACGGTTTCAACGTCAAAATGCCACCTCATATAAGCGACAAGGCTAAGACGGAAATGTGAATAAACCCGTTACGATTACGAGGTTCCGACGGTTTCGAAGTATATGCTAGTTTACGTAGGCAAGACGGCTACAATCGAAATGTGAAAAGAACCACTACGATCACAAAGTGCCGCTGATTTCTACGTCGATGCCATTTGACATAAGCAAGTCAGCTACGATCGAAACGTACAGAAAACCGCTACGATCACAAATTTCGACGGATTCAACGTCAAATGCTAGCTGACATAAGCGACATAGCTAAGACAGAAATGTGAATAAACCCAGTACGATCACGAGGTTCCAAAGGTTTCGAAGTGAATTCTAGTTAAGGTATGCAAGGCAGCTACGATCAAAATATGAAAAGAACCACTACGATCACAAAATACTGACGATTTCAAAATGAATGCCATTTGACATAAGCGAGTCAGCTGTGGCTGAAATGTGAAGAATATCGTTACCATCGCAAATTTCGACGGTTTCAACGTCAAAATGCCAGCTGATATAAACCCGTTACGATTACGAGGTTCCGACGGTTTCGAAGTATATGCTAGTTTACGTAGGCAAGACGGCTACAATCGAAATGTGAAAAGAACCACTACGATCACAAAGTGCCGCCGATTTCGACGTCTATGCCAGTTGACATAAGCAAGTCAGCTACGATCGAAACGTACAGAAAACCGCTACGATCACAAATTTCGACGGTTTCAACGTCAAATGCTAGCTGACATAAGCGACATAGCTACGGAAATGTGAATAAACCCGCTACGATCACGAGGTTCCGAAGGTTTCGAAGTGAATTCTAGTTAAGGTATGCAAGGCAGCTACGATCGAAATATGAAAAGAACCACTACGATCACAAAATGCCGACGATTTCAAAATAAATGCTATTTGGCATAAGCGAGTCAACTGTGGCTGAAATGTGAAGAATATCGTTACCATCGCAAATTTCGACGGTTTCAACATCAAATTCCAGCTGGCATAAGCGTCATAGCTAACACGGAAATCTTAATAAACCCGCTACGATCACAGATTGCAACGGTCTCAAAGTCAAATGCCAACCGACATGAGCGACGTAGCTAAGACGGAAATGGTAATAAACCCCCTACGAGCACGAGGTTCCGACGGTATAGAGTAAATGTTACTTCAGGTAAGCGAGTCGGCTACGATCGAAATGTAAGCAAAACCTCTACGATCATAAAGTTCGATGGTTTCAGCGTAAAATGCCAGTTGAAATATGTGAAACAGCTATGAAGGAAATGTGAATAAATCCGCTACGATCACAATAGTGATTTTTACGCGAAATTCCAGTTGGCTTAAGTGAGTTCTCATCGTTTCCATGCACGATGCCAGTTGACATAAGCGAGTTAGCTACGTTCCAAATAGAAACCAAATCAACACGATCCCAAAGTTTTGTCGGGTTCCAAGAGAAATGCCAACTGACATGAGCAAAATAGCTACGATCGAACATAAATGTTAGGATAACAAAGTTCCGACGGTTTTGACGCAAAATGTCAGTTTACATAAGCGAGATAGCAGCGATAGAATCGTGTGAACAAAACGGCTACGATCACAACTTTCCGTCCTTTTTCACGCAAAATGCCAGTTGATATAAGAGAGATACTTGAAAAGCCACTACGATCATAAAGCAATGACTATTTCCAAACGAAAATTTGACGTAAGCGAAATCGCTTCAATCGATATGCAAAATTAGCCGCTACGATTGCAATGTTACGACGAATTAGAGATGAATGTCAGTTGACATAAGCGAGTCAGCTATGGTCAAAGTTTGAAGAAAACCGATATGATTGCAAAGTTTCGACGGTTTCTGTGTGAAATTCCACCTGACATAAGGAAAATAGCCACGATCGAAGTGTGAAAAAATCAAACAAAGAATAAAAAAACCAAACAGTTACGATCATAAATTTGACGGTCTCGAAGTGAATGCCAGATGGCATAAGCGAGTCAGCTATGGTCGAAATGTGAGCAAAACCGCTGAGATTACGAACTTCAGACATTTTCGACCTAAAATATCTGTTGATTTAGATGAGTGAACAAAGTTTGAAATGTGAACAAAACCGCTACAATCACACGGTTGAAACGGTTATGCCGCAAACTGCAAGTTGACATTAGAAAGGTCGTTACGTTCGAAATGTGAATATAACTGCTACGATCACAAAGTTCCGACGGTTTTGACTCAGAATATCAGTTTACATAAGCGAGATAGCTACGATAGAAGCGTGAGTAGATCGACTGTTATCACGAAGTTCCGATCAAAATGCCAGTTGACATAAGAGAGATACATACCAAACCGCTACGATCGCAAAGCCGAAATGCTGTATGACGTAAGTGTAATAGCTAGAACCGAAATTTCAAAATAACTGCTTCAGTCAAAAAGTTACAACGATTTCTGATCGAATACCAGTTGACTTAAGCGAGTCAGCTACGGTTGGATTTTGAAGAAAACCGCTACGAGGACAAAGATCCGACAAATTCGATTTAAACGCCAGTTGACATAAGCTAGTCAGGTACGGACAAAATGTTTATAAAACCGCTACGATCACAAGTTTCGACGGTTTCAACGTCAAGTGCCAGCTGACATAAGCGACATAGCTAAGACGGAAATGTGAGTAAACCCGCTACGATCACGTGGTTCCGAAGGTTTCGAAGTGAATGCTAGTTAACGTATGCAAGGCAGTTACGATCGAAATATGAAAAGAACCACTACGATCGCAAAATACCGACGATTTCGACGTGAATGCCAGTTGACATAAGCAAGTCAGCTACGATCGAAATGTATAGAAAACCGCTACGATCGCAAATTCCGACGGTTTCAACATCAAATGCCAGCTGGCATATGCGTCATAGCTAAGGCGGAAATCTTAATAAACCCTCTACGATCACTAAATTCCGACGGTTTAGAATTAAATGCCAGTTGACTTATGCAAGACAGCTGCGTTCGAAATGTGAAAAGTACGCTAAAATCAAAATGAATGCCAGTTGACTAAAGCGAGTCAGCTAAGATCGAAATGTGAAGAAAACCGCTACGAACGTAAATTGCGATGCTTTCAAGGTCAAATGCCAACAGACATGAGCGACACAACTAAGACGGAAATGGTAATAAACCCCCTACGAACACGAGGTTCCGACGGTATCGAGTGAATGTTACTTGAGGTATGCGAGTCGACTACGATTGAAATGTAAGTAAAACCCCTACGATCATAAAGTTCGATGATTTCAGCGCAAAATACCAGTTGACAAATGCGAAACAGCGATAAAGGTAATGCGAACAAATCCGCTACGATCTCAAAAGTAGCGGTTTTTACGCGAAATTCCAATTGATTTAAGTGAGATAGGAGGATTGAAATGTGAACCAAAACCGTTACGATCACAGAGTTCTCATCGTTTCCAAGCAAGATGCCAGTAGACATAAGCGAGTTAGCTACGTTTCAAATAGAAACCAAATCGATACGATCCCAAAATTTTGTCGGGTTCCAAGTGAAATGTCAGCTGACATGAGTGAAATAGCTACGATGGAAATGTGGAAAAACCGTTACGATCACAAAGTTCCAAGGTTTTCGAAGTTAATGCCAGTTGACATAAGTGAGTCAGCTACGACCGGAATGTGGAAAGAAATCCGGTACGACCACAGATTCTGTCGGTTTCCAGTTTAATTGCCAACTGACATAAGCGAGATAGCTAAGACGGAAATATGAACTAACCGCTACGATCACGAAGTTCCGACGGTATCAAATTGAATATCACTCGAGTCAGCTAATGTAATGTAAGCAAAACCGCTACGATTGTAAAATTCTGATGGTTTCTTCCCAAAACGCCAGTTGACATATGCGAGACAGCTACTATTGCTGTGAACAAAGCAGCTATAATCACAAAGTTACCACGGTTTCCACACGAAATGTCAGTTGACATAAACGAATCACAAATCCGCCACGATCACTAAAATGGCGGTTTACATGCGAAATACCATTTCACTTAAGTCAGATGGCTACGATAGAAATGTAAATAAAAACCGTTACGATCACAGAGTTCTGATCGTTTCCACGATCGAATATTAATGAAATCGTTACGATCACAAAGTTCGGATCGTTTCCACGATCGAATATTAATAAAATCGTTACGATCACAAGGTTCGGATCGTTTCCACGATCGAATATTAATAAAACGGTTACGATCACAAAGTTCTGACGTTTTTGACGGGAAATGCCAACTAACATAAGCGAGTTGGTTACGATTGAAATATAAACAAAATCGATACGATCACAAAGCTCGGACGTGTTCGAAACAATACTTATACGATATAAAACTTACGGGAGTTTCGAAGTGGCTGCCAGTTGACATATGCGAGTCAGCGACTATCGAATTAAAAAAAGACACCCCCAACAAAAAGTAAACGATATAACGATATGATCACAAATTCCGAAGGTTTCGCGATATACCAGTTCGATTTGAAATGCCATTTGACTTAAGCGAGATGGCTACGATCTCACAGGTCCGACGCGTTTCAACGAAAAATTTAACTTAAGCGAGATAGCTTCGATGAAAATCTGAACAAATCCTGTACTATTACAGAGTTACGACGGCTTTGATGCGAAATTTCGGTTGACATAAGAGAGATAGCTACGATCTGTGTGAATCAAACAACCACGATAATAACGTTATCCCGATTTCCACGTGAAAGCGAGTCAGTTACAACTGAAATGTGAAGAAATTCGCTACGATCACAAAAACGGCAGTTTTCAGCGGAAATGTCAGTTGACTTAAGTAAGAAAGCCGATTGAAATGTGAACAAAAACAGCTACGATCACAGAGTTCGGATCGTTTCCACGCAAAATGCCATTTGACATAAGCGAGAAAGGTGCGATTAAATATAAACAAAACCGTTACGGTCACAAGTTCCGAGGTTTTCGACGGAAAATACCAGTTGTCATAAGCGAAATAGCTACGATCGAAATATAAACAAGATCGGGCCAAGTTACACAGTTCTGACGTGTTCGAAGCGAAAAGCCAGTTGACATGAGTGAAATAGCTACTATCGAAATACTGATACGATCACAAAGTTTCGGCACTTTCGAAGTGGATACCAGTTGATAAAAGCGAGTCAGGGAAGATCGAATGTGGGATAAAAACGAAATGCCAGTTCGACGTAAAATGACATGACCGAAACGAGATCGCTACGAGCGAATGTGAATAAAAATGATATGGTTTCAGATTGCTGCGTTTGAAATATGAACTAAACGGCTAATATCACAAAGTTTCAACGGTTTCAACTCGAAATACTAGTTGACCTAAGCCATACAGCTACGATCAAAATCTGAACAAAACCGCTGAGATTAAAATCATGCCACGGCTTCGATGCAAAATTCCATTTGACCGTTTTGAGATAGCTACGACCCAATGTGAGCAAGAGTGCTGCGATCACAAAGCTGCGACGTTTTGATGCCAACTGTCAGTTGATCTTAACGACGTAGCTATGATGGGAACATGAACAAAATCCGTACGATCATAAAGTGTTGACGGTTTTGATATAAAATGTCAGTGAAATAGCTATGACGGTTTCCAAGAGAAAAGGCGAATGAAATAACTACGATCGGAATGCGAATAAGACCGCTACGATCTCAAAAGTTTAGACGGTTTCGATACAAAATTTCCATTGACTTAAGCGAGATAGCTACGATGAAGATCTGAACAAATCCGCTACGACGACAGAGTTGCGACGGCTTTGACGCGAACTGCCGGTTGGCAAAAGATAGATTGTTATGTTGGAAATGTAGTTGACCGAAGCAAAACAATTACGATCAAAATGTGAAGGAAAACAAATCGCTGAAAATAAAATGATTAGATGCAAGATTTTTTTGTGACGGTTGAGATAGTTACTATCTAAATGTGTGAAAAATTGCTTAGACCACACAGCTGCGATGGTTTTGATGCAAAATGTCGTCTGAGCTTAGCGAGCTAACTATGTTTGAAATGTGATCAAAAGTGGTACGATCAGAAAGTTTTGACGCTTTTGACGCGAAATGCCAGTTGACCAATCTAAGCGATATAGCTACAATCTAATTTTGAACAAGACTGCTACGATCAAAAAGTTTGACGGTTTCAGGCGAAACGTTAACTGACCCAAGGAAGATAGCTAAGATAGAAATTGTTACCGCAATCTAGCGATGCTTGTATCAGAGAAAAAAGCTTAACATTTAAATTCCCGATGCTTGGTTGTTCGGATTATCCACTGGAATATTTTTTGCTTTTCTCTTTCTGTTCGACCTCATTTTGAAACACTGTAACTAGAAACATCTCGATCTCCACCAGTCTGAGACATAATTGTATGAACATATTTACCTGGAGAGAAATCGCTATGATCATAGTAATTTGCAACTTCAGTACTGAGTCTAACACATATTGATCGGAAGTTACATGGTCGCAAATGCCTTGTTCCATAATTTTAAATCCTGCATTGTAAAGTCCCTAGTTATGCTGCGTGAGTGAAATACCGCATCAGTCATAATATATTTTTTTCCTAACGATGAACAAGAGATTGCAGTAACTGATTCATTTAAGGATGGTATTTCTGGTTCCAAGTATAATAGTTGATACAAGGTTTAAAAGGACGTTAAATTCACGCACTTTTCGTTCCCTTGTTTTTGTTTGGGGTTTTTTATTATTAACATTTAAACAATAAGTTTTGATTCAAGGCTGTTTTCGGTTAGACGCCATTCCCTATCTTTCTTAAAAGTTAAATATATGATAACGATATAACTGCTTTATAAATGTAAAAAGTGAATGATACTGTAATCTGTTCATTATATATATATATATATATATATATATATATATATATATATATATATATATATATATATATATATATATATATATATAGTGTAAATTATAAACGTAATGACCCTATCCAGGTTTAGTACGACGGTGCCAGAAATTATGTCTGCAGTCATTAAAAAACCGAAACAATTCAAATCCAAACGTGCGTTTCTTATGAAAATAATTCTTACCTAATTCGTAGTGTCTTCAGTCTCACTGCTCCAGCGTAATTCATTCTGAGTTCAGCCTAGTACTAACAAATCATTTCAAGTACAAGACTCAAAGTTTTCCGACCTGAGATTTTGGCCGCCATAGTAAGAAACATGGCAATATTGACTCTCTCAGTGATAGTTTTGGATCTGATTGACTATGCTTATTGGCAATAATAAATATAATACGAAAATACGATAACCGAGTACCATGATCTGTAAGATGGTCGAAATCATTTGTTGTTGATGCTTCCATTCTCTATTTCCAGTGTCCATGGTTGCCAAAGTTAGACAGTGCGAAAATAAAGATATTGATATCTAAAGTTCGTAGAACAAACGCACTGTATGATTACACGTTTACGTCCTCTTTAAATCTTAAATGTAAACTATAGTTTCATAATCGTTATACTTGCCGTACTCGTATAAAGCTACATTTTTAACTGTTTCCATTGCATTAGAGTCATATCTTAAATATCCTGTCAGCTTTTACTGAAATAGCTTATTCATGTGTTTTGTGTTGCTGCTTTTATTTTCTTTGTCTGCTGATATACAATCCAAAAGACTAGTGGGGCAATATAACACAATTTTAAAGTTGCCAAAAGTCTACCCCAGCAGACGTAACTCTTTATAAAGTGTTACACGAACAATTTACACAGTTTTGCAAGAGATGAAAGCACTAACAATTGGTTAGCTTATTCAAAAGGTTAAAATAGTCCAAAATGAGTGTGGTTGATCTCATTTTGATTCTAGGTCCAATACGGTCAACACTGACTTCGATGAAGGGGAGTCAGTCGCAGAAACTACTTGTGATGATTCCAACAATCATTTGGAAACGATAAACAATGAAAATGATGCAGACATAACATCGGAGCATACAACCTCTGAAGCCATGTGCGAGGGAATAAAAGATGAAGCAGAAACAATTGAAGACAAAATGACGGAGAATGGCGCTACATGCAGTGGTTAGTATCCAGTTTAGTCACTCTTTGATATAATATTTATCTCTGAGCACCCTAATTATAATCAGATGAATTTACGGGCTCAGTGGAACAAAATTATTTAAGCATATGTTTGATTTCTTCAATATTTTAAAAATGCATTCAAAATGGTATTTGAACCTTGCAGTTGAAAGACAAAAGAAATAGAGCAATCGCAGTAATGTGGACCCTGAATTTACAGTATTTCTAGCTTTAAAGCTGCAATGTCTTGTCCAGCTTCACCAGTAGTGGCTGTTACATTGTTCGCCTCCCGTTTATGTGGCATTCAATACAAGGTTTAATTGAATGACAATAATGGAAACCATTAACAGAACAATATATTTTTGTCCATCTTGCTCTTCTAGGTATTGAATTTACAGTAATGAGAACATATTGTCATAAGTAAGAGCCGCCTGTGATCCAAATTATAAAAAGTGTCATATTATCAAGAAAATGTTCGCTGTCTTTTTGCAGGTTCTGACGACGCAAATAATAGTCCAATGCCGGTACTAAGCAAAGAGGAGATTACTGAGGATTTTAAACCTGTATCACACCTCAGTGTCGAAATGAAAACACCAGTTTTGCATACACCGGTACCGACATCAGATGAGAGGGCTAGTCCACCACGACTGGACTATTGTTCCATTGTCAAGGTAGCTGATGAAGCGGATACTTCTCAGGGCTGTGTGAACCGGTCGAAAACGCCATCTAAGTGTACATACGAAGCAGACGACGAGATTCATGCTGAAGTTCTGTCACCAAAATCTCCTCAGTCGTCAGCTTCACTTTCCATCAAGCAACAACATTATTCATCCAGTAGTCTCACAGCTAATGTGTTGCGAACCTCCACACCTTCTAAGGTGCAGTCGCCATCAGTTTCACCACCCATCAGTTCTCACAGTAGTAAGTCCTCTCTAACAAACATAGATTTGAATGCATCATCAGTACCCAAGAAAGAGACACAACCATGCCTTAAAGGTACTGATCATTCCACTAATGACAAGACTGAAGCATCAGTCAAAGCTGCTGCGCTAAATTCGTTGATCTCAACTCTTCATATGTCTGTAGCAAAGCAACAGAATAATTCCAAGATGGAAATGCAAACACAGCAATATTCAGAAAGGAGTGTCAAACAGCCTATTGATTCTAGAAAAAACACACCAACCCACCCTATGCAAGACTTGTCGGAAAACCGATCTCATGTGCACGCCGGATCCTTGAGGTTTAATGCGTCGAAAAGACAGGGTCTCTCATCAGAGAAAAGTGTTCTAAATGCAACTTATAAAGACCTCGCACATTCTAAATCACTAGTGTTGGATAATCAGAGTTGCATTAGGCCAGTTCCACCTGATAGGTCTAGAGGAAAGATTGACACAAAACGTTCGCGTATAAATCCAGAAGAACCTCAGAAATCGAAGAGTGCCAGCTCTCCAAAACTTAATATTGACCAAGATTTGAGAGGATTTCCAAATGGAATTTATCTTCCTGATTGCCACGCATTACATAACAAGATGCAGAAGGATTACAATGAATATATGGCACTACTTGCATCCGCATACAGGTACGATTTTGTGTGTGTGTTTCATGTGATTTGGATTTGTAACGTAACTTTAACCGACCAGTCCTAACACTAACCTCTTAATGCTGAGCGCCAAGCAAGGCAGCTGTTAGTACTATTTTTATAAGTCTTTGATTGTATTCAGCCGGGGATCGAACCCGCGACCTCCCGCATCCGAGTTGGACGCTTTAACCACTAGGCCACCGGAGCGGTCGGTACGATAATGAGACTGGTCAATTCAATATAGATTTTATATATCAACCTGAAGTAAATTAACTTATAGTCGAAGTGTGTTTAGTTAGTTACATAACTTCAGGGTTTTTTTTAGCGATAGGTTACAGATTAATATTGCAACATATTTATGCACGTGCAGTCGTTCGCCTAGATTGTCCCATGTACAGCCTGGAATCGTGAGTACGTTGTGTCACACAACATGCCTTCATGTATGTGTGTGTTTTATAACTCTCAGACAGTCTGTCTCTATATATGTGGGAGGGGTGGGGTAGGTATTGGCCAGTGTCGCTGCTTCAGATAATGAACTGAAATATACATTATTTATAAACCAGAGATCGAACTAAATAATAAACATATCCACCAATTTATGTATTTATGAAAGAGATAACGTACTCAGTATAAGGCTATCAATATACAAACTGAGTACAAATTTTCAAATGCCTGTAATATATTGTTTCTTCTTGAATGTACATGGTAATAAAAACAAATATGACAAAAACTTTATAATTGGTATCTCAATGCAGAAACAGTAATATGCGAGAAACTTAATTTATAAACTACCTGTTTTCAGTTCTCTCTTTGATACACTTTTTGAAGCACTGTACATTATTTCAGCATTTCTGTATCTAATGAGCCCTTGTGCATATGATATCACATTACCAAAATGTGTGCCTTCCAGGAATATGCCATAAAAGATGCTAGATTGAAAAACGTCAGATCTTTTCAAACACTTGATATAGCAATTATTATTATTATTATTATTACTATTATTATTATTAATTAATTAATATTTACTTATACAGGCAACCATTTCCTTTCTTTCCTGTTCCGGTTACCGGCCCAAGTCTTCCAGAGATGTACTCGTATTCCAAGTTACAGGAAAACCGGGCCCAGACTTCATCTCCTCTTGCTAAAGATATGATTCCAGTTCATCCCATTCCGCCATACCCGCTAGACTATTCACATTTATTTAATCCGTTCCCAGCGTTCACTCCAAGACTTCCATTTGGGGTGCCTTCTTATAGTGCCATTTATCCAATGCCAACAACCAGTCAGCCAGAAAAGCAAGCCAAAGAAACAAAACCTGTTCAGAAAGCCACGAAAATGGAACAAAAAGAACAAAATGCAGTCTTGGATTTGTCAAAGAAGAACCTTCCACGCATAGATAGGGTTGAAAGAGTGTTTGATTACTCAAAACCAATAGACTTCAGTAAAAAAGGAGACAAGTCGAAAGACAATGGTAGAATGGATTTGAAATGGAGTTCTGAAGAAACGTATGTACACAAACGACATCGGTCGCCTAACGTGTCCAATTCATGGATCGAGAACTCAAACTCAGTTCCCAAAGCAAATGTGGAAGTTTCCTGCAAATGCGGTTCTAACTGTTCAGATGACATTCGGAAATGGACAGTAGACCAAGTTTGTAACTTTCTTACAAGACTCGACGGCTGTGCGATGTATGCAAAGGTACAAATAGTTCGCCGTTAATAATAATAATAATGATAATAATAATAATAATAATAATAATAACAATAATAATGTTCGTTAACAATTTTCATACATAACACTTAAGTAGGACCAACTGAGATTTCTTTACCTAATTTGTATTACAAAGAATGGCATGTCCGCTTCGTGTTGATTTGGATTGAATGTTTTAATGTCTCGTACTGGAACAAAATGAAATATTATTTACAAACAAAACAAAAAGAAATTATGGTGTAAACATTACTTTCAGTTAAGTTTAAAACCGATATAACTTTTAATTGGTAATAAAACAATCATAAAGAAAACCCATATCAAATCCTGAATAATTTTTTTAAAAAAGACCTCTACTAATTACAAGACATAGGTATCACTTTTTCGCTAGCTGCTAAGCATGTATCATTGTGTACCTTTTAAACCTATTGCTGTATTCGACTAAACGACTGTGTTACAGTATTATTATATTCCAAAAGATCAAACCGTTATATTCAAGGATTAATGTGTCGTTTCCCAAAGTGGAAAACTGGGCCATTGAATTTAATAAGGAAAATATAACACCACCCCGCGGGACCAACTTTTTTCCCATATATAACTACGCGCGTTAATATGAACATAAACGAGACTCGATAACATTATAAAAGCGTGGAAATGCTCATTGAATACACTAACTGCGACATATTTAGTTGTACATCTAGTTACAGGTAAAGAAAGCAAAGCACGAGAAAGAAATGTTGAAGTATTGGTAGAACTTTTGAGAAAGTCCTCCTTGGGGTCGTCACATGACAAGAACTTTCTAATTTGTAAGACTTTCGTCATAAAGAAATTCGCTCACGTGAATTCGCTTGGTTGTATTCGATCTACGGTTTTTGTCCGAATGCGTTAAAGTTACGTACTATTTACAATTCCTTACATTAGTTACATCCATTTATATTACTTCTCTTTGGGAACCGAGTTAGGTGTGCAGAAAACGGGTGTGTATTGTGTTTATATTACATGCCACTTCTCCTGCTTTTCAGACATTCCGTGAACAAGGGATAACTGGCTTACTGTTGCCGGCCCTTACCATTGAGCAGCTTACTCGTTCTCTTGGCATGAAAATGGGACCGTCTCTTTTCTTGAAGCAGGCTGTAGAGAAACAAATACGGGAATCCGGATCATCGTTATCATGCAAACTCTGCAACGGAAAAGTAGGAGTAGACATTGGGATGTGAATACATACTGAAAGAGATCAACATGTTTGAATTAGATATGTTATTAGGCTTTTTTTCCCAGTGAATTAGTTGAGGGTTTTTTCAACGATTCAGGGTGGAAAATTATATTAAACGGACTTTAAGATTCGTGTTTGAAATCCATTCAAAGGGACCTTTTATATGAGAAACATTATTCAAGATTACTCAGGTATTGAAGTGTCTGGTTTGGTGTGCATGCATGAAACCATGTCAACAATTTATAATGGAAATAATCTTCCCCATCACTGTCGTGTCGACTTTGGTTTACATGATTAAAACCATGTCAGTGATTCATGTTGAAAATCATGTTCCCCAACATTGACGTGTCGACTTTGTTTACATGATTAAAACCATGTCAGTGATTCATGTTGAAAATCATGTTCTTCAACATTGAAGTGTCGACTTCGGTTTACATGATTAAAACCATGTCGATGATCCATATTGGAAATCATCTTCCACAACATGTCCAACTGAATTTTTGTCAAGAAATGCACTTGGAAAGTATAGGCATCAATCGTTTGTCTATTTTCCCTACCTTAGAGGATTATTGGAGAAAGCATGCGTTCACTGTTTCATGAAGGAGCGAAATACGAATTTTCTCAGTTAATGTACAGAAATATTCCTTAATTTTTTTTGGTCTAATTTGCATTGTTAAGTCTTGGGACCAATACTATTGGTACATTTTGTCATTAGTTTGAAATTTAGATTGATGTTCGCATACAGTTTAAACACGTTTCGAAAATATTATACCGTAATCATGAAGATTTCAATTTATTTATCGCCCTTTACGTGGTATTTTCAAGTGGAAGATTTTTAAATAACCCATGTTTGTATTACTAACAGTTGAACTGAACGACTGATGCACGTTATGTATTAAGCCGTGTCGTGAGGGAACCTCAAAATCCTTAAAAAATAATGTCATAACCCTTAATGACCTAATTTTCCGATGTTTTCATATTAACATTGATACTCAACTTTATGTTATCACTTTTTCAAAATAGTATATGTACAAGTCATTCATGTTTATTTCTACTAGTATGCAGTGCATACCTGATAAAAAGAAGAAAAAACCCACTTATTAATACGTCAACGAAATGGATGATTCATAATGGGAGGGGGTATTCTTCTAATCTGTGGATAATGCTACATGTTGAAGTCTAAGTGGAACATTATTGTCTCTCCTGCTTAAGCTTGATGAGGTATAATTTGGATCCCTTCTTATATTTTCACAATATTACATATCAGATCCATTTTAATGGAGTTACGCAACGTAACAGTAGGGAAAATGCCGTGAAATGGCAGAGAACTCAGTCACATAGAACCGTGTTTAAAAAGCATTATTTTAGATTTATGTAATTATTTGTACACGTTCAGTAAATAAAAGTTCTCCACAGATTCAAAAAAGAGATTTGGAAATGTTTGAGCTAAAATAAGTCATTTTATCTGAGTAGCCCGTAAAAAATGCTATGATGGGTTCGTGATGGAACATGCCATTTTGTAAACAATGTAGATGCATATCAAAATGGGTCTACTGTAGTATTTCCGGTGTCTTGTCCTATCATTTGTACGAGTTCATCAGCGTTTACCAGTTGGGCGATGTAAAAGTAACACTTTTCCAAGTCTATCAACGAGACATTGCTCCACCGATTAGCTGTTCCAGTAAAATTGTTGAAAATAAAAATCACAGAAAACAACGATGTTAAAGCTTTAGTAAATAATGAATATGAATTGAGATCGTGAAATAGACGAAGAAACAGTAGGCAATGCTGCCATAGTTTTGCATCCTACTTCGAGTACCTACCCCCTTTCACTAAGGCAAATTTGATTTGTCTTACTATTCCTTACACAAGTTCATAGTTTTTTTTGTACTGTTACTATGAAATCATATTGCATCCCATATAGTTACGAATTTACACAGATCTACCAAAAGAAATTTTCAATCAACTGAAAACTTGTCACATAACCGCAATAAACAATCTACGTAACGATAGGACAATTAATGCCTTCAAACGTGAAGAGCTTACAAATATGGCATCTATGCGTCGGGAAGATCGTCCTTTGCAGAGCAGAAAGTGAAACACTATCCTTACAAAATTAATAAAAATCACATCTTTCTCAAACATAGAATTTTCTGTATAATCGGTTTATCACAATCCGTTCGTTTTCCTTTAAGAACATTTTAGCCCAGTTGTAGTACCAAATCTGCATGTACATGAATTATACAAATTTAAATACAACGTTTGTAAGCGTGTTTTTCTTGTTTCAAAGCTACGTATATGGTGATCTTTTGTAAGATTTTGTGAATATCTTTCTCAGTAGATGCGTACGATATGGCCCATTTTGCTCTTTCAAAATTGCATAAAAGCTACTGAGATGATACTAGCTAGGTTTTGGAACATAAATCGTAAATATAATCCATGTTTATCCTTTAAACGAATCTAAAGATCAAATAGTCGCATGGTTAGGGCTTTGAGTCATCATGGCTGTCAAATAGTATTGAATAGTCACGTTTAGAACCAAGAACTTTAGCGCCAGATGAATTATATTGTTCAAATAGGAAACCATTTACCTTTTATTTTGTAATAGAGAAAAACGTGTCATGACATCTGATCCGTTTGAATAAATCTTAAAAACAGCGAGAGCGTTTGAACAAATTATTCCCTACTTAATTCTTGTTCAAACACCATTACAACACATTGGCTTGACACACGGCTTCCTCCCAAGTATTCGAGTGCTGCAATTGCTTCTTTGGATTCTGCTGGCTCTTATATTTGATTACATAAACCTTGCAAATATACGATTTGATGTTTTTAAGTACATTTCATTTATTTTTATGCAATTAGATGAAATTCTACATATTTCTGTACTTTTTATTTATGTTAAAATTCAGAAAAATGTAAATAAAAGTCAGAGTGGCCAAAAGAGCCTTAGATGTTGTGGAAGAAGCGAGTGACGTGTAAAGTGTTTTTGACTTCATATGTCCTGGACACTTCAGTTTCTCTCTCTCTGTATATATGATCTCAGGAACTAGGTTTATGTAGATTAAAGCAGAATGTATTCTACAAAGACAACATGTAAGATAATATTAACAAGTATTTGCATATTGTTTAGAAAATCCATATTGTTTTGAATTCATGTTCTGTTAATAGCATCCATCAACCATTTTCGATTATCTTCTTTTTTTTCTCCATCCAAATCCATGTTTCTAATCCATGTGTGCTGTTGTTTTCTTTTTGATGAATTCCAAACAAGGTCATTTTATCCGCTGTGCCCATATTGTGTCATATTGAAGAATAGTATGTCATATTGAGGACTAACTATGTAATCAGTTTTAATTAAGCGGTAGAAAATCTGTGTTCATTTTTCTTTTCTTTTCTAGTATTATAGAAAGTAACATGGGCACGTTTTTGAAGTGCATGACTGGGGAGAGAGAGAGAGAGAGAGAGAGAGAGAGAGAGAGATTACAAGCAATAGTTATTAAAAGAGATATTGTTATTTAACGTTATGCATCTGTTCACAGTCCATGTTCATGAAAAAGTCATATCAGTACTGTACAGACACATAGTGTCTTTAATAAATTTGTGTGTATTTGTCTTGTACACATTTATGTCAAATAAATGTTGTTTTTTCTATAAAGTATTTACTTTTGTTTGGAAAGATGTCACTGTGACCTACAAATCGCCTTCAAAATATTACATTTTACGAAAGGCGGTTAATCGTACGAGGCGGAGAATATTAATATTTAACCTTAGAGCTGGCGACCTGTAAATTGCTGTTATAAAACCAGAAATGTTCATAGAGGATTTCGTTTTGACTTTTCTCTGTTTATGTGGGTGAAGGATAGCCACAAAACATAAGCCACCTTGTGAAACAATATTGATAAACATTGAGTTATTAGTCTTGACTGCCACGAAATGTTAGCTCTACGAAACCGTCAATTTACTCCGAGGCCATGAAATATTATCCCCACGAATAGTTGTAACTTCTAGCTACAGATAATTTATCGAACAAGATGATAGTCTTGTTTTCACTATAGGTTTATATTACAAGAAAACAAAACAAGAAGGCAGTAAGAAAGATATTTTTGTCTCTTGTGTATGAAATGAATTTATCATTGCCGGGTTCGTGCTGGAACGTTGGATATAATCAACATAGGTTAGCCTTAAATTTTACATGTACGTGATCAGATGGCACACAGTATCAGTTAGAAAGTAACTGGCCCATAAGGTTTCTTAAAGAAAAATGACTGATTTACGAATTTGTTTTGGCATCCGATTGGTAGAAAGTCACAACCAATCAAATGTCAGAAACAAATTACAAAATTACATCCTGATATTTCTTCGTTGGCTTGTACATAAAACTATATCATTTGTAGACTACATAAACCGTGCAAAATGAAACATAAACAGCTAACATATTCCATCTAATATTACTCTGGAAAAAAGACGCAATATAAACAAACCATACGATACATACTAAGGTGTGATTTTTACTGAATTAATTCTCAATTATCTACCATGCCCTGTGAATAATTTTAAACATTTGACGTTGAGATAGAACTCATGAAAGCGTCGGATTGTTTACATTTTCATTGCCTACTAAGGTACTGAAGAAAATATTTCTCCTGGAGAAATTGTTACTAAGGGCGTTGGCTACATATCTTTCAGGCCATCGGTTAATGTTTGATTCTTGTCATTGGACCAGATGTGTAAAGCTGCCCGCGAGCTTTCTGGCTTCAGTGCGAAGGATAGAAGACGTACAGGAATAAGTAGATGGAATGATTTTTTTCCTCCATATTTCGACATCTAACAGCTATTTAGTGCATTCAAACTTGTGATGAAATGTAAAGTTTGTTTGAATTAACCATGGGGACCAACGTAGCTAAGTTTTATTTTACGTTAGTATTCACATTTCATATACAAACTTTGCTGTATTTTCACTGTCGAAATACGTTATCATTTACTAGTACTTTATCCCTAATCTAACTATATTTATCTTTGATGCTCTTGCCTTTAAGTTTATTTCAGTCGCCACGAGGACAGTATGTCCTTCGAAACATAAGATACAAGCGTGAATTGAAAGTTAGATCTTAAAATTGAATCCGAATGTGACCTCGACTTTAAACTTGCGAGCCTGTTGATAGCTGGTATAATTGTTGTCGTATCCGAACAACGTATGAAATCGTTCACAATTCATCAGTTAAAACGGGGACATTTTAGTTCAGTAAAATTTAACATGGGTTTACTCTAGATCGCATAACATACAAATACTTGATGGTCAATATACATTACTCACATTATCACATTCTCTGGAGGCGTTCCGAATGCATTCCGTCGTGATTCCCATGAGTAATAGTCCGGTACGATCTGGCGTGTATATGAGTAATTTTGCGATTGCGATTTTACTTCCGGTGCTAAAAATACTTCAAGTAGTACTGTTTATCTTTGAACACGGCTGAGAAAAAGTAAGTTACATCATTCTGACATCATATTTCATGGTTTTGTTATTTCCGTAAATTTTATTGAATAACCGGAGTTTATTACTCGTCTTGTGCGTGTTTCACGAATCTTTTATCACATGTGTGCGATACTTTTTTCTACTCATAAATCTATTTTATTATTTGAAAAACACGTTTATATTCGCATGATCCACGTGCATACCGGAAAAAGATAACCGTTTACGCACGGAAGCGTGATCGGAGATGAGAGCGTAGTTTTATTATAGGTACTTTAATTTGGAATGAGGTTGTTTGAATACACCTGTGAGACAATGCTTCCTTATTTATTCAAGTACTTTTTCAACCTAAAGATTATCATTTTGTGCATTTCCGAAACAAATGTATTGCACATTTACATTTATTACTTGTTATATGTTTCAGACTAAATTTCTTGAGTGTAATAGTATGGCGAAAAAATTAATCTCCAGGTAAAATACACCACTGCATGATGCCAAATACCATTTTCATGTACTGTTTTCAATAGATTTGAATACGTTATTTTCCTAAATAGACCAATTTATTTTATTAAAATGTATGTTCGAAAGCACTTAGCAAAATCTATCAGCAGTTTGAAAGTTACAACTGCCTTTTATGACGTGAGTGTGTTTGTGTATTCGTTTGAAAAATTAAAGGTTTGGGCTATATACTTACTGGAGCTAGCTTGTTCATTTCAGTAAATATGTATAATACAACAAGTCTGATTTTAGTACATTCCAACAACAATTTAAACTATACCAGTGATTATTGAGCCTAGGAAAAAAAAACATCAGGTTCACAGAATACTGTGTGATTCACGTGGGCATGTCCTGTCAGCTCGTTGTAGTTAAACAAATTTTAAACAAAGCATTGTTCAATTCGTCTATCCAACATCACTAATAATTCTATGGAATTCATGGGCACGGTTTAAAAATTCCTTGACACGGTTTAACGCGTGCTGCTTTAATTGCTCAAGGGCTGTGAACGAAAAGTGATTTGATTGCACAAATACTTTCAATGAGAAAGTGCTTTGATTGTAAAGGCTTTTGGACAATACATTTTCTCATCTCACCCTTATTAAATCATGGGAGAAAAAGTTTGCTTCTGTCTTGATAGAGTCCCAACTGACGTCCAATGAATTTCAGTTTAAGAAGAGGAGGTTATTATAGGACAGAAGCAATCGACTAATACATGACTGTGCGCCCGAACATTTTCTTAAACCGGGTGGGTAGGGGTGACGTTCTGTCCGAAAGAGAAATACCAGAGCGAGAAAACCAGCATTTTCCTTCATAAATTACACATTCAGTATGACGAATACGACTACACGCACATCCGGTAAAAACTATGTAAACACTTGATGCATTGTCACTTGGTATGCATGTATCTGTAGTTATGTATTATTTTTATGCGTGATATATTTTTTTATTCCGACGTCAACAACAAAACGTGAGCATACATGCAATCCCAACTGTCCGTGTGTGGGTGAGTGCTGGAGTATACACATCATGTACCAACAAGATGAATTGTACTCAACCACATAACACGTTAGAAAAAAGGCGACTTTTGTACTGCTGACACGAATTGTATCTAGGTGTTGGTGATTAATTTATGACCTCTTTATTCCATCGTCCCGTCCCTATAGAACGCATCAAAATTGAAATAGGTATTTAAATTTAGTATTTTACATACTGTATATTTTATATGTTGTGATACGCCCGCGGTCTTATACACATTTGCCTAAGTTCACTTCAAGACCGAACGAAAAACAGTCTCGAACCATTGAGTAGGTATGATTTGAGGTCAATACCTACGCTATTTCCAATTACCTTAAGACAACAGTCGTTGTCAATTTAAGGGACTTTAAATGTGTTATTACCACAAAATATTTGTTGTCCAATCAAACCAGGACCATACATTCAAGAGCATGTTTCACTTAAGTTTGTTGGTGTGGGGTGGGGTTGGGAGGTAGCAGCTTTATATTCGTATGATCTGTCAGAATGTATTTCAAAGCCATAGATCAGTATTTCATGCCACGTACCACAGAGCATTGCCCAAACAACTAGTACACATACTTAGTCCTTTCTCAAATTACTAAGCATATATGAGAATATTAGAAGTATTCCTTACATAAGTTTGACTAAGTAATTGTACGAAACTGACTTGTACTACTAAACAGTCTTTTGAAATCGGCTGACTGTGAATGACGCCTGTACCTAATACCTGGCTAATTACTGTTGGATAAACATCTTCCCAACACAGACTCCGCATAATCAAAGAAACTGCTGCTAATATTTAATAAAAGTTATAAACGGAAACGTACATATAAATTAAATAGGCTTGTTGTAGTACCTTTTACGCGATAGTTTCTACATTTCCCACTGCTCAAAACTTTTGCTTTAAGTGTGTGGGGGTGGGGGGTGGGGTGGGGGTGTGATTTGGATTTTTAACGTAGCTTTCAACAAGTTTTCAGTCATATTGCTGCGATGTCTGCAGTGTGACAGTTTACAGTAATGTCAAGCACTGGGGCATCATGACGCAGACATGTGGTACCATGTCCCACCCAGTCACACTATGCTGACACCCGGCCGATCAGTCATAGCATTAACTTAATGCTGATCGCCAAGCGAGGCAGCTGCCAGTACCATTTTTATACATCTTTGCTATGACTCAGCCAGGGTTCGAACCACCGACCTCCCGAATCTGAGGCGGACGCTCTAACAACTACGCCACCTGAGCGGAACATAGGAAAGGTTGTCGCGTTAATTCCCAGTTCGGTGTCAGTTTAGTTTGCATAAGTGAACAGAACACACACACACATACATATTGGCTCGGCAATTTGCATCTATGCATTTTCCAAGCACACCCAATGGCTTTATCGGGTAATGTCCACTTTACAAATCTCGTCTGTGGTGAGAACGAAGGAAAGACAGACACCAAAACATATGTTTGTTAGGATTAAAGACTTCGCACTACTTACGAATCGGATTGTCATGCAGTTAGCGGATGCGGTTTGCGTAACATTAAAACTGGAGCCATGACGGTAGACATAAAATGAAAACCTATGCAGAAGCAGAAACCACTTTGAAGGAATATTCTTTTGTTACAGACTGACTATCTGATAATGCAAGACATAGTTGATGTTGCAGTTGTCTTTGATTTCTGTATTTAATATAAATGTGTAATTAATACAAATGAAAACAAGAAAGTTGTCCTTTAGATAAAAATAAAATAAGAGTTTTTGATCAACTAACTTTGAGTCAATAGTGAAAAGAACAAACGATATTTATCGATTATTCATGCACCCTCTGCAAGAAAGAGGATCGTGTCTTTGTTTGCTTGCTGCTGTCATTTCCGTTAGTTCTGCCATTATTATTACTGTTATTTTTTATATTATTATTAGTTTTATTATTACTATTCTTGTTATGGTTGTTGTTCGTTGGTGTTGTTGTTGTCGTGATAAAGAGGTTATTATACATAAAACTTTTGATCACGAGAGTAGACCTAATACATGTGGTGAAAATCCCAAATTATCCTTATCCTACGTGCATTTTTGATTGGTGTTAATGGCACTTTAATATATCATTGGCTATATCACTCCGAAGAAATCGGAGCTAATTGCCTTCCCCAAAAGACTCGCCGTGACAGTCATGGCTTGAAGGAGGTTATAAAAATCGGTGACTCTTGGATTCTGAGTCCCATGCTTCACTACCTGAGCGACCGCGGCTTCAATTTTAAATAAAATTTCTTGTACACATAAGATATTCATTGTCTTAAATGCAGAGCCTTGTTTTAATGGGAATGACAATAAGGACATGACCTGATTGGTGAGGTCTAGGCTTGGGGCTTCAGGAGGACATAATTATTATTATATACATACATTTTACAAGTACCAGTCAAACATGACACAATAGTTTATCCGAGACATACATTTCAAACTGATGTGATATAACAAAATATCAGCAACTGCCAATACAGCAGTAATGTACAAATTTTAGACAAGGTAGATAAACATAAACATTTATACTTTAACCGTTTCATATACATCATTTTCGGGGCGGGGGGGGGGAGGGCTCTGGGAGGGGTAGTACCCGGGGGGCACGTCTTGCTCCTTCGGTAGAAGCTCGCCCACCTTTGGTCCCCACCAGGCACTCAGCTCTGACCTGTGGCTCCAAGCAGCTGTAGCATTTTCAGCGGCCACATCTCGGGCAACGGCTTCAACTGGCCGGCTAAACCAGGTTGAGGGTAGCCAACGGGCCTCAAACCCTCGGTGATTTAGGAGCTTGCATATCCTTGCATGCAAAACCAGCTTCGACAGACTGGGAGGAAGCGATCAACTGAGTGATCCAACGGCCACGAAGGAGAATCTGCAAACGCTTTGTGGAGAGCGCAGGGCAAGACAAGGCACTGAAGACGTCATGGCCATCCAATACAGCCGAAGTAGTCCCCAGCCGTGACGAATCTTCGTACCACTGAGTTCCAACTACCAAGGCCGAGAAAGTGAGGCTATCTATCTGCAAAGGCTGTTTCAATTTAATCTTCTTCACGCACAGGTTTTGGTGTGCACCCTTCATCCTCATCATCACACTCATCGTTCCTTACCTACACCTACCAAAGTCCTACGGCGATGGGCGACTGGCGAAGCAATAGGTGGAGATGACCACTGGGAGTTGTAGTCAGAGACCTCCAAGTGGGCGGCCCTTGGACAAATGGTCGATCTGCTCTGTACCAAGTGCAGTAGAACAGTCTGACAGCAACCAGGACGACCGAGCAGACCTTTTCAGGACATCGCTGCTCACCCTGCATAAAAAGGGGCCTAGAAAAGGTGGCTTAAAAATAGCCTTCCCTTCAAAATCTGGCCAGCTTGCCAAGGCTGGAAAGATATCCATATCCGCGGTCGAAACAAACAAACAAAAATACTTCTATTTGAGCATGGAACATACGTACTCTCATGGACAAAGAGAACGTATCAAGACCTCACCGGAGAACAGCCCTAGTTACTATGGCGCTTTCACGCTACAATATCGACATAGTAGCCATGAGTGAAACCAGGTTTTCAGAGGAGGGTTCTCTGACTGAGATAGCTCACGGCTACACTTTCATCTGCAAAGGAAAAGCCCAAAAACTAGGACAGGATCTACGGAGTAGGCCTGGCTATCAAATCAAGTTTTCTGAAGCAGCTTCTAGACCTGAATCAATGAGAGGCTAATGAAACTGCGACTACCTATTAGCCACAAAAGCCACGAAACAATCATCAAACCTACAACCCTACCCTCTTCAACTCAGCGGAAACCGTTGAGCAGTTCTATACGGACCTCAGCTCTGTGCATAGCTCAGTTTCAGCTGACGACAAGATCATACTACTGCGGAACATCAACGCTCTTGTTGACTGCTATTATGGTCGATGGAATTGTGTACTTGGCAAGCAAGGTGTCGGCAACATGAACAACAACGGCCTGCTCCTACTGAGCAAATGCGTAGAATTTGACCTCCTAATCACAAACTCAATGTTCAGAATGGCGAACAAACACAAGAACACCTGGATGCACCCCATATCTCGCCAATGACAATTAATTAACTATGTAATAGTCCGCCATCGCGATGACCAGGATGTCCTCACCGCCAATGACCTGCGAGCAGCGGAATGTTGGACAGACCACAGACCTGTCCGAACTACCCTAAATCTGTGCATTGCACCACATCACCCAAGTCGTCATAAGCTTGTGCGCACAGCCTTCAACATTGTCAAACTGCAGCATCCTTCCACCCAGCTCAATTTCCAGAAGAGCCTAGACGACAAGCTGGCTACCATCGGACCTATACGTGGAAATGCCTCCGAGAAATGGAACAAGCTCAGGGACATGATAAGACAAACAGCTATGGCGACTCTGGGCCCCAAGAAGCGAACTCATTAAGACTGGTTCGACGAGAACAACAGTGCCATTGACGATCTTCTTGCCAGGAAAAAAAACAAAGCAATCATCCACCCCCACCCCCCAAAAAAGACCGCTTCAAATCCTATCAAGATCAGGCTCAGAGAGAAATCCGCAAGATGCATGACCATTGGTTGGAAAGGAAAGCTGATGAAGCGCAACGCTATGCCGACATTGACAGCTCCACGGACTTCTACAACTCCATCAAGTCAATCTTCAGGTCTTTAAAGTCTGGTTCTGCCCCCTTGCTTGCTGCAGATGGCAGTACACTAATAAAGGACAAGGCTGGCATTAAGGACATATGAAAAACACGCTTTAGTCATCCCTCATCGGTCAGCCAATCTGTTCTTGACCAAATACGACAACAGCCAACGCACAACCAACTGGATGCTCCGCCAACAATAGCAGAGTTGAGGACGGTCATTAAAACAATGAACTGTGTCAGGGCACCTGGAAAGGATGGTATTGCAGCAGAGGTGTACATCGCTCTCAGTGAACATACTCTGGAGGCTTTCCACAATGTGCTAATCAGCATCTGGACGGAAGAGGAGATGCCAGACGGCCTTCGCGACACATCAATTTCAACCCTCTATAAGAATAAAGGCACAAGTGCGGATTGCAGTAGCTAAAGGCATCCCCTTGCTCTCCAGAGCTGGCGAAATACTTGCTCGCATCATTCTCAACAGACTTATTGCAGCAGTGTAAGAAGATAACCTCCCCGAGTCTCAGTGTGGTTTTCGTTCAGACTGCAGCACCGTTGACATGATCTTCGCAGTGAGATAAGTCAAAGAGAAATGCCTTGAGCAGAACATGAATCTGTATGCCGTCTACGTGGACTTGTCAAAGGCTTTCGATACAGTCAACAGAGACGCACTGTGGGAAGTAGTCAAGTAGTACTCAAGAAGCTTGGTTGTCCTCAGAAGTATACTAACCTCATCCAGCTCTTTCACGATGACACGACTGGAGAGATTGTCTCAGACGGTGAACCCTCTGAGAAATTCCCCGTATCTAACGGTGTTAAACAGGGATGTGTACTCGCTCCGGTACTCTTCAACCTATTCTTCACACCGGTATTGCTCCATGCCATCCGTGACCTTGACCTTATTATCTACATTAGATATCGCCTGGATGGATCAGTGTTTGATCTCCGTCGCCTAGCTGCAAAAACCAGAACGCTAGAAAGACTTAGGTGGCGCTATACAGTTTCGCATTTTGCATAGGGTTAGGATTTTAAAGAAAAAGAATT
This sequence comes from Sinohyriopsis cumingii, assembly GCA_028554795.2. Lineage (NCBI taxonomy): Eukaryota > Metazoa > Mollusca > Bivalvia > Unionida > Unionidae > Sinohyriopsis > Sinohyriopsis cumingii. The sequence continues at coordinate 117,455,639 of CM068826.1, read as the reverse complement.
TCCCCGGCTTTCCTCACTGGTTATACTAGCTATTTAAAAAAGACCTTGTATATCTTAGGTATAATGCAAAGAACCTTTAATTCCCTTTATTTTGGTGTATGATTGACGGGTGTACTATGGGTTATAGAGTATACAGCTTGGCCTTACTTCAAATGTGCACCTTTCAAAAAAGTGCTAGCTCTGCTTGGTCATTTTCACTTCCTGAACTTCAGAGGTCAATTGTTTAAAAAAGAGCCGATAAGTTTTTTTTACATTTTATATATTTGGTAATTCATTCATTGCACTTTCAGAAGCTGGTATTGTCTAGTCTGGCAAAATTCATTTTCCCTATTTTAATAGCTGCTATGTATAGTGTACTTTAGACTAATTCAGACTGATTTTTTAACACAAGGGAGCAGTCATTTTAGTTAGCAGTGTGCTTAAATCATGTACAATTTCCAAAAGTACAATATCCAAAAGAAATATCATCCACATTACATTAATGTAGCATAGAGGTATGCCAACATTCTCTCCACTGTGCATGTTTTAAATGCGAACTACTTCACCTTACATACGTCACTCTCTCAAAAGTACATATTATCTGGTGAGCGCCACCTTATCACTGAAGCACTCGATGCAGATGAATGCACTCATGGTCCATGAAGAGATTTATCTTCAGGAAATCGTGACCAGGTTCTCTGAAGTCTCCAACATATTTGGACTCACATTTAGCCTAGAAAAGATAGAAGTCATCTTCCAGCCCGCCCTAAACACTGTCCCTTCACAACCCTGCCTCATCATTGGCAACACGCAGCTGACGAATGTGGACAGTTTCAAATACTTTGGCAGAACAATATCCAGTGATAGTTCCCGGGACAAAGAGATCACTGCTGCGAGGATCTAAAAAGCCAGTCAAGCACTTGGACGACTCCAATTTCTTGCAGCACAAGGACTCACGTCTGTCAACAAAGATGAAAGTGTTCAGTGCAGTTGTCCTCACGTCTCTTTTGCATGGCTGTGAAACGTGGACTGTCTACCGAAGGCATATTAGTCAGTTAGAACAATTTCACCAGCGTTTGCTGAGATCCATCATGCGGATAAAGGACCGAATCACCAACCAGGAAGTCCTTGATAGAGCCAACACAACAAGCATCGAAGCCAAACTAATCTAGGCCCAGCTTCGTTGGGCTGGCCACGTCACCCGCATGGATCAAAACAGAATCCTAAAGCAGCTGGTCTTTGGCGAACTAGCCGAGGGCAACCGAAACCAAGGCCGCTCTCGCAAGAAGTAAAAAGACAATCTCAAGACGCACATGAAATGGACAGATCTTCAACCGCACCAGCAGGAGACTGCTGCCTCAGACAGAAGCCAATGGCTAGCCCTGACCAGACAAGTATATTCCACCTTCGAGGTTGACCGCCGCCTGGGTCTTGCTACAGTTATTGAGACACGACACAGAGCTGTATCGCAGCCACCCCCAACCACATGTGTCGCATGCCCCACCTGCAACCTCCTGTGTACATCGGAATTTGGACTCCGGAGTCACATGCGCGCCCACCGTCGACGAGGTCGCAGAAATTGTCTTCCTCGGATACTACCAAGAGAGAGAGAGAGAGAAAGAGAGAGAGAGAGAGAGAGAGAGAGAGAGAGAGAGAGAGAGAGAGAGAGTCGTCTTTCGAGTTCACTCTCGCAGATGTTGTTCTACTTTGTTTACATTTTGGAGTCGGTATCTCCGAGGGTCCATCACAGTTCTTTTATTAATAGTGTGATCGCGTGGTATAATTGCTCAGCAGGCTGATCTGTTCTAGAAGCAACACGCACACGCACTTCTAAGCAACAACTCTTCTTAAGTGATACAGCTACTATGCACTCGTAGAAAATATATGCCAGAAGAATATTTAAGTCTCCGGCGATTGTGCGGTCTTGGACCTGACACCGCTTCACTTCGAAATCATTTTGATTCAGCCACTCATTGATGTTGAAAATGATTGTTCTCTTTTTGCCCAAGATCTATTACACGGACATGTACGTCCTTATTGAATAACAGTCGAAAGTATTCTCTTTTTAGCAGAGTCAATGTTTGTTTAACATAGTCAACGGGATATGTTACCGGCGTGGATTTGTCTATGAATTTTGCTTCATCGTTTCAGAAAGAATGCATTGGTATTTGCATGCTTGTTGGTGATGTTTTCGCATGCTAATGCTAAAATTCTAAGCTGATCTCTATTTGGTATTGGCAAATCAGTGTGGTGTTTCCAACAGTAGATTTATATTTTGGCCTTGATATATATTCAGCAACAAGTCGAACAAAATTACCATCGATGTTTATATTCCCCGTCATTCGCTCCACCGCCTCATCTGTAAATTCCGCAACGTCACCATCGGGTGGATAGTAAGAATCCATCACGCATACCTAATGATTAATCTTAAACACAAGCACCAAAATCTGTTTAAGTTTCCATTTGAAAGTCACTGAGTCCTTCAAATTAAATTTTATCTCCATGGACTAATGATATCGATGCTGCACATGTAAAGGGTCATTGAACATTTCCGGGATTTATTATACTTAAAACGTTGGTGATCATTTACTAATATAATTATATCCCACTAGCGGCCATATAGGTATACGTTGAACAATTATGATACAGGCTCACACACTTTTAAGATTATAGGTACAGGTCTATCGAAGTAATCTTCGTCCATAACACTGAAAGTAAATCAATGATTTATTAACAAATCAGATTTTATTATTTGCTTCGAGGACAAATATTCCTTTAATTTAAAACCATCCAGTTACTAGTCGCATTGGCCATTCTGGATGCGGTGCCAATGGTCCAGTAATTGCTTTGAAAGTCTAAGAAAAGATCTTGGATGGATTCTTGATGACCTTGTAGCGTCAGCGAGACCTCAGTCATTGCCATTTTGGAAATATCATAGAACGTGCCCGTTGAGTTTTCAGATTGTTCTTAGCATTAAATGCCACAAACACGTGAGCTAACTTGCTGGATACATTTTTTTTCACAAGAATTCTCCTCGAACAGAGCTTTGGTTTGAGTCTGTGGTCATCGTGAGAAATGAAATCATAGATGTTCCGCCAAACCCTGCAAATGACGCCAAAAATTCGTGTGTGGCCACGGATCGACTGATTAAGGGCATTCAAAGCTTGAATAACACAACTTTACCGTCAGCTACACCATTATCACGCCAAATGGTCTACAGTCGCGAAATAAGCAATAGGTAAACGTTGCCTTTTGTTGATACCTTTACCAGCAAAGTATTCCAGATTCCCTCTCTCAAAGACTTTTTGTAAAGCTTACCGCGTTGAGTTTAAATTTTGTACTTCACCATCTAATTCCTCCAATTATTTGCCGATGCAGTTACTGTTAATTATCCTCTACTGATATACCCACTAACACAATTTGCAAATACTACAATGTCAAGTCTTTTCCTATATGTTTCCGTGATGTAACCTTTCCAGTCCCTGGAGAAAGAGCCAGCAAGTTTCACAACATTAACATCGATCTCTTGGCAGCTTTGCTTGCTAGATATTTCAAGTTTCCTTTACTTGCGCTTGGAAGGCTCTGCATTGATGCGCCGTTGCCTGTTCATCACCTTGTTGGACTCGTACATCTGCGCCGGTAAGTGAATGTTAAATTGCTTGGGCTGTCCTGACAATTGAATTTGATTTCTTTACTTTTTCTATTTCCATCATCTCGGCGTCGGTTTTGACAATTGTCTTAACTTCCCTAATGGTTTCTCTCACCGGTGCAAATGTCTGTTCGAAGCCCGCTATGGGTGTTCCCGTGAGGCATGTCAAGGCGCAGACCAGAACGATAAAACGCGTCCAATATCAAACCAATCGTGAGACAATTAAGTGATCATCTGGGCTCCGCAAGAATATTTCGAAACTCATCCAAGAAGCGGTTGACGGCAGACCGTGGACTTATGAACCTTTGCCAGACCATGCGCGTCAACTGCACGAAATATCATTAACATGCCGCAATTGTATCGGATCACTTTGGGTACGGTTTGTATTTTTGGGTCACATTAATCAAAATATTCTTGCATGGTGGTCTTGCTGGTGAAGCATCATATTATCGTATGCAACAGGATTATTGTGTTCCATGTAAAGGTCTTCAATCGCCGATGGTTCGTCAATCGTGGAAAAGAACTTATTAGTAGGCGACAACATTTTCCCGGATCCAGCAGTGTCAATGATCAGCACATGAAGCGATTTTGGAAACATGGAGCTGACTCTGTCGGAACCTTATTTATGCCACAACGACACAGAGAAGTCAGTGACAGTAAACTCTTTTCTTTTATGTGATGCATGTTATTCATGTTGAATGTCAATTTGCGTATAATGTATCATCTTGCCTTTATATAGTATGCGATGCCGGATTAAAAATTATACCGCAAATCTAAGACGTTTACATTTGTCGGATCTTTTAGGTACATTGTGTACAGGTTCTAAAAAAATCACGCATTATCCGTCAATGGATCAAGCAATGGGACCGTCAGCGTGACCACGGTATCTACAGGCGAATCCTGACAAAATATTTATCGAAGTTGCTGGTGGTGAATCGTCATGCGCGGGTTCGTTGTGGACATAGAAGCATACATCGTGATCAAGCCAATGTGAAACTATTTAGCCGTACTCTTTCGGAACAATTATCCGAGTACCAGTACGTGCAAGAATTGCTAATAAATTGTGGAGCACCGTCTCGCGAATGGTTGACTCAGTTTGGTTGGTCATGGCAGCGTTGAATAAGGGCCCCACACGTTCGATCGGATTGAAACCATCTGACGCGTTTCGGCAGAAATCTGTCGCATTTGTGCACACAGTGATTTCATATCCACCCGTGTTATACTCACTCAGATACAATTTAGTTAGGTATATGTATGCCACGCGGGAGTTAGACTAATGGACATTCTGTGTCAGCCAAGTAGGGAATTTGTACGAGGGGGACTGCGGAGCGTTTCTTCGAGTAAACTGTTGCCGCTAAGATTTAATTTTTAAGCTATCCAACGGGAACAAACTTATCGTTGGCATCGTTGACTCATACAGCACATTTAAGACAATGTCAAGCATCTGGGTAAACACGTAACTCGAGCAAGTGGGATTTATAGTATCTGTAATGCCATGTTATATTACAAAATTCACATTTTACAAGGCATTCATCTTTGTCTTTATTACTTCTCAGTGCTTTCGAAGTTTCTATAAATGCCCGGATTGTATTCTTTAATACGAAATACTGTTAATCTATCTTCGATTCATAGATTATCTGGTGATTTCTTCCTGCCGCCTTCGTTTTCTCTCCTCATGTACATACAGTGGGGTGTCTGAACCAAGAGGAGATAATCAAAATGAAAGGTTTTGAATTTCATAGACACCATCAAGCGACATAATATAGTTTTGTGTTATACTAATTAGACATGTTCTTACCATGATTGTTGAATTCGCTTGCAAGCCTGGACAAAATGTGCAATTTGATATTGCATTTTCTCAGCAACGTGTCACGGCATTGACAAAAAATTGAGATATTGCATTATAATTATATTGTGCATAAAGAGTAAGCAAGATACAACGAACGCTACAGTCTTCATAATCGTGGGCTTGCGTGCACTGCCTGTGGCAAACAGTACGATGTCATGTAATGTGGGTTGCCATAATGGTGTTTATTCAGTCAACACGGTCCCATGACTGACAATCTTATTACATGCAACACGGTCCATTGACTGACGGTCATATTAAACGCATACCTTTAGCACGATGGCTATCAAACTTACGTATGTGAATGTATTTGTGTGTGTATGTCTGTGTGTGTGTGTCTTTGTGTTTATTTTGATTTTTAACGTAGGCTTAAAACCATTCAGTTATATCGCTACGATATCTGCAATGTGGCAGTTTATAGTGATGTCTAGTACCGGGTCATCATGCCGAATACATGTGGCATCTGTCACATTATTCTGACACCAGGCCGACCAGTCCTAACACTAACCTCTTAATACTGAGCGCAAAGCGAGGCAGCTGCTAGCACCATTTGTAAACGTCTTTGGTATGATTCGGCTGGGGTTCGAACTCGCGACCTTCCAAATCCGAGGCGGACGCTCTAACCACTTAGGAAACTTTCCATATGGGAAGTACAGTTGTGGTCGATACTATTAATAGCGAAGAAAATTCCTAATTATTTCTGAAATGCAATCTATGTAAAGACTTACTTTTTTGTGTACATTTTAATTCCTTTCCTCTCTTTTTTCACCACTTGTAGTTTTACAAATATTAATCCGTCAAGGATTGTGTGATTGGATATTATCAGTCCTTCGTTCGTAATACTCGTCTAAAGATAATGAAAAGTACTTGACATCGGCTTATTATCCTAACTAAACCTTACACACACACACACACACACACACACAGATATATATATATATATATATATATATATATATATATATATATATATATATATATATATATATATATATATATATATATATATAAATGGGATATAAATTCAACTTGCTTATATGTATAAGAACTAGTATTTCCAGTAATGCGTGGGAATGCACTTCCAGTCAAGCAACAGTATGGATACAAAATGTTAAAACAAAGACAAATTTTAACCAAATTACAAACTGATCAGGTAAGATATATGAGCCGTTAAATAAGATAATAATTCTTTATTTCATACTGCATAGTCCATACATCTAAAATAAAATATAAATATAAATTTAAAGTATTTTTAACTTTAAAGATTTTATATATATATATATATATATATATATATATATATATATATATATATATATATATATATATATATATATATATATATAATGTACAAATACACAGACAGATCTACAGTAATGTTAAGAATAAAGGGTAATTTGTTCCATTTATCTATAACACGAAAATTTAAAACGAAAGTCCACAAAGATTTCAAAATACAGTTCTTACTACTTTTCATTCATGTCATCATTGAGAATACATACTTTCTCATTACTTCCTCAAAACTGAATATATTATAGTTTACACACATGTTAAAGGCGCTGTTCCATCTTGTAAGGCTCAATAGACAACGAAGACTATTATTATAACCACTAACTAGTTTCCTTTTCATATATTCACCAAAGTTTGTATTCAGAGGAACGCGATACATTGTTCAGCAATAAGATTTGCATAATCTAATTTTGATATTAAAATAATCATTTATAAGCATATTTGTTCGAGCACACACAAATCTGTAATGTCTCATCGTATCTCCATCAACTCACCGATTGGATTTTAGACTAGGATCCATATACGTATAACTGTTGACGTATGTACGAGCTTGGCCATTAAAATGTATAAATTTATTTACATCTCATTAACTATTTATCTACAGTTAGTTTAAAATACTCGTCGCTCTAATTGTATTTTCTATCGACACTTTCGTGTTTCCAGGTATACAATATTACTAACGTATACCGTATATACTAGCCTGTAAGCCATATCGAACTACAAACTGCGCAAACCCAGATCTGATGTTGCATCATGTGCCTGTAAATCTGGGTCTATGCAGCTTGTTAGGAGTAATCAGAGGAATAAACAAAATAGAACTTTATCTGATGGCGCATTATACGACCGCAGATCAGGGTCTATATTCTTTACAGTTGGATTAAAGTAATAAGCGAGTATGAACGGTACATGTAGTACAGCTTGTTATTTACTGATCGGTTGAAAAGTGTTTTGCTTTTAGTCTGCCGTCTTTTGTGTAGGTTTGATTTCATTTCAATTTGTACGTGTGTGCTTTGAAGAGAATTTAATGGCCGAAATAATGTATATATCAACTGAGGAAGAAAAAATTATTCAAGATACAGAATTGAATTATTAACACATGGGTCTTGTCTACTTTCGCCTTCACAAAACTTGTGGCCTTGGTTTTTTGCTTGTCTCGGAAAATACTCACTTTTTGGTTCCTTGGCAAAGCGCCCCTCCCACCCCCACACACACAGTGGATAATATTGTGATGCAAAGGGAATTAATTCATTAGAAAAGTAGCATGTAAATCAGTAATAATGCTTTCCAATAGCAAGAGTCATTGATATAGTCATTTGACTGTATCTATAGTCTTTTCAAGCATGCAAAAAATGTTTGGTACGTTTACTAAGATTGTCTTGAAAATTCGAAGCTAAATGTACCTTTGTGATATCTTTGCAGAATATTAAATGAACTAAACTTTTTATTTGTTGGTTATTTTATTTTGTGCGTCTACATAAGGCGCACAGAATACCACAATAGTCAGATCAGATAAACAAGACCAGACGTATTCACCTTTGTGAATATAGCCTATGACATACCCTATCATTAGAACTGTATCAGGCTTGAGTTCTCGTGATAGCGAACATTTAACTAAACAGGCACAATAATTGTCGTAATCGTACTCAGTACGATTTTTTGTCCCCGTTTTTATGTACATGTAGAAAAAGATCTAACCCATTCTTCTTAAATGCGTCTTGACGAAAATAAAAGAAAATTTAGGTTAGTGATACATATTCTTAAGTTTACGTGCCATTTGTTTTCGATTGTTTTCGGCACTTGCAGCAACAGAAAAATCACATTATTAAATGGCCATATGAATTACATTACAATCCTCAAATTTAGTATGTGCCGGGGTCAATAACGGGCCCTCCATATATGACGTCACGCGAGGAGGGGGAGTGGGTTTGACTTGTGTGACGATGTTTGATGATGGTGATGGTTGGGTAAAAATGTGAAATCACAAAAATAACACCAGCGTTACCGACCAGAGAAAATGTAAACTTCGTAGCATGGCACTATCGCCATGGAAAGGAGAGACCATTGAAAAAATAAATTCATGAGATGAGATTTTCTACAACGTTATCCTTGGATTGTAAGTCTTTTTCCAATCCATAATTTTCCTCTTTGGTATAGGTTTTTCTATACAAACTGATTTCAAACCAAATTAAAAGACATATTGGGAAGTTTAAGCTTTGTGTTGTCATATATGAGGAGGTATGAGTTTTTGTGACGAAACGTGAGGAGGGATGAAGGGGGTTAAAATCCACCAAAATTGTGTGACGTCATATATTGATGGCCCTAAATAAATGTGTCGAAAATAATTCGTTCATTCATTATCTTTGAAATGGTATGCAATGTTTCCAGTTTCAAAACAATGTGACAAATATTTGGTGTCAATTGTCCATTCGTTGCAGAGAGAGCAAACGATAACGCTTGTTACTAATTTACATTAATCCTCGAAAAGTACATGTAGCTAGGTCACACCTTCCTGATCGTTCACTAATTTAGCATCGATGCCAATCTACGGAGACGAAATCATTCGAAATAATCAACCCCATCCACATCGAAACTTATGTGCGGTGTCATATAGTTGGTTTGACTGGTTGCTTTTGGTAACGACATGGTCATAAAGCTAAATTGTCGACACGTAGCTTATCTCGGAGTTCTTGAAGCATCCTTTGATTCGGTGTTACGTCATTAAATATGATAACTTGGCACCCGCTGTCTAGATTGATGATAACAACAACTGTGCGACCGCTATCTCAACTAAGTTGATGCGTTCCATTATTTTATCATATGCCATGGCCATAAACTGACAAATCTGTTGAAGTCATGATATAAAGATATTCGTCCTCGGCATGGTCTACATTTTATATCGAGTTACAGTGGCCTCCATTACTCGATTATCTCACATTTAGATGGCGCCATATGAAATCCGGTACATATAAACAGGATTATCTTTAAATCTACCCGAAAGTAATTTTGGGAAATACCGAACAGCGTCTTTATTTTATTTTATTATTTTTTTTAGTTATGTTATTTTGTTCTTTTTTTAATATATTTTTTATCAATATTAAGAGTAAGTTTGATTTTTGCGATTTTTGCTATTATCAGTACATTTGTTTCAATTCTAATTTCCTTTCCTTCTTTTCTAAACGCCTGAATCGAATATTTCATTGCTGCATGATACTGTTTATAACGAATTATAATTATCATGAAGATAAGATTTAGAAACATTCAGCTTCAATATTTTCTCATCATCTTCAAACAAATCTTCACATAAAAAAATTTCCCATGACATGAGAAGGTTATATAAACAATTTTTGTAAAAAGATGTAATTTAAAAAATGCAAAAATATGTTTATAATAAAACATTTTTTTTGATCATATGGTAATTACAATTTTTAGATAAGTTGTGTGATATCATACACCCACAGATTCTTGTATCTCCGTCATTTTGAAACTGTCTTTTAAATAATTAAATAATTAATGAATTACATCAAATATTTATTTATAAATTACCTTGTGTTAAGCTTTATTGTCTCACATCAAAGTGAATGATTGTTAAGCAGTTGTTTCCCAAATTCTTCTTCCTCGTAGGTTGTTGTTGTAAATAATATCAATGTACTACTGTAGTACAGAAAAAGTGTGTTAGAACACTTGTAGTTTGAAATCCCTGTACATGTCTTATCCGACTTCGTGGATTTCGCCCTGAACTTCACCTAGCAAATCTTACGACTACCGTTTGCTTTCTTTTTACCATCTTTGTTGCATACAGAATTGCAAGCATAAAATGCCAGATGCCTTTTAAGGTAACGCGTCTGGTTATGGCCGAAAGCATTGGAACATAGAATGCTCTTTGACAATTGATGTAAAGGGCCAGGTTACGGCTGAAAGCAATGCAAGCGTTAAGAGATTTTTAATGGTGTCAAATGATTGTTTTCGGTTTCAGCAATTTCTGTCTTTGGATATTTTCTTCCATATCGTTGCATCCAGCCTTCGCTCACTTAATCTTATCAATTATAGGTGTAGACCTTTCTCGTCGGTACCATATTTTTCTTTTACATTTCGGAAATATTCGAAAGCAGTCTATATCTGATATAATCTGTTGAGCTCATTCCATATTGTTCTTCGACTGCTTGGACTGCTTTTTCAAAGACCGTACAATGCAGGCATCGTATTTCAACAAACCTGTGCGCGAAAGGTGTGCTTGTCTTTTTTATATTTGACATACTTTGAATTTTTTAAAAAGATAATTACTCTGTTGAGGAGGCAGAGCATTCCGATGACGTATCGGTTGACCGTATTTTCGTGCGTAGTTGGCGGCAGATTTTCATTTCGGCCAACACCTTTTGGGATTCTGTTGTGTTACGAATTTTATATTTGATGTCCACCAAATGCAGCTTGATAATTGTACTGAGACCTCTTTGGACGTTCATGAAAGCGTCCGAATAGACGCGTATTTATTTATGCAGCCGTAATAATGCTATTGTTCCAGTGTTGCCAGCAACACAGGTTGTTATCTATATAGCTCTGAGAGCAAAGACAACTGGAGTACATGTGTAAGTTGCCGAAGTCGCATATCCCGCTACGCCAAGGCTCGCGCTAGTCAAAATAACATTTAAGACAACAGGCAGTCTTTCTTTGTGGCGATTTTATCCCTCGGCAGTTTTTTGGCTTAAATTAGTTTTTCGCGCTGGCAGTTTTGAGGGTCTGAAATAGTTATTTTATTCATAAACTCGTGGTGAAGTATGAATACCTGACATGCAGACCTTATCCAGACTTATCGCGTCCGGGTGCAACATGCACACGTAATTTAAACAATTACCGTTCTTCAGTGGTACAACTGCCATACAATTTACAGAAAAAATATCTTCCTGGGCAATTTTTTTCCGGCTATTGTTTGCATGCTTCCATGTTCATCTGCAGACATTATTATGACGTATCGCGTCCGGGTGAAACATGCATACGTAATTTACCATTCTTCAATGTTACAACTGCCATGCAATTACAGAAAATGTCTTCCTGGGAAAATGTATGTTTCCGGGTATTGTTTGCATGCTTCCATGTTCACGTAGAACTACATTTATTACAGCCCTGGTCTGTGTCGCCATCGATCGTTCTTGTTCTCATCCAGAAAACTGTTACGCTGACGAGTGCATCGTTGTTGAATATCAGTCTGGAGGTTTCCTTTGCCGGTCGAATTAATGTTGTTGGTTCAATATAATTGACGGAGAATTTAATGGCTGTAGATTTGTCGGGAAAACAAGCTTCATCATTGTAGAATAGTCGCTGGGTGGTTTCATGCCTGTCGGCTCGGTCAACGACTTGGAATTTCGCATGCCAAAGTGATTATTCCAAGGTGGCATGGAGTTGGTTTTGGCCCATCAGGGTGATTCCAACTATCGATTTCTCTCTGACCCTCAGCGAGATTATAATTAATTGTATTTAAGGGTATGTTTACTGGTTCTCACGCATATATTCGTTGACAAGAGGCACACAGTTGTCGTCAATATTTTCATGATCTCCCAGCTGATCCAACACACCGTCTTCCAATTCAGCTCCTGCTCCATCATCGTCGGGAACAAATTCTGCAAGCGACGCGTCCGCCCTTTATACAAGGTAATCGATCTTCAATACAATGCCAGAAAAGGTTAACTGGGTTTCTTCCTCAATATGCAACCCTTGTCTCTCTATAACTTCCCCGAGATTCATTTTAAAAGAGACTGCATCTGAAAACGTTCTCAAAGACTTATCATTAAGATATGACTTAAAGGAGACCAGAAACCAATGGAAATATAGAATAATATTAAAATCACTATAGAAGAAAACCATATTCTGAAGTATCATCTGCGACCATAATGCCAATATTTAACTATTGGCATATTTTCTAGAGGCTGAATTTTCGTGACCTCGTATGCACAATTTCCGCGCCTATTCGGCTACTTTCGGGATGTGACGTCATAGTAGCGACTCCAGCATCCCAAGTATAAGTTGCCAGAGTAAAAGATGATGCCGTTTAGCGTTGCTTACAGGTGTAATATCACATGAAGAAAAGCCCGTGGACAACATTTTTTTCTTTTCCAAAAGATAAAGGCATAAAAGAGTATGGATAATTTACTACAAGCGACTCGATTTCAAAGCAACACCATACATTACTCTGTGCTCATTACATTTCTATAAGGAATGTAACAAGAGGGATCCTGAAAAATAGGCAGCTCTAGGATACGGAAATGCTAGGCCCAGACTAAAAGTTGGCGCTATTCCAGACATACCGTTGGATATTTTAAATCCTGGAAAAGTGTTAAACGTGTGAGTTACGAAAATAGGTAAAAGGCCGAGTAAGTGAACACAAAATGTAACAATTAATTCACAGATCTTTTATCTACAGCAGCAGTGCTAAAAAAATAGATGATAGCCAGACATCTGGGGTCCCTCTGAATTTAGTTCGGGCCCATCCTGTATTCAAAGTTAGGTGCCCGTCGGGCTTGTCTAAACTAAAAATGTTTGCCTGAGGAAACTTTGATCGCGCTGGTGAAATGAGTAAATGTATTTTCAAGATGTTGACATGCATGACTTAACACAGCACAATCTAAAATCAGGTCACTACTGTCCTAGGTGAAATTGAGATCTGGTTTAAATCTAGTACTAATATTAGTACCCTTACTCGTACCTCGTGGACAGGGTACTAACATGAGCACATACGTGTTAATGGAGCAAGCCGGGTGTGAATCACACCCGGCGCTCTTTTAGCCTAATAATAACACTTTAAACATATTCCTTGCATATAATCCAATAAACTGAGTAGTCCTCTTATTTAATACCGGAAGTATCGAAAATCATTGTAGAAATAGTTGTAAAATCTCGTTTACCTTTTTTAGCCGATATTTTCGTTTAGATCGTCCGCCATATTATTTCAAATAATGATTACTTCCGTTCTCAGCCTCGTTTGTTTGTGTGCCATATAAGGACATTGACGCCTTATTTGGAAATGTAAACAAATCGTAGTAAAAATTTGGCGCCGTTTGGGTCAGAAATTCTGCGCATTAAAAGTAAATACAGTTTATCGGCAACTTTGAAACTCACCAACAAGCGATTATTCGCACTTGATTGATAATAATATAGCGTAGAATATCCAAAATATGGTTTGGCAAGCCTAAAGTAGAAAAGGGGTCACGGCGAGATTCTCGCGTTATCTGTCATGGCGGACAGTATAAGGTTAGAGTAACTATGTCAATTTATTTTATCGTGTAAGGGCTTAATAAATTCAAAATAAGCCAAACTTCTTTCACAACATGATTATACTTATGTAGCTGATTTCTACACTGTTTGTTTTTCTGACTTTAGTGATGAAATTTTTTGCTCCATTACATGATATGGGATCAGTTCGTAGCCTCAACCACAACAAATCAAGCTGAGGCTACGACATCGTAGCTAATTTTAATCCAATGGAAGCTTTGCTAAAAATAAGATTCTAAACCTGTCGTGCTTCGAGAAAACGCAATTTTCAGTAGTCTTAAAAAAAAATTAAAAATTAATTTTTAAAAAAAGTTCAGTCTATGCCTGTTACATGTAGTATGTATAAACGGTATTCTGTAATGATTGGAACTGATGTAAAACTATCCCTTGGGCAGTTGAAATAGCAGCGATTAAAAGAAAAGAGGTCATAGTTTCACATTAACTAGCTGAAAATAGAAATTGGGGGGGGGGGGTGGAGACTATTGACCCCACTCCCTTGCCCCGATGTGCGAACGCACATGGGACGTGCCATTTCTCCCTGTGATACGCCTTATTATTCCCCCAGGACAAGACCCTTTTCATATTCTGGTCAGCTCTGGCTAAACTGCAAAATAGCTCAAGGTTTGATTAAAGTACGCAAACAATAAAGCCAGTGTGACTAATTAACAGTTAATCCTTATCCTTGCATTTATCTTATGAAAAGGACTGCCCTTCGGACATACTTCAAAGAATACGTGTTCGAAAGTGTGTGTATGTAAGCACCAGCAATTGATTGCCAAATAAACGATGCCTATTTTGTTGTAACTTACGATGCCTAGGACATCATTTTAACAGTTCAAATCTGCAGTCATAAGTTAACGTACTCGTTTTATGCCCCACCTTATTTCCTTAGGTTTAAGTCTTAATGCATGTAACACTTTTTACTGAATAAAATATTTATTCTGAATTAGTTCTTTGGAGGCAGATATACTGCGTGGTATATTTTGTTTTATTCCTTCTTTTAATGTAATCATGGTAATTAAACTTTACATATACGGTAGAGAAATGTCAGGTGTTAACTGGCCGAGTTTCTTTGGCTGAAATGGAGATGAGATTTTGTTTGCAGAGAAAATTTCACAGCATCCACAGTGATCATTCATTTAAGCTAATTGGTGACAATTTTGTTATTTAAAAAAAACAAAAAATCTATGGTACTGTTGTAGGTGTTTAAAAACATCTGAAATTTACGGGAATAATGTTTAATCTTAACGTTCTAGTTACTGAAGAATAGAAAAATAACTCGTGTGATATTAATTATTTCGTCCAGTGCCGGATTTAGACGCGTGTGTGTGTGTGTGTGTGTGTGATTTGGATGTTTAACGTAGCTTTAACAATTTTTCAGTCATATCGCTACGATGTCTGCAGTGTGGCAGTTTAGACATAGCAAGGCCCTAAGCTATGAGAAGCTGTAGAGGCCCTATTTGGTATAAAATAAAATTGAGAGGCCCCTTCAGACTGAGTTCAGACTGTGAGGCCCTAAGGTGTAGTTTGTTTAGCTTATGCCTAAATCCGGCACTGATTTGATCACTACAATATTCACAAGTGATAAAATAGAATATGGCATCTGTGGATTGCACGTTATATCTATTTATGTATGGCTTGTTTGGTTTTTTTCTTCTTCTGACAAATGAAAATTGACACATAATATAATAATCGGGACTTCTCTGCGAAAAATTGGAAGGTATTACGAGATCTGGAGGTAGATGAGGAAACACTCACCAAATCGGGAGGTTTTTCTCCTGGCTTGAGAGTTGACAGGTATGAACTGTCCGGGCTTGTTGAATTTTCAGTCAGGGCTTGAGGTTATTTAAGTCACCAGCCCGGGGCCTGTGCCTTAAAAATAATTTCTTTGAGCACTGATCAGTACAGTACATAAACTATTATACCAGACAGCAGATCTTTTGAATGTGCAACCCAAATCTAGTCTCTTCCTGTCTGTCTCGCTCGCCATGTTTATGTTTGTATTCGAGGACTGGCTAGTATTGCGTCACGGGACCACGGGACCTGTCGTCTCATCAAAACTCGGAAAAATTTCGGCAATTTACGGAATCGTGGTATCATCCATGCAATATAATCACTACCCGCTAACGATATTTAATTTATAAACATTACAGTCGAATTAAAATCTGTAGAGAATTACATACGTAAAAGGGAAAGTTTGATTTCTGGTCTCCTTTAAGTAAAGAATTTCTGACTTTTAAAGGTTTTTGCTTTCGTAAGATTATTTGCCAAGCTTAGGACCTTATCTTCTGTGGGATGGATGGGTTGACTTGCTAACAAAATACGAATAGACCCTCATTCGTTGTTGTACGCGTGCACGTTAAAGAGTGGGATGGATGGGTTGACTTGCTAACAAAATACGAATAGACCCTCATTCGTTGTTGTACGCGTGCACGTTAAAGAGTGGGATGGATGGGTTGACTTGCTAACAAAATACGAATAGACCCTCATTCGTTGTTGTACGCGTGCACGTTCAAGAAACACTTCTATCAACATTAAGTCTCCAGCCCCAACGATCATGTTAACCATCGAATCGCTAGAAGCCCTTCTTTATATACTCCAGAAGTAAGTGCTGCTCGTGGCGGGGACTGAGGTCCAGTGAACCATAAAAATACCTAATAAATTGTGTGTTAATTTAGCAATGCCGAATATGATATCAAAAGGCATCCAAAGTAGACCCATGTATGTTTTACGTAGCAGGATATAATCCCAGTCAGACAT
Source organism: Sinohyriopsis cumingii (assembly GCA_028554795.2). Lineage (NCBI taxonomy): Eukaryota > Metazoa > Mollusca > Bivalvia > Unionida > Unionidae > Sinohyriopsis > Sinohyriopsis cumingii. The sequence continues at coordinate 117,438,855 of CM068826.1, read as the reverse complement.
TGGTAAGCCAGGTAGTTCCCGAGTTCATCGCTCGCTAATTTTACAGGACATAGGAGACCCTAGCCAGGTCGATAACGCACTAGGGAAGGATTTCCGAGAGGATGACAAAAATCACTCTCGGAGAAACAACCCTATAGACAAACTAGGGAACTTAGAAATACCCCGCTCTAAATTTCTAAACAAAAATTTAAATTCCAAATTAGAGATAAAATATACAAACTAGACACCTTTGTGGGAAACAAATACACATAAACCATTTACAGCTTTGGCTAGGATGGGGGGGGGGGGCAGCTGTCTGGTGCCCCCCCCCCCAAGTATTATTTTATCTTAGCATTAGCATCATCGAAGTAACTATTGATAAATTCCACCAACACACCAGAGATTCTGATTAACGCGTGTTCAGTGATTGCGGCCATGATATCAATGGTTTCAAAACAAGGCCACTGATGTCGTCTACACCGACGATGACCATGTTATTCAAATCAACCTAAATCGGCTTCGGTCGCAAACATGGGCAGATCCACATCGGTAGCTCCCCATTGTGTCGCTGTAGATGTCAACTGGCATATTGTACCTGTTTCAAGCGTAGCTTCTAACTGACAACGCAAAATTGACTTGCGCACGTGACCTTTGTAATCGCCTGAGTGCGCTTAGTACTTCAGCGACGAGATGGCCATACATATTGGACCGTCGTTTCGGACTTTCACTGAGAGCGTTGGACAAAACAGAGGTATATCACTTTGTTGTCCAGCATTGACATATCCGGAATGTTTATATAAATAATCAATGACTTCACGTGCCAGTGCAAGCCTGTATAAAGAAATCTTTAAAATGCAAGACTGATTTGGCCAACATTATTAAATCAAAATTGGTAAATGGATGAATGAAACATTTCGATGCCTTGGCCCTAAAAGAAGAGACCAGATCCGCTCCATCCGCTCCGTATCCGCAGGGGTTGTCGAAGACCTCTACCTTTCTTGTCAAGGCTGCCAGTTCACAGGAAGATCCGCTGACATAAGTTGTTTCATCATAGCCGTCTGGGATTAGCTCGTCGTGAGCAATAACATCGTAGATTTCAGTCTTCTACGGTCATTGATGGGCTCATTAAGCGTATCCAAAGCGCAAGTCTGGACAACAAAAATTACCCTCGGGAAGGGCACCATCACGCCAGATTGCACCGTTGTCGTTGCCCTTAAGGAATAACACGACTTTGTTTGGCCCCGAAAATAACTTCGTCATTGATTCAGTCGAATTGGTATGCTACTGTGAGAAGTCCGATAACATTTAAAGTTTCAACACCGTTCGACCTGAACATGAGTTAGTTATTCGCGTCGAAGGCCTAAATCGTACAAAAGTCTATGGAAAACCCGAATATTTGAATGTAATCGTGCAGAATATATATTTTCCGTTTATCATTAATCTGGTCTCTTCGAGATCAAAGCCTAAGTTGTCTCCAGACAAGGAACCTCTATTGTTAAGTTTCAGGTGGTATGAGAATCACGTTCGCTTGTGTCTTTCACGAATAACATATACGGGCCAGCGGACTTATTATAACCATCGTCGTAACTGTCATGGCAACGTCGAAATCGTCCGAACAAGCTTCGATTTACTTTTCATTCATGAGATAACCTGCGCTGTTGAGTAATGCCGCGATGTCATTGTTGAAAAATCCGGCTTTGTGCTGGGGTAGAATTCAGCATTGTTGGTGAAGCGTACAAGCATTACATAGACTTCCAAGAACGCTTCGCACTGAAGAAAATACAGAGATGTGTCCTGAACTAGACGTTCTATTTGTCCACGCTCGTCTGGCGCCTTAGCCTCGTACACATAACGTTGTTACTCTCGGAAGCAACACAGAACAGACGCGTCCATATCTAACGCGGAATCGGCTAATTCTCTAAATATTCAAAATTCAGTTCTTGGTTTCGTTTAATGTCTTTGCGTATCGTCCGCAATTGTAACCCACACCCATTGCCAGATCTGCAGTCATCAGTATGGTACTGACTTTCTCCGACTCAGCTAGACGTTGTTGAACAGCTTCATTGATGATTTTATCAACCGGCATGCCATTGTTGCCGTAGACGGAAGCGCATTTGGAAGCTTCGCATTCTGAGTAACGAATCGTCTTAATCGATCTGCATCCATTGAAATTCCTGTGATTCTAGATCTTTCAATCGATTTCAGCTGCCCTTTTGATGCTATCGACAACTCACATAACAAATTATTTAGCGATTTGATCAGCAGGCGAGGCCAGGCCTGCGAGAACCTTTGACGCTTGTAGGAACAATCCTCGGACAACATCGATGAGGCCATTTACATACAATATATTGTAAACTGGACTCCTGCGTTGACAAAGCGAACAGTGGTTATACTTACACGTACGATTGTAATTGTATATATTAAATCTCTGATCGATCTCTACTGTACAGTTACTTTCAGAGTCCCCTTGCGGGGTCAAACGAGTGCCTATCCTGATCCACAAGGGGAAATCGGAGATATATCAACCGGGGATTGTTGCACCGATGATGCAAGTTGGAGTAATCGAGAGAAAATCAGCCGAGACACATTTGGGCGAATCCGAACGATATGTAACCATGAGCAATTAGGCATGAAAGTTTGCTCGGTAACTTCCGCTGATTCCATCGTATGTTCGATCATCGTGGAGGTCATCGTGACATGCCTAACACGATATGGTATCCTGAAACTCCAGGTCCTTATGCAGAATTCGATGTTCCACGCGAATCTCATTAATGTCTTCAGACAGCTGACAACAGTTCTCAGCCACGACTGTGCAAAATCCACCACGTACTGCAGATACTGAATCTAGATGGCAACGCTGAGCATTAGTGCGTGTTCGCGTATACAACTTATTGAATCTTTGCTGGCCACACCGAAATACTCTGTCAGATTTCGTCAATAATATCAGTCAATTTCATATGCTTTCGCAAGAAGTACAATAACATTTGCTGTTCCGCCACTGTTCGACCTGAACACCACTTGGTTATTCGGGTCCAGGCCTCCAAACGGTGTCTATCAAATGTTAGGACTACTGTGATAGACGCGTAATATAACGATATAGTCTCGAGTGTACGGGAATCCTCCACGGTAACTGGTGTCGTAAACCCAAGTGAAATTCTACTTTCAATAACCAGATTGTAATCATCGAAGCGACGCTCGGGGTTGTATTCTCAACGACCCAATGCATGGCGGCATTGATTCCATGAAGGATAAGATGTGTTTCAATTCATTCAGAATTCCTCATCGGTGTTGTATACATCATTTATATCTTCACTGAGTTCGTTTATTAATACACGGAGCTTACTGAGGCCCATCATGTTGTCTGTGACCAACTTCTGACAAATCGACGTGGCCTAGTTTATGATTTTGATGAATCAAGGATGTGTTCGTTCATCACTGATCATTTTTCTAAATCTTCGATTGACATCTAGCTGCTCTTTGACCACATGTATGATACGTTGGTGTCCCCTATCTTGCACTTGTGGGATGTCTTCCACCTTTTCGGGTAAAGGTTGTTATTGGTAGAGGCTTCCGTAGGACGTGGCAAATTACAGGATGGCCGACGAAAATGTATTGGGCACCTAATACGCTAGCATGCCTGGGTACGTTGTAACACAGCTGATCGTGCACTGATGGTGCTGTTACATACAACTTGTCCCATTATAACAAATGCATGATCGGATTCAGCAATAGTTGAATTTTCCCTGATCCTGCTGTTCCAATGCACATCGCGTAAACCGAATTCGAGAGTGCATCCGACTCAGAGAAGAAAAAAATCCCTTTCGTTTCCGGCTCTAAACCCTTCAGGTCCATTGGGTAAAGGTCTAAGAAAAACTTACCGGTGAAATCACTGCCTCACTAATGAAACTACCTGAAGCACGTTGAAGTAAAATATCCTTGTGAGAAGCATATCCGCCGATACAATTACTGCAAGGCTGGTACACGGTTAGATGTACCACTGCACTTTATTAACCAACAGAAGCTCTGAGAAGAACCCATTATCTGTGTCAGTGCTGCATGTTACCGACATGATCTCGAATATAAGACATGAAACGATACCGTTTGCGTCAACGCGCTAGCGTGGAACTTATCTATGACTTAAATGCAATTACTTCTACACTCAGAGAAAGAATCGCCAAATAGTGTCAACAAGGGAGAACAGAAGAACAAAGTTGCTCTTAGAGGCAAAACCTTGATATAACAAACTTGACTTCCGATCGGACATTGTATTACATATACTACATTCCTTACGGTTACTGGTAAGTGAAGGAGCTGTTGATAAGTTAGCGAAAGCGGAAAAAGTTATTTGTAGTGTCGCTGTAGCGTTATTACCCAACCAAGCGTTGTGGTAGATTTATTTATCTTCACCAAGTAAGTTTCCCGTGGGCGTTTTGATATTTCAAATGTTCAACCACCAACGAGGTTCACCTGGCTGGCATCTTGTTTCTCCCACATGACCGCACACATGCGCGTACGTACAAAAATGCGCTTACCGTTGCCATCAGATAAACAAAGCCAAGTTACTGTCGTATTAGGAGTCAAAAAGGGTCACAAACGCGTTCAAACGAATCAATGAACGTAAGACACTAACGGCTTCTGCAGATGTATCCAGATAAAGAATTTTCGGAGCTGTTACTGCGTTGGTGGAGAGATACCATTGAGTTCGTATCAGTGTGGTACATCTCAATGTTGTCACCGTACCGTGTCGCTATCGAGTCATAGTAGAAATCGTACATAAGCAGCATTGACAAATTCGACACTGATGCGCCAAAGTAAATGGGTTTCGTCAGCTTCACTTTGGACTTCTTAATGTGCATGTTAAGTTCTCCGCTATCGAATATTTTACGTGACTCAGATATCGTATCAATATTCAACCTGTAAAATTTTCCTTTAACAATGCCCTGACAATGTCGTCACGAAGTCGTTTTCACAGGTTTTCCATTGCGCTTCATCAGCTTAAAACGTCGTTTAACAATTCGTTTGGCGCGGCTGTTCTCAATTCGTATTCATCAACATGTAAAGGGTCTTCCATGTGCGACAGTACTGAGCTTCTGGCGCAGGTTAGTAACCGGAATGGTGCAGTTTTCTGCAGGAAACAGTTGTATGCCCCTGGAATCGACTCTGGGTGCACACTGGTATGGTGATTACATTCCTGGAGCTGTGGATGTTCGTGGTGTGTGTGTACTGAAACTCCTCCACATATTCCAAGTCGACTTCAAAAAAGCATTCACAGTCGCTGTTGCTATGTGTTTGTGTATGTCAACATTCACATAATTTTTTCACATAACCTGTCTTGCCGGCATAGGTTACATCATGACCCATCCATCCATGCAGGTTATTATTGTGCCGGTACATGATGTAACTATCCGTAACGTAACGGTGACTCACCATGGAAAATTCGCCGCGGATGCCAAGTTCGACAAACAGATATGGATCGATATCAGCGAGAAGTTCAGCTCGACCCAGGGTTTTGACAGCAGCACATTACAGACCATCCGGGGTGATGAGACGTAGTGCGCGAAAACGGAATAGAGGCTCTAGTAATTAGTCTATCTGAATTTGCATTGCATGTCTTGATAAACAATTGATTTTTGCATTCCACATGCCTTATACAATTGAACAAAATGTTGTGGCACCTGCAACGCATTTCGAGTCTTCTATATTTATTTCAACATGCATGTCGACGTAAGTGTATCCTCTTGGATTTAAGCCCAATTGTACTTTCCTTCTTTGGAAGCTGGTAAATTTCATCTAAAGCTTCATTTCTAATTCATGTCGGCTCCGTATTTTATTTATCTTCGATAACCATCGGTGATTTATTTTGTTTCAGATGTATTTGTGTGTGATTGGTGATTTTTAACGCAGCTTTAACAAATTTTCAGTCATGTTGCTACGATGCCTGTAGTGTAGCAGTGATGTATAGCACTGGGGCATGTAGCATGATGTTCCTTCCGCCCTATCAGATTATCCTGAGCGCCTAACGAGGCAGCTTCCATTAACCATTTTTATAAGTCTTTGGTGTAACTCGGCCGTGGTTCGATCCGGCGACCTCCCAAATCCATAGCGGTGATTCTAACCACAAGGCCACTGGAGCAGTCCTGTTTCAGATGTAAATAAATTATCCAAATATATGTATGTGCCAGTCAGTCACTTTACTACTGCAAAAGACGAAATAAATTACCTTTTTACTACCTGCTAGGCTTCAACCTAAGATGATATATTTTACTGACACCAATTCGATTTTTTCGGAAACGCGTTCATGCTTAATTGCAAAAATGTTTCTTACAAAGATATATGCATGCGTAAATCTTTATGTTGGTGTCAGGATATTTCAGTGTAGTAGGTAGCGATGGCCCCGGGCAAGCGTAACCAAGTCCTACTAGAAGATAAACCACGCTCGATGCCGGACGAAATGAGGTATAAATATGTTAAGGAATATATAGCCTGCCAAACCCATGATCCTCCTTATACTGGGACTTGACTTTCTTTTGTACCTGACAATCGCTCCAGTAGGGCATTAAAGGTCCACGAATGATGTTAATGATAACGCACGATTTTGTCTTATTAGTAACGTATGATTTTCATTTCACTCGAGAAAGTAATTGTTTTTGATGTATAGGTATTTTACTTGCATGCTTGTCTTTTGATCCCTGCTTCAAAACGTCAGGCCCACGACGAACATTGCGCACTGTTACGAATCTGTAAGAAAAAATAGTCTGGCTTTTACACAAAATGGCATTGATTCATTTATCATCCCCGTGGATATTATATGACAATAATTTTTATCCCAACAATTATATATGTTTAAATTAAATTTATTCGATTTCATGGAGACTGTGATCTTCCGTTCATGACATGGTAACAATATTTTTTTTTCTGAACCGAAGCCCACTTTTTCTTCATCTCTTTAACGATAACATTTTCTTGCATTAATACGCTTTAGTTATTTAAAAAATGAAATGTATACTATACCGATAGTTGGAAACACTGTGGGCCTCTCTATTCGATTTATGGATTCTCTGGTTATCAAGTCTCTCAATTTTCCGTAGGCGGTACCGTTCTTAGTTCCGCTTGCCGATAACATAGCTATTCATCAAAGACGGATCCGCCTGAGTATTTTTTTTTTTTTTTTTTTTATCGGTTGCGTATTAGCAGTAATGATTATAAAAGACTGACAGTTAATATTACATACAATTTGCGCATTTGCATTAGAGGTTACACGTTCAAACTGCTCGTTGTTCTCCAAGGGTTTTGTGCAATTCAGTATCACCAATCGGCAAGACAGACGAGCGGAACATAACGGTGACGTGTGTTTCTAACAATAACATACCGAATATGACGAGAATTTCCTAAGCTATTAATAGTGTTGAAATATGTTGGATAATAGAAGCATATCTAAAAATGAGCGTGCACCGATACTACTTGCACTTATTCCTTCCCGTTTTAGACTAGGTCTAGCAACAGGGATTAATGTAGCAAGTAAGGGAATATATTCATTTAATTATTAATTAATTTATTATTCATTGATAGGCATATTTCTATTTCGAAATCATGTTTAGGAAACATTTTAATGATTAACATTTACTCTTTACCAAAGTAAAATATTTTAATTATATCATTTTTAGACCAGTGCATTCTTGTTTTTTAAGTAATCTTGAGCAGTCTTTAATAACAGATATTGACAATAAGCGTTTACGTGATCCAGATTTTATAATATATTTAATCAGTTAGTTTAACAGGAACGCTGTATTAGTTAATGATCTGGTGTATTTTCTTAGTGTAATACTAAAATTACATAGAAGATGCAAAATCAAAGGTCCAGAAGGAAGACAGAGTTATTGCTGATGTTGCCATGACTTTGTGTAACGCTATGTTGTTCTTGTTTACACAGTTGAAATAGGACAATGAACTGCAAGCTTCTAGATGTAAATGATTTGGAATATATATTATTAAACGATGGTCATTGAAGCATGAATATTCTTTGAAATTGCCATAGCTCGTCACTCAGGTAAACCTCTTGCACAAATAGAACATTCGCGCAATTAATGCGAATTCAACTAAAATATGTTGAATCTAATAAATTGTAAAAGTCTGCTTGAAATTGTATGCCATAAATAATTCATCCTGTACCCTATATACTAGGTTATAAGTTAAAAAGCAAACAACATTGGCTCTGATCTGGCGTCGCCTAATGCGCTGACAGATCAATGTCTTTGTTGTTTGTTCAACAGATTATTCCTTTAAAAAAATGATTCCAGATTTACTGGCGCGTTATGCGACTCCAGATTTGGATCTGTGCAACTTGCATCCCGATTAGAATTATAACTGTCAATTCCTGCAATGGTAACATTGTATAATGTTAATACCACCAATGGCTTAGTTACTGTTGCGTAAGAAAATATAAATTGCAATGTAATATATCTAACATTTTCCAGACGAATTAATGCGCATAAAATTACGTTTTAATAAGATTATTTTTTGCTTCTGATACGAAAAATCGATAACGAGATTTGTGGAAAATACGAAAGCAACAACCACAATATACTTGTCTTGGAAGAAATCGTTCACGCATTAACACTTATGTTTGATGGATACCTCAAGCAATTTAGCAATTGTCTTGATAAGAATCTGACGTGTTCTGAATAAAAAAACTTCTACAAAAAACTGAATGCATCTATTTGGTATTATTGTAATTTGTATACACAAAATATACATGTTAAAACAACATGATAAAATGACTAAGAGTACAAAGATACATGTCATAACATGCGTAATTGAAAGCAATACAAAATAGGTTTCACCATTAAATTCGCCACAGTTACCTACATATATGTATGCCAGTTTTAAGTTTGATTTGTTAATGAAGGCAGCTGTTGGCTTTAAATTTTTCCTTATTGGCGGGTACCTGTACAGTCGCATATGATACGTAGTCGTACTTCACTTCCGCTATCGTTAGCACTTATAAACTTCTGGTGATAAGCAAAAGATCTAACCGACCATATATCTCATCTTCGCAAGCCAAGGTTCCAGTATGCTAACACAATCGACACCTTGGCGGATCAATCAGATTTTTCGTTTCTTCGGGTCTGTGAATTTCCTTGGATGATTGGTCAATTCGCCGCATCCAATCAAAATCAGCTTGTTCAAATTTGAACACTTCATGCAGGATCAGGAGAAGAGGAGTACATAACTGGAATGGACTCGTAAAAAAGCAATTTTCCACTGCCGGTCCATGTTTGTAAAAATACATCCTTTCTCAGATACATCTGTAATAGTTTCTCTCTGGTACGTAGTCATACATTTGATGTAACATTTACAGAGCATCCTTTTAAAATCAATTGCCGCTACTATTTTCGGACAATGTACAAAACACCGCTGTTACACGCTATTGGTTTGTTAGCATTACATATTAAAGAGGGCAACTATGAAATCCAATATATATCGCTAGGACAAATCACTGAAATGTCTGATTAATCCGCCAATGTGTAGATTGGTTTAACATATAGGAATCTTGGTTAGATGTATGCAAGGCGGCACGCAACCTCCGTTCTCTTGATACTGTGTTCATCCAAATCTTCTCACCGACCATGACTGTTATTTTAAAATCAACGAGTTGAAATTTATTTCATTCAAATACATTAGTATCTGAGAAGTTTTGTTTATGTTTTTAGGAGTACAACAAACAACTTAGGCTTTAAGTTCTAGGAAGATTTATAATGCATGAGACTGCTTTGGAGCTTCATTGAAATCGTTTTAAAAAATTAATATTCACAGAATTATTAATTTTGAGTAAAACATTAAAACATTAATATATGTAGCGCATTCTTCGAGTGTTCTATAATTATTGAAATTTAGTGTTAGAATTTATGGGACGAATTTACCTTTAAATATTTCTACTTTTTGACATAAATCGCGTTGTTACAATAACTGGGCTCCATCTGTGAGTTTGCAGCTTCTATGAATATAGCTATCGAATAGAAATACTGCTTGGATAGGATTTTTGGCTTTGTTTTAACGTAGCTTTAACACTTTTTCAGTCATATCGCTACAATGTCTGCATTGTGGCAGTTTAATGTGATGTCTAGCACTTATGATGCCCCAGACATGTAGCATGACGTCCCACCAAGTCACATTATACTGACACAATGCCAACTAGTCCTAACACTAACCTCTTAATGCTGTGTGCCTAACGAGGCAGCTGTTAGTACCATTTGTATAAGTCTTTGGTATGACTCAGCTGGTGTTCGAACCCACGACCTCCCGCGTCCGAGGCACATGCTCCTACCACTAGGCCACCGGAGTGGTCAGAAATAATGGTTGAGGTTTGGCTGTGGTGGTTGACTTTTGCCCTTGCTCTACAATCTTGTAGCTAGAAATATGCACACGTCAGCACTGTTAATTCAATACTGGCCTGTGACCTTTATTAATTTGGTACCCAGTCATGTATAAGGACCGCACAAAGTCAACGTTTGAATATTATACGGAAAATAATGTAGATAGCAAATACATCTTACTTCCACTAACAGTGGAGATAAACAAAGGTCTTGTATTCAAGTGAAACTCAAAGATGTATTTTTCTACACAAATAATCTGGGTACAGTGACTTCAGTATCACCTAATTTCATACAAAGGTCCCTAATTACGACGATAAAATTGTGTTTATTATGAAGCTGTAGAAAATAACTACAGTTCTATGCTTAATTATGCATCTGTGATGTTGTTAAATTCAACATTAATGTAAAGGACCGTAACAAAGTTTTTGCAGATGATCAGAACAATGAAATGCGGCCAAGTTATTTTTGTATTATTTTCATACGCAGAACTTACACTTATTGCTTTCCAAATTGCTATGTTTACATGGAAGGCTTTGTTAAATGAAGCCAAGCATCTGTTGTGGGATTTCAACATCTTCAAATGCATATACACGTATTGCTTCCACGTGTGTCGCACATGATTATCTATCTAGGAATACCTCACTACTTTGGTTTTATTGTAACTAGATTTCGTTACTACATTGTTTATATTCTTTGGCAGAAGCGAGGGAAACGCTGTAGAATAAACAAGAAGCTACCGCCAATTATAACAGCACTCTACGATGCCGTCGCTTCCTACATAGAAAAACCTTGTAAATACAAGGATGTGGATACACATGGAAATTGGGAACCGGAATAAGACTGAGCAAGCACATCTAATGCGGAAATAGAAGCCTACCAGAGATGAATATATAAACAATGAATCATGTAACGTACTAAATTCACAACTGAATGAGTCATGACACGTACGATTAAACGCATGTGCCCTCTTAATTGCAAAGTCTAATACAGTAAATAAATCGATATTTTAATTTAAATCAGTTTATACTTTGTTATAACTATTCCAGTTTTTTTAATCTATTCATTTTATCTGTTGAGCTTTACCCATAGATATTTTGATCTCATTAGGCAAGACGTCGAGACACTGTCATTGTAAGTGAAATGCCAGATCAATCTGCATTCGAAAATCGATTGCATTTTATACCTGCCGTGATTAGAACGTGACAATATTTCATCTCGATTCCTAATACCTATATAAAGATTTCCATGAACTTGTACAATTTTGATATGAAATTTTTTTTGGACATCACCCTCCAAAATTATTTATGTAGGTCCAGCAAATGTTGGTTGGCTTGACGTGATGATGTTAATATTCTTCTAATGGTTACTTGACAAATACAGAATTAAGTCTGACTGGAAAATTAAAAATTTAAATCACACATTTGTTTTTTTTTTTCCACTGATAAAAAGAGCCCTGGAGGCCGCTGACATTTGAAATGCCTTAATTATACGTCAGAGATGAGATATATATGCTTTACAAACAGAAAACTATAAAATGTAAAATGAAAAGACAACAACAAAAGATTAGCACGAATAGCTATCTCATCAAGTGTTTCAGAGAGCTTTCCTATCGTAACACAGCCTTTTAGAAAAAGTTCATCATTTTCTCCATTTTGCAAAAACGAAGTCACAAATACAAACTATACACACTTCTGTCGTCTAAAGACGTTTTATGTCTTTTATTTAGTCATTGATAAGAGATGTTTTTAAAGCAGGAAAATCATTTCTCTTAAAGTTGTTATTCTTTGGCACCTCCGTTTCTTCATCGTTAAGTTTTATAAATTGATGTAGAACATGACTTTTGGAATTTTTATTTGATATGTTCATACTAAAGATTTTAATCACCTCTTACAAGCTGTACCGCTACCAGCACAAAACTCTGTAATTGCCCCGAAAATACAAACCCTGCTTTTGAAACGCTGCAATTCATTAAATTCGTTGGCTGTTTCAGGCGCTTTTTTAGTAGGTATGGAATACATCGGATCAGGAGCCAATTACACAGCACCAGTTTATGGCGCTTAATGATGTAACAATCACTACGATTTTCAAATTCCATTACATGAAGAGGCAGATGACAGAGGGACCTTCACATAATCCCATATCCCCACTCCCCGTTACATTATAATTTGACATGTAAGCCAGTAAACAAACCATATGGGTCCTACGAACCGCAATAAAGAGCTTTTGGGATATAGTGAAAAGGAATTTAAGTTTTCAGCCAATTACCGAAATAAAAAATGACAAAATTCACAGCTTTAATAAAACAAACGCAAAAATCACAATTTTACTGTCACTAACTCCCGAAGGGTTTTGTAACCGGTTGAGAAATTCTAGGATTATATTGTTTCAACGGCCCTAGTTTTAAATTGTTCTTCCACAGACTAATGCTAAACGGTCTAATTTAGGCAAATACAGAACACATCGGATATCATACATACATACATCAAATTTATACCGCAGTAACATAAGACAAATGCCGTAAGATTTCAATTCAACCCGTTTTGTTTAATTAATCATTTCTTTTTCATACGGTAAATTCCAAAATAAAATAGGTTTCAATCTCTTTTACTACAGGTCTTTGTTCGATAGATCTACCTTATACAGCTATAATGTTCGATACAACTCTTTTACTACATTAGTACTGTTCGATCGATGTCCTTTACCACAGTTCCACTTTTATATCCCTCTCCTTTACTATAGTTCTAGCGATCGATCGATCACCTTTACTACAATGTAGAACAGTTCGATCTCAGTTTTTCATAAAACATATTTGAAATTTTCTCTCACTGGCTACTAATAAAGAACTTGAAGATAAACGAATTATTTTCCGGTATGTATGTATGTATGTATGTATGTATACATATAACCGCTCCGGTGGCCTAGTGGTTAGAGCGTCCGCATGTCTGAAGTATAATGTCCCAGTGCTAGACATCACCATAAACTGCCACACTGCAGACATCGTAGCGCTATGACAAACTGTTAAAGCTACGTTAAAAATCCAAGTCACACACACACACGCATTTTGCTTTTGATTTTGCTAGATTTTTAGATTTTGCTCGTATCTAAAAGATGGTATACTGCTTTGTGGGCGAGAAATAATATTCCTTGAAGTTTCGCCGCATTTATAATGTTTGCTATATTGTAAACATTATAAGCAATCGAAGGTTCTTGCCATAAGAAATATATAATAGAAAGAAAATCTAAGTTTTTTGTGTAGATATAAGGAAATATTTCACTCATGAAATATTTCCTTATATCTACTCAAGGAAACAAAGATATCATCTATTTTAGTCCCTGTCTTTCTTATTGAAGATACTACATTTAACTAGACATGAAAAGACATCCACAAAGCTTCATAATGATTAGGTTTTGAAAGGAGATACAGCCACCAGAAACAATTATTCAGATTGATCCCAACGGTGATATTGATGCGATATTTATTAAAAATCCGTAGATCTGAAGGGGAAATATAAGTTTCACTGGATATCTCCAAGCCAGGCTGACAATGATTGCATAGCATAGAAACGTATGAACAACATCATACTACAGGCTTGTATTGCCCGTTGACATCCTGGTCTAATGCAAGGGCTTTTCCTTTTGTCAGTCTCGCAATGGTCGCAATGGCGTACACAGTAGTAATCGTTAAGAAAGTTATAAGATTAACGATTTAATAACAATGTTACAAATATTTTAATAATAGTCCATAGATTCTATATTGATTCAATGGTAAGTACGAACATACATCATTGTTTTACCATATCCACAAATTCTTCTCTGTTTATTTTGACAGAGCTTTCCTCGTCCATTTTCTCTCTGTTTTGTTTTCTCATAAGTGTGTCGTACGTTTTCGCTACGAATGCAACAAAAGGACTGCTTGGCGGTTCCCTGACAATATTTTCCTTTGTAGACTATAAACTATACAAGGAGAAGACACAATTTGAATCACGTGTATACTGCAGGTAGATTTAAATACACTTGCTTCAATGATGACTTTTCAACTTTTTTAGTGATGCGCTGCGCATTCTTACTGGCTTAAGATAATTGTATTATCAACATAAGTTACTACCTCCGGAAGCGCATGCTGATGAGAAAACGTTGAAATAAAAAGCTATAACAATTATAAAATCATAACTTCAAGATTTTACTTGAATATATATGAAAGGAAACATGGCATACACAAGATTTATGTATTTCCGTAACCACTCTTTGAAGATTACTCTTGCTTGCTTCATGCCTTCCTATATTTTGTTCTCACCCCAGTAAGTTTTACAAGTGATAGTTCTGAACTCATTTATTAATATAAATAGAATATACTTATCAAATACGTGTTTGAGCGACACGAATATACACGTAAGATCCTTTTATAAGGGTTGTATCAAATTGACTTCCGGAGGCATGCATTATACGTCTGGCCATGTATTGATTGTTCGTGCCGGTGAGCCTTGTTTAATAACCTGGAAGCGACGTATGAAAAGCTTTACTTACATGATTGATCTAATCTGTAAAACGGTTGAAGATTATTTGCTGTTCTTCCCTGAAGCGACTATGTTATTTATTGCGCATTTCGTTCACCAGCGAGCGAACAGAAACATGTCTTAAATCGAAGAAACATTTATTGTGGCTTTTATGTGAAAATGTAGTTATTGTTCTTGTTGCTTCTGTCCATGTCATGCTGTACTCATAATCGGCGTAAAAACTTTATTATTATTATTATTATTATTATTATTATTATTATTATTATTGTCATTATTATTATTGAACTATGTGAGCTTATGCAATAGTGCTGCGTCCGGCGTTCGTTGGCATTCATGTGTCGACCGTCAACATTGTAATTTTCAAATTTGTTCTCAATAGCTAGCGGGACATTTATGATCAACACTGTAACAAATGTCTCATAGGACATGCTCTATCAAAATAGTTTCTTGAGAGTCTTCCTAAAAACGATATGGTTTTCATAGAAAAATGAAAAACCTATTTTCGATTTCTTCTCCAAAACGACTAAGCGAAGATTGTTTCCTAGGATATGGTATATCAGAATTGCACACTGGTTTACTTCCTTATGAACGGCATGGCTTCCATATCAACAATATGGAACACTTATTTTCAACTTCTACGTCAGAATGGCAGAGCCAACTGTGATCAAACTTGATAGGAATGATTCTTAGGACCAAATTCGATCAAAATGTTATTATGATTGGCTTGCCTAACAATTGTTGAGATTCATTAGCAACAAGGTGAATAAACTATTTTCGTCTTGAATGGCTGAACCAGTTTTGATCATATTTCAAATGGGTATTTTCCTGGAAATATTCTTGAAAATTATGTCCGTTTGACTCTCCTAACAAAGTTTTAACTGTAATTGCACCATATTGAATACTAATTTTGAGGCTATGACAAATGGATGAGTTCTTCTTTTCTTTTTTTTTTCTTTTCAAAATTTCTAAAAATTACTTAATAAATTAGAAATGCGTGTATTTTGTTGATGGTGAAACGCCGGAAAACGTTATTTCATCAGCGTTTCTTTCTGACGCTCTATTTTTTCTATCTTGACGAATGGGCATCAATGAAAAAGTTACTAGTGTGGGAAGTATTACACGATTGCTCCAAAGTCTCTCTCAGAGAGCTGAAGTTATCCGACACACATTGGAAAATGAGTGTGTGATTTGAAATTTTTTAATGTAGCTTTAACAATTATTCAGTCATTTTGCTACGATGTCTGCAGTGTGGCAGTTTATAGTGATGTCTAGTACTGGGGTAGACTCGAAGCATGACGTACCACCCATTCACATTATCCTGACACCAGGCAGACCAGTCCTAACACTAACCTCTTAAAGCTGAGCTGTTAGTACCATTTTTATAAGTCTTTGGTATAACTCTGCCGGGGTTCGAACCAGCTAACTTCCGTATCCGAGGCGGACGCTCTAACCACCAGGCCAACGGAGCGGTTACATCGAAAAGTGACGATATGTTTATAATACTTTGCTGTAAATAGTGACTATTGTCAACTAGCTCCAGCCTGTGAACGCTACTGGGTCATAATAAATTCATTGACGTTACAGCAACTCATGACGTGCCATCAGTAACATCTATCCAGATATTCGCCCGCCAGAAACACTCATTAAGACAAATCGGAAAGACGCTCGATGAATTTCCCAGTAGTCAACGAGTCGTTATAAAGTCCATGAAGCCAGGGTTGAATATTTTCGCTATTTGCATGCAAGTCCTTGATCTAGCATGCGAAGGGAAAGGCGGATGACGTTCAGATTGCTGAATGCCTTTCAACCAAAGGCGCCTGCCTGATTACTATTACACTGCCTTCTAGCCAAATATATACCAGGTGAGCAATATAATGTTTACTTATGCCTTTGTTTTAGTAGCAGTAGTAGTGGTAGTAGTAGTAGTAGTAGTTGAAGTTGCTGTTGCAGTATCGTTATCAACAGTAGCAGTCGTCTAATGTTTACCGTTGTTGTCATTTCATTATTTCTTATCTGACCCAAACAACTTTGATTTTGTGATCACTTTGTTTCTGTACAAGATGCAGAATATTGGGAAAAAGCGTGTTATTAAGAGTCTTTTAGGTTCTTTTCTCAAAGCCGCCTTCCTTCGTTTTTAGAGTGTGCGTGGCCCTGGCGTGAAAAGGTTGTTGATTCGCCGTGGTCCTGGTGTGATGTGGATGCATAAGTAAAACAGCTACCTTACATTGCTCCTTGCGGTAACATACGTAGTTAAGAGATCTCTGTGCTAAATTTAATACCAGTGCCACTCAGAGCTGTTAATATCATCCAAAATATCTCATACTCACTCAAGTTCATTTTGGAGCGCACGCCTATTAACGTTCTAATCAGAGACTATTACGCATAGCCAACAAGGTTTAGGATACACTTATTTTCCTGAGGGATTCTCAACATTTGTTTTTCAGCGCTGAACTTCCAAGTGAGTCGAAATCCCCCAAAATCGTATATTTATCAAAAGTTTGTTTTGAAACAAACATATAGTTAAGTTCTTTTTATATATTATCCTTCAGGTGTTGGAGAGCTGTGCTGCAACCAGAGCAATGTATCGTTGGGTCACATATTTCTCTTCCGGGAAAGCATCAGTGCCTGCTTACTCGCGGTACGCTGTAGGAAAATACAAGTAGAGAATCACACCATAAACTTTATCTCTAGACGGATAAGCAATTTCAGTAAACGTTTCCTATAATAAAGTGGTCTCTAATAAAAAAAAAAAGAATAATTAATATTACTGAGTTGTTTTTGCTGATAGATCGGATATGGACGAACAAAGTCATTGCTCTGTTACTGTCGATTGGAACAGATCAGCTGGGAATAAGAGTTGAGCTACAGTATATCCCGCAGGTAAATACTATCTACTGACATGTCTGTTTCTAGTCCGTCTCAAAATCCTAATATAAATTTTTTTCATTCGTACTGAGAGAAACGTAAGTTTGCTTAATAATATTCATTGGGGTCGTAAGCAATCGGTATGTTATACAAGTTGAAGAGTATTACATCTCAAGTAGTAATGCTTTGTAATTTGCAGATTTCTGACGTAGGAAGTTTATATGTTATTAATAAAGTTTAATAAATTAAATTCCTCTTTTTGGCAGTAATACCTGTCAGTACCAAGAAAATATAGTCGATTATTTTGAGATGGCAATTTATTACCTTATCTTTTCTTTCTGTCTTCACATTTGTAACAAAGGCTCTTGAATAATCATTAATGACTGGTTTCGATTTAAAAACAAAGAAGAATGACAAGATATGAACGAATTTCCGAAATAAAATGTGTGAATTGATAAATGTCCGACAAATACAACAAGCGATGTACAATTAAATTCAATAGTTCATTATCATCAGCATTTACATTGTTGTACAATACATATTACAATACATATTACAAATATTGCGTCAATATCAAATGCTATATGTACAACTTTAAGCAAAAAACTTAGAACGGTACTTATTAAGAGCGGAAAGGAGAGGATAGATAAATATACACAATCTTTGTACAGCCTATCGTGTGGTGAAAAATGGCGTTAAATCCCACAACAACACAACAACAACAAGATCAATTTACAGCATCGGGAATTATTCACACTTCACCAAATCTGTTTAAAGAATATTTTAGGAGTGTAACCTAGTTGATACTATTATTTGATTCCTTTTTAATATACAACTGACTGTGCTGTGCTGAGGGTAATATGTGCAGAATGTTTAATTCTAAACCAATATTTAACTACCTCAGCCACCTTAAATGTTGAAGCGTTATTCTTCCAAGTTCATCATATACACCGACGTCAGAAGTAGATAGTTATATATTTAACAAAGACCTTTGTTGTACAAGTTCGTTGGTGAAGTACCATATCTCTGATGCGTAATTCAAAACTGAACAACATAAATATCACAACCTTTAAAATTTTCGTTTTAAAAATATAACTAAGCATATTCACTGCCATTGGTGCTTTATCAGTCAATGTTTGTCGAGCTTTAGAGAATTTTCCATTGCTCTAAAAGACAAGACCAAGGTATTTACAATTTTCTACCACATCAATATTACTCTATATTCCATAATTCGTTTTGTCTTAATGGATCACCTTTTCTAAAGACCATACCTTCAGTTTTATCAAGATTAATATTTGTATTCTATTTTTTTAAGTAGTCGTGCAAATTACCCATCAGCTTTTGTAAATCCTAAAAGTTTCCTGAAAATAAACTGAATCGTCAGCAAATTGTTCAAAATAACGACAACTTGTCTAACTCTAAACGGATAGACTGTAATGATGTTTCCAGATATTCAATAAAAAAACAAAAATAATATCGCTAATAACACATCCCCTTATATCAAACCTACCCTACGCTTAAAAGGCACTTTGAATACCCAAATGTCAAACACGCGATTTAACTACACTATATATATATATATATATATATATATATATATATATATATATATATATATATATATATATATATATATATATATATATATATATATATATATATATATATAAATATACTGTCCACAGAACGAAGAACGTTTAGCATTTTGCTATTTACACCTTGTCTAAACATCTTCGACCACAAACTATTTTTGTAAACACTATCAAATGCAATGTTAAAATCAACAAAAATATATAAATCCTATTACCTTGACTTACAATTTATTAATGAAACAATGCAAAAACAAAAATAGTGTCAGTAGTTCCCATTCTTTTCTTGAAACCAAACTGTCCATCCAATAATTTGTCATCCCCTCCCCCGCCCAGTTCAACAGTCTTTCATTTAAAATACTAGTAAATAAGTTTGTAAAGCATTTTACTAAAGTAATACTTCTATAATTTGCTGTATTAGAAGTGTCACTGGACTTGAACATGGGTACACTTTCTCCCTGGCCCCATTGCCTAGGAAAATTACTATTATCGAATATTGTATTTAATATTTTACATAAATAGGGTTTAAGTATCTCCAGTCCGTTTCTGAAATATTCGTTCAAAAGATAATCATTCCATTTTGTTTCAAAGTGTTCAGATTTTCTATCACTTTTACAATTTCATCCCCTGTTATTTGTTTTATAGTTCTTCAAAGATTGTAGCTTGTTCCGAGTAATCATTTTCATATACAAAACCATTTTTTCCTCGTTTGAAAATGATTCGTTTTGAAAAGTATTAATTATTGGAAACATTGTTAAGCTGACACAGCTTAAGCAGAAGTCTCATCTTTTGTTTTTGTAAAAGAAATTCATGAATCTCGTGGGATTAGAATTTTTCTTATTACTAAAGTCATGTGATATTTAGTTTTTATTTCGGAACTTTCCCTTCTTAAACATTTCTTACAAATGCTATTTTTTGCAAGTATAGTTAAACTTTCCCGACAGATTCATAATTGGTCCACATATCGTTAATAACTGCAGCTACATTCACTACTCATTAATACTTAAGTGGTTAAATTAAACACTACTAACATTTTCACTGTATGACAGTTTAAAGTACGGTTTTCCAAGGTCATTCAAGATATCCATAAACTCTCTCATGGCAATATTTTTACTCCCTGAGTCATGAAGAGAACTATTTGTAATACAGTTGATTAACTGGACTGGCTACTTTCTAAATCTTGAAGGAATGCAGCAGAATGTTTTAGATTCTATTTGTAGTTAACTTTAGTATATATGGCGTTCATGTAATGAGAAGGAAAAAAACTACGTTTTAAAGCGCTCTTCAATGATCAGAATGGGTCGTATTACCTTGGAGATAAAATTCGGGAACTGATAAAGCAGTATGATTTAAGAGCAAAATAAGGACTTGTGTAGGTATCAATCTCACTATCCCTGAAATGTCTACCATTATATAGTCTTAATCCGTTTGCTTTTCACAAATCAAACACACAAATATCAAACTTGTTTTGAGCCTTTGTCCACAGAAACTCTTATATTATCTTTATTATTATGAAAGTCAGAATGTTATCTATATTTCATCATTTACAATAAAATCAGGTTGTAAAGTATTTCTGACAATTAAATCAGAAGAAAGTATACTATCATAGGGTTCAGAAATGTACTTATTTACATCACTGTGTGTATCTTGTGGTTTAAAGGTCACATGTTGTTGATCCCTTAGGCGGAAAATAAAGAAAACAGATAAGGAAATAAACAAGAAAAGCAAATTCCTACCAGGTAAATTCATAATCAATAAAATATTTAGTTTCAACATGTTACGATATGAATTCGCTCCGATTCAACCACTTTGCTATGATTTTAGTATCAGCTGTGCAATGTTCACGGTATCAGTCTGTGCAAGAAATGTGGACATAAGCACTTAATCTGACAAATATAGTAAGGTTTAGATCTTTAGATGATCTTTCCTAAATATAGGAATTTCTTTTTATTAATGTAGTAATGCAACCGTAAATTAATAATTTTATTTAGAATAAAATCTATGCAGGTGGACGGTTTGTATCCTCATAGATATATGATAAAAATAGAATCTATGGGTTTTGAGGATTGATATAAAGAAATATTTAATCTGTGAAGTGGGAGCATTTCATATGACAATATTTCAACTTTATTCGTGAAATATTCTCCTCTATTTGAGGCACCGGATGGTCATTACAGGGCCCTCGGGTGGCCGAGATGTGAAAGGCGCTCGCCTTTACAGGTCGTTTACATTTCTCCTCTATCCACATTAGTTCAAATCTCGGCTCGGGCAATGTTTGTGAATTTCGTTTGTCAGTAACATGGCGTGGGTCGCTGGTTCTTTCCGGTTTCTCCCTCCAAATATATTGGTCGCTGAAAAATGACGTTCAGACCACAAAACCACAAACTTCCTTATAGCTGCTCTAAAAAACTTAGATTTCCTCTAAGTACAAAACAGCTGGAGAAAACAAAACGTGGTTAAATTGACGAGTCTGGCAAATATTGCACGCTTTTCATGTTATCGATCGTTGGGTTGCATTGTGAATAATATACTGGTTTTCTGTCCTTGTTACAACGATATCTCTTTTAAAATAACATCAGCGTCAATGTATTTGACCTGAGCTTTGGCGACCTTCAAAGGTATTATTATTATTTAATGCTAACCATGACGAATACTAAAGATTCATGTTTAGAACTCAGCTGAACCGTGGTCATCCATATATCTGAGCGACGATCTTTACTAAACCATATCATTGGTCTCAATCCTAAAAACGTACCCATGGTGGAGATCAAAAGCCAAAAGGGACTTATTAAAGGTGCAAAACTGAACCCATGGTAGAGAGATAAGAAACTGAAGTGACTGGCAACAAGAGTAAGAACGTACCCATGGTATAGAGATAAAAAGTCGAAGGGACTGGTCACAAGTGTCATAAATGTGCAGATGGTAATGAGAAAAGAAGCTAAAGGGACTGTAATAAGAGTAAAGACGTACCCATGGTAGACAGATAAAAAGTCGAAGGGACTGGCTACAAGAGAAAAAACGTACCTATGGTAATGAGAAAAGAAGCAGAAGGGACTGGTCACAAGTGTGCAAACTTTCCCATCATAGAGACATACGAAGCCAAGGCAATGGCCACAAGTGTGCAAACTTTCCCATCACAGAGACATAAGGAGCTAAGGGAATGGCCACACGTGTGCAAAATTTCCCATCATAGAGGCATAAGAAGCCAAGGGAATGGCCACAAGTGTGCAAACGTTCCCATCATAGAGACATAAGGGGCCAAGGGAATGGCAACAAGTGTGCAAACTTTTCCATCATAGAGACATAAGAAGCCAAGGGAATGGCCACAAGTACTTACTAAGAAGAACCACGAACAGTTGAGTCTTTGAGACAGTAGTGCCCCTTAAAGATACAGTTACAGGCGACGCAAGGTGTGTGTATGTGTGTGGGGGGGGGGGTAGTATGGGTTTGGCAATTGCTCCCGTGATCCGGGCGAAGATTGCGCCGTTATTACCTTTTTGGAACTGAACTGTTCAAGTATTTCACCTTTACATTAATCTAACAGGTGAAATTTTCCACAAAACCCATATTTTGATGGGGTGAGGAGGGAGGTTGATTGTATCAAAGTAGGGCACCATTAAAGAACATTGTCCCCTGGCGTCCCAAACCCTGGCGCCGCCAGTATTTTTCTGAATGATACAATGGTTTTCCTCCTCCTCAATAATTTTTCACTAATTATGTCTCATGTTTTGTCTGGCTTTGACAAAATGTCGCAAGATTTTCTTTTCTTAAATAAAGATATGAATTAAGATCGTAACAACTTGAAACTAAGTATTTTATTGATTATGAATTTACTTGGTAGGAGTTTGTTTTTCTTGTTTATTTTTTTAATCTGTTTTCTTTATTTGCCGCCATTAGGGATCAACAAAATAATACATGTTACCACAAATATTGTTGCAATAAATACACAGTGATGTAAATAAGTGCATTTCTGAATGCTATGGTATTATACTTACTGGCGACTGAAATGTCAGAACTGCTTCACAAACTGATTTTATTGTAAATGATGAAATATAGAAAACATTCTGATATTGATGTTAATGATGATAATATCAAAGTTTTTATGGACAAGGATTCAAAATGTATTTGTTCATTGTTTGCTTGATTTGTGTAAAGCGACTGGATTAAGAATCGGTAATGGTAGGCTTTTTAGAGATCGAGAGATTGGTAAATTTACCATCACAGATCCTTATTTCTTTTTCGATAATACCACTTTATTACTTTCCTGTTTTTATATTTGACCTCATTCTGATCATTTACGACTAGAGTTTGCTTTAAAATGTAGCTCCTTTCATTCTCATGACGTGAATCAATACGAACAATTTTCAAATGAGGAAAGATGATTTTTATACAAAGTATATATGAATAGGATTTAGTGGATTCACGCAACAATTTGCGAAGAAGTAGATAAACAAATAACAGTGGATGAAATTGTAATAGTGATAGAAAATCTGAACACTTTGAAACAACATGGAATGATTATCTTTTGAAGGAATATTTCAGAAACGGATTGAAGATACTGAAACCCTATATATGTAAATTATTAAATGCAATATTCGATAATAGTAATTTTCCTACGCAATGGGGCCAGAGAGGAATTGTACCCATGTTCAAGTCCAGTGACGCTTCTAATACAGGAAATTATAGAGGTTTTACTTTAGTAAAATGCTTTATAAATAAAGAAAACAGATAAGGAAATAAACAAAACCAATCAGCCAAATTACCAGATAAACTTACAATCAATGCAATATTTAGTTTCAAGATGTTACGGTCTGAATTCTATCCGATTCAGCCACTTTGTTATGATTTTAGCCCCACCTTAGCTATGTTCACTATATTAATCTGTGCGAGAAATATAGTAACGAAATATAAATAAGTAATTAATCTTATAAATACAAATAAGTTTTAAATCTTTAGACCGTCAATACTAAATTATTTAAAAAATGGGTAGGTACTATAAGGTCTCTGTTTGACCAAAACTTTTTATTGATCTGATAATACATTGATGAAAACATATCAACAGTTGAAAAACTTAGCAATTGAATTTTTAAAAAATATTTGATTTGACGTCATAGGCACTTCGCTTTTGGCTATTAAATGAGCTATTTTGTGCTAAATTCTAGCTATTTTGTAAAAACTTAAATTGGTCCACATGCGGTAACCAAATTAATGTTTTTACTAGTCATGAATGTATGCGTGACTAACCTTTTACTAGAATATCGATTTGGTTCTAGAATATGGACCGTGTGAAATTTCAAGTGCGTCAGCGTTCATTTGTACATTGTAACTCCACAACGGTAACGTATTAGCTACATCTACATTGACGTTTTGACTAGAATGAACGCATACAATAATTTTTACATATACCAAAATAACTCTATGCCCCCTTCAACATATATACATATGATATACTGAAACACTGAAATAAACATTTAATTTTGTTCATATGTTCGTCAAAAATCGCAAGTTTTACCATATTTTCTGCATCTTCAGAAGTCGAAAACATATTTTATTTTTTAACAGAAGACACTTAAAAAATCTAACACATATGCAGATTTCAAACATATTCTCATTTCCGCTAGCCAACGAAAATAAAAATAAAAATTGTTACTCACCAATGTCCCTCGCCATTAGGGCAACACAATTCCAGAACAAAGTATCACAAAGTACCTTTTTCTCCTCTTTGTTTCTAAAATAAAATTGACATTCAAATGTTGCCTGTCATTGGTCTTGTTTTCTCATTTTTCTGAACGTGTTTTGGGACATTCTGATTCTATAAATAATGGGATGAGCGTAAGTTAAATCTAAAAGTGGCGCATGAAGGAAGTCGACCCACAACAACAACAACAAAAATTAAAATATTTTAAGTATTATTTTACTAATGAGCTCTAAGCCATAATGGAATGATCATAAAAATAATAAAACAACCTAATTTGATGAAATAGTTCATTACCCAACTTCAAAGTATCGTCTGCTGACGATTGTATTTCGGCCTCCAGCTGACAATAAAATGGAGCAAAAATAAAACAATGTTGAGTTGTTATCGAAGAAGTATTTATTGATGAAAGGGATTATATTGCAGTGTTATGAATTTTTCTCTACTTTTAACGCAAATACATATATGAAATATTTGTTTTTAAATGGGATAACATAATTTGTAGGAATAACTGATCTTACCCAAAAGAACCCCACATGGCAACAAGCTGTCCATGTGTAATAATTTGAGTGTGAGTTTTAAGGCATTCATGTGGTGTAGAGGTACAGTGTACAACTTAAGATATAGTCAATCATATTATGAACATAAACATGTTTGCCGTCCTAAAAAAGATTCTGCTGTAGGGGACGGGATCTTTTGGGGTCTCTCTTTCGCATGTTTGCCGCCGTTCAGTTCCTGGATTTTGAATTATATGAATCAGTCTTCATCTATCTTACAGCTTAAAAAGTATCACTGTATTGTATATATGCTTGGACATCGTGAAAATCGGGCGAGACAGTCTACTATAGCTGTACCATTTTATTAATAATCAAATTACAACGAACAGTTTGTTTGCGGATTTCACCACTGGTGGAAAAACCTCATTATCCTAGAGCAAACAGTAGCAAAGTCGGGACTCCACTAAAGCATATTGTCCCCTGGAACCTCAACCCTCGGGCCTCCTCTAAATACACCTGAATAATACAGTAGTAGTAGTAGTAGTTATTGTTGTTGTTCTTGTTGTTGTACATTTAACTCAGCATATGATAGGCTATGCATCGCATCGCAACATTTTCATTTTTTTAAAAAAAGATATGAATTTAGAATATGATATATATTATCAATTGCAAGGAACCTCTCATATTCTCTCTCTCTCTCTCTCTCTCTCTCTCTCTCTCTCTCTCTCTCTCTCTCTCGCGCGCGCGCGCGCGCGCTCTCTCTCTCTCTCTCTTAAACATCAGACACGTGTAGCAAGGAGAGCAATGCTCTTTGTTCATTAATTTGTTGATCTTAACCGTTTTAGATGTGTGTTTAGAATATTTTACATTATGTTTGAAATTATAAATTATTAATGTTCAGTCCAAAGACCCGAAACCTTGGCAGAGCAACGAATATGAAGTAATCAAATGTAAAACAAAATCTAGTATAAACACAAAACACACGGTAGACTGGATGAGCGTCGGTCTTGTCAGCTAATAATTTCCTATGTGAATCGTGTCACAATGTTTTACTTATGGAATTTACTTTGAATGAGTTTCGCGACACATGGCGAATTTCCAAACAGCCAACACATCGTCGAGTGAATAGACACGTGACCTTTAATTTTCTCTTTATATGTATTTCGCTGTATTGTTGCTATGGGAAATGGAGCAGGTACAACTAAGAAGGTATAACTGATTTGATCATTCACATGAAAAAGAAACTAAAATTCCCTTATAATCCAATCTACGGGAAGAATTTCGAAGTCTTTCTTGCAAAACAAAACGTTCAGTCTAGACGCACCATCAGATTAAGTCAATACTAGAGAACAATGGAGGACTGGCTCACCCAATCGCACTACGTTGTCTGGGATTAGTGTGTATCCTTCATAGGACTCTACTACTGGGTTATGAGGGTTCTGGCTCAACTGTGCTCGGATGGGTGTTCTGTCTCACTTTGGAGTGTTGTAATTTGAGAGACGATTATAGTATCAAGAAGATGTCTTTTCCGTGTTATTCCTGGCATGTGGACACGTTAGGTCTGAGTGAGAGAAGAACTGAACCCGAGTGGACTGAGGAGAAGTTAAAGCGTTCGAAGGGGTTGATAGCGTATATGCATAGGATCCGAGTTATATGCCAGAGATGATTTATTGTGAGGAAAGTGAAGAGGAGGATGAGGAGTGGGCGAGGCGTAGTCAGCATCATCAGCGTCCTGTGCAGCGGTACGATCGGAAGTATTATATCAGGAATAAGCTGACGCGTTTTAATTTGTTGGATCCCCAACGAAATGAGTTTGATTACTGGTTGAATAAGGTAACACGAGTGCAGTTGGCGGATGGTGAAAAATGTATAACATTTGAGCATATGTTTAAGTGTATTTTTGAGAAGATGGGTCTCAACAAGTATGCGTTGAAACGTAAGGCTGTTTCTGGAAAGAGTTTGATGGAGAATTACGATAAGATTATTTCGGAGACGTTATCTTAGTGAGGGAGGCTGTGGGAATCTACTAGCTGAATTGTTCAAAATAGCCAAATCACTTGATAAGTGATTTTTTTCCCATTGGCAGAGATAACATTTTCAACTCTGAAGACGTCGTGGTTCGTTTTTTGTAATTCCTGTTAGTAAAACGACCCTTGGATGGGTTCTATTGAAAAATATTGTAAGGTGCAGGTGTCTGGAATGGTGTTTTGAATGGTATCGACGATAAAGACTTCTTCAGTCCAGTTGGGAGTGTATCCTTTCTCGAAGGTGGATTTTTGTCTGCTGATTCTCACGCGATCCCCTACTTTGCATTTGAATCTAAAAAATAAGGCCTCTGTGACCTGTTGTTTTATGTTTTTGAGGAATCTTCTGTGGGGGTCATTCGAATGTCACACGAAACCATCGCCACGGTCTTATGAAATAACGTGCCTGTGTACATCGAACTGACGATGATTAAAATACAAAGAGCATGGCGGAAGCAGGCCTTACTGACGCGAGGGCAACGGGCTGACTTTGCTCAAGACGGTGTGGTCAAAATCTACTACAAGGAGAACAAACTTCGACAGCACTTCATGCGATGCCTGAGCGGAGAAACGCTGAAAACAATTTTAAAATTATCTTAGTATAGAACACTATGGAAGAGGCTGAGAATCACGGGAATGATACCCGATACATGACCATCTCAGCATCGACAGTAGCGTGAATCTTACAATCACCAAGGTCGTAGGCATAGGACACGACATCATCTTACTCACGGTGGATCAGCAGAAAACACTACGATACATGCACACTCAACATGACCTACGATAAGGAACTCCTATTCAAGCATTGTATCTCGTGCATGCATCGAGAAGATCTCCTCAAGCTGCTATACAGATCCTCATTTAAAAAAGGGGTGAAAGCATGTTTTTTGACATATATTTTTCCTATTCGATATGTCCTATGTCCAAATTACACAGTCGATTATCGGCTTTATCTCCATTGATGTGGAAGACGAAATAGCCAATGGGAACTATTCCACGATGAGCTTCAAACACGAAACGATGACGGTACATAATAGCCCTCACTCCATGGACAATCAAGAACACGACTGAATAACCAGTCGTGCTAAAACTCACCCCGTGTCTAATTTTCGTTCGCACTCACGTACCTCTCCTTCTATGTTAGCTTCTTAACGATTATACACGGGATGTACTTTCCATCCGGAAACCACTGTTTCCTCCATGGCTATTTCCTGCGTCATGCTTAATCTTTTCCAAAAACTCGTTGAAAATCTCGGAATGTTTGTGGTTTCTGTGTTGTTCTGGCCTTTAATTAGTAATATTTAAGTGATCGGATGTTTCGTCCTCCACAGCACTGACACACTTGGACTTGCCCTCTAACTCCTTCTTGATATCCTAAGCAGGGCTTCATTCCTGGGCTTCCACGCTTAATCAGAGCATAGTGCTGAGCGCAGTACTTTCTCGTATAGGACCAATTGCACTTCTCCGTGCTGCCCTGAGGTAACAACACACAGGTTTGTGTCCCACACAGACGAATGATGCTATACAATACGCAATAAATGTTTATGTAAAATGAACAAGCAATTAAAGAAACAAACGCAGGATATTCTATTGTGTCTCTATCATTGTAAGGACAGACTAAATATTTGTCCTTGTAACCATGCGACGTCTGGCCGATCCACGAAGAGAGTTTATCCTTCGTCATGATCTTGCTCACCAACGCAGGGGCATTGCTCAATCATTGTCAGTAACAAAGTTGCCGGGTACTAAATTTCTCTATCCCAGATCCAATGCTGCTCTGTATGAGCTCGTCGATCGCGTTCCAAAAGTCCTCAAAAAGATGCCACGGAAAGATCATCGTCAGATCGTTCATGAGTACAAAGCAGTAGCAGGACGAGAGATCATCACTACGCATCAGTACATGAAGCAACTGCGAGACAAATACAAAGTGCTTACTGGAAAAACTGCTAAGCCTTCCAAGCTCACTCGACTCCAGCAGGAAAGCCTCATCGTTCACGTCGAGCTAATATCGAGAAACAAAACTACCCAAAATTGATCCACAAGCCCTTCTGTGTCAGCATGATCACATAACACATCTTCCTCCTCCTAGATGCGTTGAAGAAGCGTATAGAGGCAACTGATAATGGATTCGCTCATGATCATTACCATATCCTTCAGCGGTGAGTTGACCCCTCCCTCCTGGAGCGCATTCTATACGTCACTATCCAAGCAGAACTGCGTACCCACATATCCATCAAACTCGGAGTCGCTCTCAACATTCATCTGGTCAAGGAACACAAAAGCATCGACGTGTGGATCCGATACAAATCTCTCATCGTTATCGCAGTGATGATTGCAGTCATATCGTCGACATCGCTTGGTCGTTTATCCAACGTCGCATCGAAGATTATCAGAAGTCAGGATCAGCATGGAGCTTTGCCTGAGTCAGTTATATTTCCTTCCAAACTTCCAAGTCCACACCATTAAGCGGAAGCAAGAACTCGCCACTCTCCAAATTCATTCGGGCCACCAAAGCCTGCATTAATGTAAAAAAAACAATGATGACTAAAGCCTCGTGTGGGCTATATCCTGCAGAGGACAATGATGATCGCTCTCCAAGTACAAGCTGCACTTGCAAAAGTTAAACACAAGCGGAATCACCTTTCCAGCATCAGTCAAAGACGTTCCTAAACTGGAAGTGCTTCGAGGGATTCTCCATCAATGTATTTGGACTCGATAACAAAAAGGCAGGAGATAAAATGTGCGTTGTCTATTCCCTGCTGATTTCCAAAGCATCCTCACAACGCAGCATCAATTTACTGCATTACCAAAACCATTTTGTGTACATCAAAGACTTCAGCCAGTTATGTTGATCTCAGTAAACGCAACATAAGAATCATGGGTATTTCTGCTATCAATGTTCACAGTGCTTTCCACGATCCGAAAATCTCCGACATCAACTCTCGTCGGGATACTGTCAAGAATTACAAACCGTACAGGTGCCACGCGAGGGAACACTGCAGTTCGAACATCACTACAAAAATACGCGCACACGTTTTATATCGTCGCTGAATCAGAAGCGATCCTATAAAATGTACAAGGACCTTCTCCAAATGCCATCGATTCTTTAACTAAAGAGGCACATAAGCACATCCCATGTGCTATCGGCTTTAAAACCTGCTGATCTGCTAATGAACGTTTGTTTTCTTCGTATCAACAACAACGAGGAGAGGACTGCGTCGTCTTGTTCTTTGAACAACTCGTCACGGAATGGTAACGCATCTACGAACTCCGAAAAATAAATCGAACACCCCTCACTTCCCTCACCTCCTCACAACACAAGTAGCATAAAGCATCACATAAATGCCACATCTGCGAAGAGTATTTTCAACCTTGTGATAAAAAGTCATAGATCAGTGTCATGTCATTAGGCACTATTAAGGTGCTGTTCACGTGGATTGTTATCTACGTTTCAAAGGTCCAGACTTCCTTCCCGTCGTCGCTCATAATATACTAGGATACGACGGACACTTCATCATCGCAGCACTCAGCCATCGCCAATTCAACGCCCTTCTCGCTGAAGTAAGAGCACACATTAAATGCATCCCCAACAATTTCGAAAAATACATTTCGTTTTCGATTTGCCCCTTGCGATTCATAGATTTTTTTCTGTTTATGGAGTCATCACTAGACGAACTAGCTCATGTCTGCTCCAACTTCATGCATCTCGAAAAAGAATTTGTAGACCGTGCTCCTCTTCTCCAACTAAATGGAGTTTATCCCTATGAATGCATCAATGCGTGGTCCAGATTCGATGAAACCTCATTACCAGCCCCGGAGATCTTCTATTCTCACTTACATCTCTCCCATATCACATGAGGAAGAGTATCCGTACGCACACCAAATATGGAACAACTTGGATGTCACACTCTCGGAGATTATCACGACCTATACCTGAAGACAGACATACTTTTACTCATGGATATCTTTGAAAATTGTAGACACATGTATCTAGATTACTATCAACTCGATCCACTCTGGTATTTTTCCTCACCATGTCACTCATGGGAGACCTTTCTCAAGACCAGTCAAGTGCAACTTGTACTCTTCCAAGATACAGACATGCTCATGTTCACTGAGAGTATGATTCGAGGAGGCATCTGCAACATCAGCCAAAAACACGCCGTCGCCAATAACATTTACATGTCCAACTACTATCCCACTCAACCATCCACCTACATCCTCTAGCTCCATTCCAATAATCTCTATGGCTGGGCCATGTCACAATCCCTTCCCGTAGGGGATTTTAGCTGGATCACCGAAGACAAATTCCTCCAAGAAAGACAAGCAGGATATCAGGATGACTCATGGGACTATTTTTCCGAAGGTGATCTGAAATATCCACTCCATTTCCACGACACCACGACACTCATAAAGATTATCCCTTCTACGCTGAACTACTCCTCATCACATCCTCCATGTTTTGTCCCCAACAACTACAACCCTATCTCCATCACAAAACACACTACAAGATACATTATCAACTGCTCGATAAAGCTCTTCAACACAGACTCGTTCTTAAACAAGTTTATCGAGCTCTCAAGTTTAAACAATCTCCATGGATGAAATTCTATGTTGACTTCGATACCCAACAACGAGCTAAAGCCACCACAGACTTTGGTAAAAGTTTCTTTAAACTCATGAACAACGGCGTTTATGGGAAAACCATGGTAAACATCAGATGCATAAAGAAATCGAAGTCGTCAATAACTCACGACGACATGATAAGCTCGTGGCCAACAATGCCTTCGTTAGGATAAAAATCGTTGACGAAGAACACCTCGCCATCGAATCCAGAAAAAAACACATCTCATGCTCGATAAAGTCGGTCCAGCCGTTCTTGATCTCTCCAAAATGCACATGCTCGAGTTTCAGTACGACTTCATCCAATTACACTACGTAGATAAAGCCAGACTACTCGTGACCGATACCAACTCGCTTGTCTAGGAAATTCACACTGGACATGTCTACGCAGATCTCTATGAACATCGACATATCTTTGATCTTAGCGATTATCCAGAAACATCCCATTTTACAGTAAAGACAATAAAAATAAATTGGAAAGTTCAAAGATGAAACATGGGCACACCCATCACAGAATTCATAGGACTTCGATCCAAATGTATTGCATCAAGCTCGAGGATTATACCATCAAGAAAGAATCAAAGGAGTAATACAAATATAGTCAGCGGTCACATTGCCACTATCGATCATTACAGACAGTCCTTACATGGACATCTACAATACTACTCCATTAGAGCTTTCCGATCACAACGACATCAATTCTCCTCCCTAATCATCAACAAAAAAGGAATATGCTCCTTCAACGATAAACGCTACTCCAACGACGGTATTCACGTTCTCTCTCACGGACATATTGCATGCACTGACACAGAACACCCCTTCGAGCACAGGTGATCCAGAACCCCCATAACCCAGTAGTAGAGTCCTATGAGGGTTACACACTCCCCCAGACCACGCAGTGGATGGAGTGAGCGAAACCCCCATTGATCTCTACTACTCATGTCTGCTTTAACATCCTGAGAGAGAGAGAGAGAGAGAGAAAGAGAGAAAGAGCTCTTCTATGTGTTTGAAATAGAGTCTTGTCAATAATGTACGTGATGAACCAATAAAACATAAATACATACTTAACTTTGGCCAAAATATCCTGTTATCAATTCACTAAGAAGTATGGGTATCTAAAGGAAAATGTTCTTCAACTACATTTAAAAACATATAATAAAGACTACTTGTTATAATTTCCTATACTTACCTTTTACTTTTCATTCATACTTCCACCCTAACATACATACATACATACTTCCACCCTAACATACATACATACATACATACATACATACTTCCACCGTTAATACATACATACATACATACATACATACATACATACATACATACGAGTGTAATTTTAATAATTTAAATATAGGATCATTCAGACATGCTTTTGGCATATAGACTATTAAAACCGTGAAACATTTATACTTGAAATTAATTCGCTCCCGTATTTTTGCATTTCATTTTGAGGGTTTTCTCGTCCGACTTATCCTCAGCAGCAACAGTTTATACACTGACACAATTAATTCTTCGATGTTCCGACTGTATGTTTTCTTTTCATCCCCAGCTGCAAGAGGTATATGATGAAAATATTACAATATCGCACACTGATAAATGAATCACACAAGAATACTTAGTCTGGCTGTTGCATGACGGTGAGCAAATTATCTTCAATATCAGTGCATTGTTTGATAATTTTTTGATGACATGGAATGCTAATGCTTCATAATTACCTGAGACTAAATTACTAAACATGAATATATATCAGGACGCATCTGCTACGGATATGAGCTTTTTGGGGTGGGTGTGTCTTTTTTATATTACAGGCACTTATAAACCTTTGAGCGACCGTTAATTTTTCTATCGCCAATGATGTAATAACGCCTATTCGTTATGATTTCACAATATATTTTACTGTCACTAATCCAATAACATAATTAGCATTAATTTTAATAGTGCATGCTGATAATTTAATCAAATATTTCATGAACAAATGTTAAAGTTATGACGACTTGAATTTGTATATGATATGTAGTGGTGCTCGGGTAGGTGACGGACATCACGCATGAATATATGACAAACTGCCAGTGTGCCTGTAAAATACATTACTATTTATTAATCTGTCAGTGTAATTATAAAACACATTGTTTTATTAATCTCTCAGTGTATCTGTAAAATACAATTTTGTTATTAATCTCCTTCATAAGGAAATAACGATAAAGATGATAAAAGGTCAATAGTAGTATTTAACACATTAATCCCTGTGACGAGTTTAAGTGGCAGGAGGTAGTAGCCTACTGCCGAGCTCCGTAGCGTCAAGGTCATGCAGGATACACTAAAGTGGGTGGTATTGGAGAAAGGTAGACATATGTAGCTCTACAATGATACCAAATAATCTGGAACTTCTAGTTGCGCTACAAAATACAGAGGGAAAAACCTCATTGTATATGCACATCTGATGTAATGCCAAACTGTATACTCTATAACCCAAATTACTTGCATCAATCATTCACCAAACTAATGGGAATCAAGTTTTTTTAATCATACCAAATATATGCACGGTCTTTTTGAAATGTCTAAGATAGTCAATGAAGAAAACCTGGGAAATTCAATTCATTTAAAATTTATGCAAAATACGAAACTGAGTAACGCCACCTGAATGCAATACGTTACTGAGACAAGGAAAATACGTAACTTCCTTTGCCTCTACCAAGCGAGTTCACTGAAAGTGTATATGTTAATGCCTATCTTCTCGTTTAATCTCGTGATATTCTGATCATTGTGCTTTAAATTTTAATATGAAAAGTAATAATTATTTTTGTAATATTAATATTTCTGAGAAATGCAATAGTACTTTTGATTCAAAACATACTTGGAAGTCTGGTGTTATTATTGAATTTATTGATAAATTAAGTTTTACATCAGTCATTGAGAATTTCGATGAAATACTGAAATAATTTGTCCAATTTTAATGTAAATCATTAAACTGTTATTGAATCGATTACGGAATTCTCAACTAATTAGCTCTTTAGCATATGGTTTACTTCAAAAACCTAAAATGCCTGAACATTTGCATCAGCATAGACATTCGATTTCGAGTCCATATTGGTTTGATGTTCAATGTAAAAGCAAACGAAGAGACTTTTATAATGTTACGAGTCTATGCTCTTAAAGTCAGACAAAAAACAACACATGAATCAAAATGAACATGTATTTAAACTAAAGTAATACAAAAATGACCACAACAGATTTAGATGTGAGTAGTTGTGCAATATTTATGATTATAATGTAAATCACTGTCACGAATCTACCCACAAATGTAGTGTCTCATCATGTTCTCGTTATACTGTCCTTGGTAGCGGAGTTCAAAGTCCTGTATATCCTGGTGGAAGCGCTCACCTTGCACTTCCGAGTACGCACCCCCCCCCCCATGGTCTCTTGAATTTATCAAGATGAGCATCAAGGATATGGACTTTGAGGGACATCCTACAGCCCATTGTGCCATAGTTCTTCACCAGGCTCAACCAGTTCCACATAGTGTTCGGCCTTGTGATTGCCCTGAAAGCCCCGAAACACCGTGACAAAGCTGTTCCAAGCCGCTTTCTCCTTACCAGTGAGCTTCTTGGGGATTTCATTGCACTCCATGATCTTCTTTATCTGTGGTTCGACGAAGACACCGGCTTTGACCTTTGTCTCAGACAGATTACGGAAGAAGTCTTGAAGGTACTTGATGGCTGCCGACTCCTTTTCTAGAGCTCTAATAAAGTGTTTCATAAGGCCTAATTTGATTGCAGTGGTGACATCAGCACCTTCCGGGGGTCCACCATCCGCTTCGACTTGACGTTGATCCTCCCAAATGAGAACTCGGTCCGCTGTGGCCAGTCCCGCCTATGGTAGTGCGCGTTGGTGTTTCTGCTGTCACAAAGGCAAAGATAGCGGAGAAACTTGGTAAAACCGCCTTGGAGACCCATCAGGAATGCTACCATTTTGAAGTCTCCGATGACCTCCCAGCTGTACTCATCAAACTTCAAAGCATCCAGCAAGGTCTTGATGCTGTTGCAATCCTCTCTGAGGTGGGCCAGGGGAAGAGACTGGTACTTGTTCACATTATGGAGCAGCACGGCTTTGAGGCTTCTGGATGAGCTGTCAACGAAGAGGCGCCACTCATTCTAGTTACAGGCGATTCCGATTGCCTCGAACAGACTGGTCACATTGTGGCATAAGCAGAGCCCATCTTGAGGGGTGAAGAAGCTGGAATAAGCTTGGAGACGCTTCCTCTGATCTGTGACTTGTACACCTTCATCCAACATGTTCCACTGTTTGAGCCTAGCCGTCAAAAGCTCGGCATTGGATTTGGTGAGACCAAAATCTCTGATCAAGTCGTTGAGGTCTTTTTAGTTGGGGTAGTATGGGTTTCTCTACTCAGCTCCACCTCTGAAATTGTCATCTGGATCTACAACATCTTCCTCGCTGTCTGACTTGCTGCTCTCTTCTCAGGACGGCTGCTCTCCCTCCGGAGGAGTAGGTACGGGGACCTCAGAGCAGTGTGGCACCGGGCGATGGATGGATGAAGGTCCGGATACGTGATAGCAGGTACATTCTCAACAGTCCGACGTTTGGACGGGTTAACCATGCAGAAGTAGCATTTGCTTGAGTGGTCAGTGGGGTTCCTGGCAAATTCTTGGGGTAGCAAACTTCATGGCGATCTTTTCTACTCTGTACCATCCTATAAAAATACATTTATTTCACCCATGGCTATTATGTAAGAGATTCTCGCAACATTTTTCATATATGATATATTTTTTTTCAATAACATTTAAAGTTGTGAAACATTTTAAAATTAAAAACTTTTGCAATTTTAATACTTTTCACACATTTTATAACATAAACTTCCGAACAACAATTGTCCATCGTACATTCCAGATTTTTTGTGTGCAGTGCTTCAGGTGAAATAAGTTGCCCAGTGTTTGTCTTGATCCCCGACAGGCATGCCGAAATATGCCTTGTATGACTCAAACATCTTAGCCGATGCTTCAACGGAGTACGTTTTCGCTCGTCTTGATAAATTGGCCGCAGACATAGCAAAATGCGTCTGCCAGATGCTTGCAGCCTCTTGATGCCATCTTAGAAAAATGCAAACAGGTATGCACTTATGCAGCTGGAACTAAACTGAACTGGCAGGCTTAAAGCCCCTGTATTTATATTACTATTTATATTACTGGAAAGTTCTAGAACGTTCTAGAAGTTACTCCAAGTTTACTCAACACTGAATCTATCTGAAATGTTCGTGAAAATATGCAGATTTCAAAATATCACTGTCCTGTTCGCAAAAGCAAAGTTTGTTGGGAATAATGTTCTATACTTTTGAGGCATAAGCAATTAGGAAATAACACTTACTACCCAGGAATAAAAAAAGATTTGTTAAACGGTCTAATCTTTCCAATAACAAGATTATATAGTCTTCTATTTGACCGCAGGTCGCAATTAACATTTCTATAAATAAAAATTTCCTAATAGGAAAATAACTTTCTTGAAACTGCTTAATGTTCACAAAATAAAATATTCGTTATCATTAGAAAGTCCGTTACTAAAATTATAATATATTACCTTACAATATTTATGGTACGCCAGGTAAATTGCATTGGGATTCCAATAACTTAGACCCAGACCTAAATAAACATGTTTACTTCTATTAACAATAATCCTAATATTAAACCCATACGCAGAGAATATTTTAGCTATGTATTAGTTGTTTACAGGATAATAAAAAAAGTCAATAATAACTTGATTTTGGACATGGTTAAGTCCAACATGTAATGTTACATAACAATAGAATATAGTGAAATAAAAAGAATACAAAACTAACTAACAAACAATGCAAATTAAATATACGAAACAATAAATGTCGAAATGTATACAGAACGACATATCATAAACTAAGATACAGAAAGAAACAAAACCAACATGTTAACAAATAATGTAATTATCAAAGTTATACATGTATTACGAAGCGAATCAAAAAGAATCCTGTAAAAGTTCTATTAAAGTCCCATAGAATGAATACTTCCGTATACGATCTCCAGAACTCTTGTGAATAATTCACTGACACAGTAGCCGTCGTGGAACGAAAAAAAATTGGCATCGTTAGTCAGGGATTTACTAGATAGTCTGGATCTGGGCGAAGTGTGGATAAATTAAAATTTTGAAATTTATTAAATTATTAAATTCCACGAACTCTACTGAGGTTTGAAATCTGGGAAATCATATAGCACGAATTGAACCTATTATAAATATGTATTTAAGCATTTCATTAAGTTCACTATTACTTTTACCTCATCTCCATTTCGTTGTTTATTACATTCCTAGCGTATTATTGATATTGGCCAACCTTCTGACCATTGGTCAAACATAATAATGTCAATCTACAATTTTGGTTTCGTTTGGTTTCTCCTTGTTATTTTTGCCCTATAATTTATTTATTTATCATGAAAATTGTTTTATCACTCAGCCTCAGCTGCAAACAATCTGTGGTTATCTAGGTATATTGTATTACTGTAAGAGGCGCACACGAATTATTCATGTGCATGCGTGTAACTGTTTTAGTAACCATGGTCATGGTATGGCGAGATTGACCCAATGTCTTTTTGTCAATTTACTTTCTTGTTTTTAATCTTGTTATCGGTTAAATTGAATTCTATACGATTTTAACTGCAGACAGCTCGGTTGAATTATTTTTAAAAAAAAAGTTAAATTATAATACATTATTACATTTTCACGTTTTTTTTTTCTATGATTTATTACCTATGCATCCATTCTTCCATCTTTATGGTAATCCTATTTTGAATTTCTTCTTTCTTTTACTTAGGATCGTGGTAGGTTGAATTGCATTTGTTATATATTTAAAAATTTTGTGAAATGAATTTCGTTGAGCTAAAGCAGGGGTCAAAGTCCGTCATAACCTTGATGATATATCATACTTTACGCTGTGTCCTGTTTAAACATTTCACATAGGATAAGCATTGGACTTTTCTTCCGTAGAGCTAGAACTATACAAAGTAACAAACGGTTAAACTGTACTGACGTTCTATTTATCAATCTTCTTATTACATAGGATAACGAAACTGTCATAATAATGTTTGGTTGTCTTCTTCTTGTACCGTTCATATGCTACAATATAGAGTTATTCGAATTTTTGCTACGTAACAGTCGTATTAACAGACATGATAAAATCAGTCTAAGGTGTAAGACTTTCGCAAATCCAATGTACCCAAATTTGGTTATTTGTATATTATGGATGATTCTAATTCTTATAATATCCGGGTACATTGAATACAGGACCAATACCTGTATCAGCTTTTGATTCATCTGATTCCTACAGCTGCGATACTTTGATTGCGTCATCAACGGATAACACATTATCCTTTGTAAATTTCGGTATTGGATCTGCTAGCAATAAATTAGATTTCGTTGCTGCAACTTTTGATGATTTTGTCGTTATTGCACTTACGGAGAACCATCTAGATAACATCATTACTGAAAACTAAAGTTAGACGATTATCATAAACCGATTAGGTGTGATCGAATAAATCATGGATGAGGTGTAATGGTCTAAAATTCAGAGAATTTGATTTCCAAAACATGAACTGATATATTGATGCGTAACCTTGACAACAGAGGGACAGAAATATGTGTAAAAGGTGTGAAATAGATATTACTTGCAATCTACCACCTACCCACCCCATCTGCGTTGTCATACTTCTGGGACTTGTTAAATATCACCGTTGAGCGGAGCTTCATTGTCTGAGATAATATTAATTACGGGTGATTTAAAGTACTCAGTGCTGAGTCCAAGGTCTCAGAGAGGTAATAATGCTTAACAATATGCAAAATATAATCACAGAGCCCAATGGAGTAACAGATGCCCCTGTAATTCTCTTAGATCCTATTATTATATCTCACACCATAGATGTTCTTCATTCTAGAACTATCGCCGTTGATGCATATGTCAGTGATCACAAGGCATCCTTCTTAATTACTCTACTGGATTATGAATATATCACTAATTATTAAAGAGAAGTATAGCTTTATAATAAAGCGGATTTGTAAACATGTAATGACCTTATATCAGGTTTTGGTTGAACAACTAAGTTAGGAGCATATGCTAATGTAAATGAATTCTTTCAAGCATTTATATTGTCGTATATTCAATTTGCCACATAGCACAGCACAAATCGAAGAACAAGCAGAAAAAGTAGCTATTAATAGTAATAATCCAAATCAATGACCAGAAGAAAAGAAAGGTAAAAGGTATTAGTAATCTTAAGAATATTGATTCTATTGGTGTAAAATCGAAATATTGTTAGAAACTTGTGCGTCACTTTGTCAAGGAAAAGTTCTTAACATCAATGAGCATTAGTTCCTATGGATCTCTTGATGTAGCTGTATCAGATATTGAAAAAGCAAAATGTCTTAATCCATTTTTTCCTGCTATAGCGATAATTGATGCCACCAATGTCAACTTTGCGGATATATGCCTCAAAACAAATAACAAACTCTCGAATATATTTATAACGGAACAAGACGTTTTTGATGAAATCAACATTTTACTAACCCACAAAGCACGTGGCGTGGATAAAATGTCGCCACATGCTCAAAAGATCCTTCGCATCCACAGTTAAACCACTCGGTGTCTTATTCAATATGTCCCTTTCTACAAAAGTGTTCCAGTATTTATGGAAATGGAAATGGCAGTGTATTAAAAGGAATGTAAAACTGATCCTTCAAATTACAGGCCTATTTCATCATTAAGTTGTGTTGGGAGAAGTATGGAAAGAACTACTTTTAAGCATCTCTATAACCACCTACACTCATGTGATCTCAGTTTTAAACATCAATCAGGTTTTCTTTCCAACGATACTACAAAATTTCAGCTCATATATATGTACCATAATATATGTACTGATAATAAGGATAACGTGTGTGGCTTTTTCGAGGTATCTAAAGCATTTGGCGTAAAAGTTTCATACATAACATAAAGCGCAATGGCATTGCTACCTCTGTTATGGATTAGTTCTCTCTATCAAAAGGACTTCAGAAAGTTTTTGTAAATAGTGCCGAATCAGTAAGTCTGTATATTACGAATGACGTACCACAGGGCTCTGTTTTAGGTCTGTTATTATTTATTGCGTATAATAACGATATGAGCGATGACCTCTTAAGTGCAATGAGACTCTTTGCTGATGATAGCTCAGTGACATATTCATCTAATGATACGAACGAAATAGAGCATCTATTCAATACTGATTTGCAAATGGTTGACGATTGGTCTAGGCAGTGGTTAATTGATTTTAATCCAACCAACGCTGATCTAGAAACGGTTTTCCCTGAAGAAAATTTCAAAAACGAATTCATCTCTTTTGTTGAGTTTTAAAAACATCTTGACGTAACTTTCAGTAGTTTAGGAAAGTGGGCTATACATATAGATAATATATTTATATTGTCTTCAAAACTGATAATTACCTTAATATCATTTAAATATAAATTTAGCCGAAACACGTTAGAGAGGATGATACGAGACCATGTTCTTATAATAAGTAACAGAAAAGAGTGAAAGGCAACACGCTTTGTAAAACGTCAACAAATACTTTATTTCCCTAGAATGCAAAGTGAAAATGAGAAAAATGAACTTACGGTATTACGAATTAAATCCCAAAATATTCAAAGAATTACAGACACGGGTCTTTATAATTTTACGTCCTCAATAAAATTCAGTAGAAGTCCAGAATAAATCCAAAAACTGAAGGTGATGACGTGTTTGTGGTATCTTATAGAGTGTTGATATGTCAACAGTCTTTTATTGAATCATGTAAATATAATTCAAGGCTTCAATTCACTATAAATTCCAGTGAATGTCTCTATCCAAGAATTTTATCAGAGGACTTCTGTATTCCAGAGAAAATGATCACTTGAATTCAATAATTTGAAGAAATAAAATTCAGCCCAACTGGACATAACATATAATACAACTTCAAAGTGCTCGATCTGAAAGTACGATTGAAAAAATCCTCTAAGTTCCAAGATTATATAGTTCTCTACTTGACTTCAGGTCACAATTATCATTTTCTAATAAAAGAAAATGTTACCTAATGAAAAAAAGACAACTTCTAGAATGATTCTAATGTTTACAAAATAAAAACATTAACCTGGATTATGTGAAATTCGCTTAGACCTAGACCTAGACCTAAATAAACATATTTTCTTCTATTAATAATAATAATACTGATTTTAATTCTATACACATATATAATAGTTTAGACATGTATTACTTGTTTACACACAATAACATAATAAAGTCAATTCGGGTCAAGTAGAAATGAACTCAGTTTTGGACAAAATCAAGTCCAACATAAAATGTTACATTACAATAGCACGTAATGAAATAAAAAGAAAATTAAAATACTATCTAACAAACAATTAAATTAAATATACTTAACACTGGATATATATTACATACAACCGCCTTTTATTAGATGGGATAGTTGCTCGGATGAAAACTATCTCAAATGAGAAAAACGACAACGAGAAGCAGGGATAATTGTTGTTGTTGTAGGGTTTAACGCCATTTTTGAGCACAATATAGACTATACATGGCGGCCAGTATAAATGGTGGAGGAAGAACCCGGGAAAACTCCAGAAAGAACCAGCGACCCACAAGAATATTTCTCAACTACCCACTTTGGCCGAGATCGAGACTCGAACCCAAGCATATAGAGGCGAGATGCCAGTGATCAGTAACGGTGAGCGCTTTAGACCACTCAGCCACTCGAAGCTCCGGGGGAGAACTGTAACTGCGCTTACTAGAAGTCTCTCGCGTCATAAGATTTATAACGAAACTGGTTGGTCTACCTTGGCTGATAGAAAAAAGTTCTATAAACTAAGTTACTTTCATATATATGATTCTATACAGAGTCTCTCCTTACCTTGCTGACATATTACCACAACCTGCATAACCTTAGAAATATGAATATCTTTAATCGTATTAATGCCTGGCTCGAAATAAACAAAAGCTCATTCATATACAATTATCATATTCATGATTAGGATCTTAGTTCCAGATTAATTAGAAAGTGAAAGTAACTATTCCATCTTCAGAAATGAAATACAATAAAGACAAAAAGGGCACAAGCGCAAACCCATTGTTTCGTTGGAAACAGGAAATTAATCCATTTTGCATACTAAAATTAGAAATAACTTTAATGATTTACGTAATAAGTTATATTCTAATCATTTGAGTGATAGCCAAATATGTGCCTGTGGTGATGACATAAAAAAATGCATACCCTCACATATTTATTTGCAAATACAATA
The DNA here is from genome assembly GCA_028554795.2 of Sinohyriopsis cumingii. Classification (NCBI taxonomy): domain Eukaryota; kingdom Metazoa; phylum Mollusca; class Bivalvia; order Unionida; family Unionidae; genus Sinohyriopsis; species Sinohyriopsis cumingii. The sequence goes on along the minus strand of CM068826.1, from coordinate 117,395,341 downwards.
ATGAACAGCGTAGGAAATTGGTTCAGAACCTAAATCATCTCCATGTATCAGCGACTACAAACGATTTGCTATCCGGATCATCTTCCTTTACAGCGAATGTTAATAATAATTTATTTGACTTGTTGCAAATATATATGAAAGACACGAAACGCAGGACATAATTACGGAGCATTTGCAATTTGATTTCCCTACTCAATTAATTACACCTAATTTTAATTTTAATCAGCAGACATGATTTTCCTAATTCTTATTAGATGAATTCATTTTGGTTTATGTACTAATGTCTAGCTTCTACCACGATGATTTCTCATGAATTGATTAATGTATTCTCTCTCTCTCTCTCTCTCTCTCTCTCTCTCTCTCTCTCTCTCTCACACACACACACACACACACACACGCACACACACACACACACACACACACACACACACCCATCTTGCCTGAAACATGTGCCTCTTTTTATTATTGTATGATATATTTTACTACCGCTATCCATTTAAATTTCATATAAATAGCAAGGAAGGAAGGAAAGGGCTTATTGTCTGTTTAAGAACTTAAAGCCATTTGCATCCATGTATGTCAATACAATACGTGTAAACCAGTTCACATTCAATCTTTAAGCTCTCATCTATAGATGATTTTCTTTAGTACTCGCTTGTCTGACATCCTTTTGGTGTTGTCTGTCCAGCTGTGATTTCATCATCAGAGTGTGGATACATGGAATGCCTGCCCGTATGACCGCTCCGGAGGCCTAGTGGTTAGAGAGTCTGTCTCGGACACGGGAGGTCGTGGGTTCGATCCTCTGCTAAGACATGAACAAAATGGTACTAACAGCTTCCTCGCATGGCGCTCAGCATTAAGAGGGTAATGTTAGGACTGGTCTGCCTGGTGTCAGGATAATGTGACTGGGTGGGACATCATGATACAAGTCTATGGCGTGATGCCCCAGTGCTAGGCATCACTCTAAACTGCCACACTGCATACATCGTAACGATATGACTAAATGTTTTTAAAGTTACGTTAAAAATATAAATCACACACACACACACACACACACACACACACACACACACCCCTCTGCCCGTATGAGAACCTCAGTGTTTTGAATCTTGTCCAGCTATCTTATCTTCATCAGTTTCCTCGGGTTGCCCATGTGAAATTGGTACATTTTCTTGGAATGGCATCTGTGCACTGTTTGGGTTGAGAAAATAGACAATTCAGTTTTGTTAGGAGACTGATATCTTTATGCTCTAGCACTCGTGTACGTGATCTGTCGTAATCCATATGCTTTGGCAATTCTGGCGTTGGTTTCTTCATCGACGTTGACTGCGGGTAGTTGAGCTTGTACACGTCCTGGATGGTCTGTCCATTGACTGCGATGGTAGAAACTATGTAAGGCTTTCATGGTGCAGGTTTCTTGATACTGACTGTGAGACCAAAATGCACCATCTGCAGAGAAATGGTCGAAACTTTGTCACATGTCAGACTCAGATTCCATGAAAAGTAGGTCAGCAAATACGAGATAACGAATGATCACTGCCTGTAGTTTCATCTTTGCCTTTTGTCAAACAGATTGAAGAGCTTGTCATGATTCCATTACATAATATCGATCCCAGTGTCATAGATACGGAAGGCATTAGTAAGTATGGCAGAGAACATTACGCTGACGGGAGTTGTGGCGAAATTTTACCAGCTATTGGCAGCAGGAAGACGCTGCGATGGATGTCATATGATTGTCTGTTGCCTTTACGTTTGTATTGGATATTGGATGCATCCTTATAATCATGTGGCATAGTTGTTGATTTTGCATTGACTGAAAGAGTTCATTCTGTTTCTAAGCCATTTGCAAGCCTCTAGATATGTAGACGTCTGCTGGCATAGCATCTTCTCCTTTTGATTTGCCATTGGTCGGTGGGTCTACTGATTTGTCAGTTTCAATCAGAGTTGGAGGATCCGAAAGATATACCTTGATCTGGACTTTGTGCAGTCCATTAATTGCCTGACAGTGATCAGCGAGGATGTTGTTCAACTGATTTTCCATTCTTTATAGCTATTTATCTTTTTCAGTGAGCATTGTAGAGCCGTCAACACTCATTATTGGAGATATTCCAAATGACTGTGGTCCATATATTCTCTTCAAAGCGTCATTGAAGTTTTTCACTCATTGCTGTCTACACAGAACTGAATTTCATCTGCTTTATTGCTCAGCTATGGACCTAGCAAGTCTCTGATTTTGCAATGGACAATCCTCTTGATGCTTTTGAAGCTGATTTTATAGACGAAACACTGTTTTCTCAAGAGACAATTAGGAGCCAATGTTTCCATATGTTGGCATAATTCTCATCAAACGATGGGTTTTTGGTGAAATAAATTACACAGAGTCTCTGAAGGATATTATGATATCCTCAACATTTTCAAAGTTCGCATGAGTTGTTAATAGTTTTCTGCACGGTTCTCCAGTAAACGTTTGTTTCATGATCTCGTGTTTCAATTTGGAGAAACTGAGTATTTCATACACTATTCTGAATTGTGTTTGGCTAGGCTGAATCCTGTAAGACTATGAACCTATGGTCAGTCCAGCATTCTGCACCTTTCATCGCCTTCGTCACCCGCACGGGGCCGCGAGTGGCCGAGTGGTCTAAAGCGCTCTTCGTTACGGATCACTGCCATCTCACCTCTGTCTGCGGCGGTTCGAGTCTAAGATTCAGCCAATGTGGGCTTGTGAGAAAGCTTGCCAGTAGCTTCTCGTGGGTCGGTGGTTCTTTCCGGGGTTTTCCGGGTTCTTCCTCCACCATTAATACTGGCCGCCATGTATAGCCCATCGTGCTGAAAAATGGCGTTAAACCCCACAACAACAAAAAAGTCACCCGCACATCGTGCCTGCGTCATAGTTTGACGAAGACGAAGTCAGTTAGATGCCAGTGCTTGGAGAGCAGGTGCAACCAAAATGTGTGGTTGGTGTCTGCCAGTCAGAAGACAAGGATGTCGAATTGAGTGCATTTCCTCAGCAGGAGTAGTCCGTTGTTGTTGCATTTGCCAAAGTCATTTTTGCCAGTGATTTTCTAGCCACGGCTGGTGATCTGCGCCGACTCAAACATTGAAGTCATCAAGGTTGGTAAGCTTGTCCTTATCCGACACATCTGCTTTAAGAGACCCCCTGATTTTATATTTTAAAAAATATGTTCTTGATCTCATTTGGATTCGTCATGTTGTGTCTTTCCGGGGTTTCTTCTCCACCAGTTATACTGGCAGCCTTGTACTGACTACATATCGCTGAGAAAATGACGTTAACTTCCTCCCACCCACCTGTCCCTATAAACAATACAAAATACAATCACTTTCAATTCCTCTGAAAGAACATTCGAAATATATACCAAACCGCGGACACAATTATCACACATGTTAGATAACTTCTTGTTCGACCCATACGGAGATTCGAACCCGGGTCACATTTGCAATATCTCTGTATGAATTGCTAGCTAATATTTTACCATTTGAATGTGCATTATCAACTTATGGCATACATTGGTGTGAATTTCGTATAAATAGACTCAGCCATGGCGATAAGAACTAAATTTTCATTTTCGTTACCATACAAACTTTAATATCATCTAGCTGCAAAAATCATACACGTAAGCTTTGAGGAACATTGTATCTAATGGTGTTAGTTAGTCGAACATAATACAGTTGGGAATGTAACGCATAATTGTATCATTTATTTCAACGGCTTCGCCACTCATGATACTAGCTTGAAGATAAAATTATATGTCTACGGGACTAACGGACGGAAAATGTTTAGACACGTGGTATTAAAACTCAAATTATTAATTACAGTGTTATATTTATTCTGCGAGCGCAATGATTACTGTCAAACGTGCTAAAGATAGGTTCACTGCCATCGTGTCTTGATCACTGGTCGTTATAAAAAAGACAGAATCGAAAGAAAATAAAGCCTCCAGGCATCGAGAGTAATCAAGATATTCATGCATGCTACACAGTAATGACGGTGACGGCGATTCAAGACACGCGATGTCGAAGTAGTATGTGTAGCTAGATACGCCAATTAGGATTCCGAACCCCGAGAGTCGACCGGCTTTCTCGCAATGCTTGATTATTTATGACTCATTTGCTGAATTATTTCTAGCTAGCACGCATATCGGTTCTAGATTTGTGATCATGCACAATGTTTACCTGATATATTATTATTTCTCTTTTGCGTTAGATCTAGTATACCACTCCAGATAGAAGCAAATGGGTCACGCAAAGAGTACGATGGGACGTCGACAACACGCGTATTGTATTTACACTTTTCTTGGTCATTACTTTGGTGAGAAATAGGTGGGTGTACCACATTAATGACTTATGTAGGAATGGTGGTGAACAACAGCACCGACGCAAAGTTGCAGATTAGACATTGGCATGGTATATGCCGAAGATTGGCAATGATTCATTATCAATGTTGTTGACGGTTTGTTTCGTTAAAGTTGTTGTTGTTGTTGTTGTTGTTATTATTATTATTATGATGTTTTCCTAAATAAAACCCGTTTTATAGCTTTTGTGTGATACATTTGAAATTTGATTGTGTCAGTTAAAGCTATGAAACTCATTTACGTAAAGTATAAAGACCATAGATTAATAAATGATCTTTTAGATGTCTTCAAAATGATTTTCTCGAAAGATTCATATTACCATCATCATCATCATTGGCGACTCAGTCTCGAAAGACCATGCGAATAGCGCCCTTGGGGTATTGTCTGTCTCTGTTGGCATCGTCTGCTGTGGCTGTGCAGGCCTATACGTGAGTGACAGTCTCTATTGCAGTTGGTCCAGACATACTGGGAAGTATTACCAATTACATATTACCAATATCAACAAATACTTTAGCTTCTAATACTTTCTTAGTGAACAAAATAATTGGACAAAAATATCTCTGTTGTTAAACGTATGCTTTTGAATAACTCAGTCTTTGCTTACGTTTGTCAGGCATCACATATTGTCATACTCGCTCATAGCAATGTCGTTTTTACCCATTTGACAGAACGTGATTTATTCGTTTAAAACATTTCCTAAATTAAGCAGTGGGGAGTAATTTATGTTGAATTCTTGTATCCAATTAAGGCGTAATAAATTTTGTCCAGACAAAAATCATTAAGGAGCAGTTGCGTCTGCACCTGATCTGAAACGTATAATACAATCTGTCATGATAAGAACGATTTTTCATTAAACGACACGGCAAGGTTAATTTGACTGACCGCAATAAATGCTCGGTCGCCTTACTCGTTCTTGCTGATTTCTTTTCGCATAGAAAGATGTAAGCAAACCAACATGCACAAATAAATATGTCGTTGCTCTTTTCAAACTACTGCACGTAAAACGCTTTTGGTTATGACCCATGCAATCAAATGTAGACAAAACTAAATACACTAGCCGAAAATTGAGTGGGGTAGCCAATAATAAAACATTGGACATAATTTGATTAGCCAATTTAACAATGCAAACAAACAAGAAAACAATAACAGAATTCATTATATAAATTTTTTAGCAGTGAAACTACAGTCATCTCTATGTTTTACAAAATGTTTGACAAAATGGCCGCCAATGAACTGAGCTTATTAAATTAAAAATAAATGCGCATTTCGATGGCTAAGGATAATACGGTAAAATCTAAAAGTATATTTTGAGAAAAGCAAATGTAAAGAATATGAGACCATGAAGCCATTTAATTGCTTTTGTTTGAAACGTTTTATTTTCATATTTAGTGACGATTAGACAGCATTTTATTAAATTCTTTGATTACAGTGCAATTTTCATTCATTATGTATTATGTGTTACTGATCACTTTGTTAGTTCCGACTTGGTGATCATGTTGTGATGATTTCTCCCTCGCAATCCAAGACAGAATGACGATAGTAACATGGTAGATTCCACTGAACATCATTGGAGTACTCATGGTGCAAATTTAGATCGGACAGTAAATTTAAGGAAACACTATGAAAATAACACTTCAATGACTTCAAATGTCTGAATCTTCATAATCAAACCTATATTTTGTCTGACCAAACCAATCCTTGATGCAACCTTCTGTGTAGAGATAAACATGTGAGCCGCAGAACAGTGAATATTTCAGAGTCAAGTTTGTAAAAGAACTGAAATTTAATTAATAACTCATTGTATGTTTTTTCACTTACAAATAGGATATGCTCTCAAAATAATAATAGTACAATTTTCTTTTCATTATTATTTGATACTCCTCTGCTGTGATTGTAGAAACAAATCCTTCAAACTGTAATTATTTAGGCAGGCATATGGTACCTTTCAATACACACTGCCAGCTAATTTGGTTTTGATAACCACTTCTCTGCGCGAAGATTGTCTTTTATTTCACTTTCTCTGTTTTTAAATCCGCGCTGTTTCTTATTTGTGCTCATTACTGCCTTGAGTTTCCGTATCTATAAGTAGAGTCTCAAACTCAGCCCCTCGTATTAGTTTATCCTAGATTGCTACCGAGTACAATTTATTGTATTGAGACTGCTCTGAGTGGCCGCAGGCAATTTGGAATAGAATATGTCAATGCAGACGCATCGAAAATAATTTGTTCGCACCACAATAGACACCGGTTATCGATATAGCTCCACCAGTAATACCGATTGGTACACCTACAATTGTTGATGTAATCGTTATTCCATTCACATCAATACCGACATTTGCTGCTGCAGGACGACAGCAACTAACATCTATGACCAAAAACACGCGTTTGTATTTCACGATCAGCTCAGTTTTCTTGGTAGTTTCATTTCGCAGCTGTTGTTTTGCTACGATTACTTTTTTTTCACGTCGGCAAGACTGAAGTAAATCATAATTCTTCTATTAATAATAATATCGAGCACTTTAATTGTACTACAGACACACCTTGACGGCGCAATACGCACGCGTACTTCTAGCCAATCATTCTTTTCTACTGGCACAAGTGTCATACAGTTATTAGAAGAAGAAAAAACTTTGTATCGGAAATACTTAAATCTCCGACTAACATAGTCCGATAAATCAGCCCAACAAATCGGTGTTGATACTAATGGACGATATGTGGGTATGACGTTTCGTGTTCATTAAACTGTGTAATTTCTCTGCATGCAAATCTTTCCGGAACAAACATGCTTAGACTTTAGACACATACCTTTAATTGGTAACAGCCACATCTAGCGCGAAATTCAAAATGTGAACAGCACAATTGGTTGTTCTATTCCACGTGAATGTACAAGTCACCAAACATAGGATTTGCTATGGAAATATAACGTACATGGAATCAAAAAACGCTACAAAACAATACTCGCATGGACTTAGTTCAACAACATGCATCATTTGATTGATATCAGGCGCATATGTGTCAGCGGATGAAAGTCTTTGTCATAAGTGAACACATTATCAGCGATACTTGGGGTAAATGTTTTAAATTTGTTCAGTGTGACTATGGTTACCTCCACAGAAATTCAATATCACCAAAGTTGAGTTCACACCGGAGTTCCTGGTAGTTTTGGGGCAAATCTTGGTTATGACATACCTGATATAATGCTGACAAAATGTGTCACGTTTATAACTGACCTTGGCGGTACCCAGTTTTGTGTTGCTTTGTAAGTGGAACGGCTAATACGGTGAGCGAAGTACCGGAACTTATGAACATCTTTCGAGAGTCCTATCCGATCTTCCATTGGTATACGTCTCCAGCGCTTCGAGCATCTTTCCAGTGCCTCTGTGAGTATCGTCACTGATGGTGTTGCTGTGTTTGTGGTTTTAGATCCATCGTTTTTACGACTAAATGGCACAACCAGATGCTCACTAAGAACAATATATGCTTTAGCCCAAAGTTTTATAACACTGCTACTATTCGATGAATCATATTTGTCAATAGTTGTCGATCGTCATTGCCTGGTGTGTATGTTGGTGAAATATTTGTCACGTGATTTTCCAACTTGCCACTAAGTTTTCGAAATTTAAATTCGGGTACTTGTGACTGGGTCTTTTGTTGTTGCTCGAACATAATTATCCGCTTCAGTAGCAATACCAGATGCAAACCAAAGACGCCGGGTTTGTTCATATTCGCCTAATACTGCAGGAATGTTTCTTGCAAAATAAACTAAAATATACTATCCACATACTTGAAGAAAACAATTATCATATACTATTCACAAACCACAAAATATACTATCCACAAGGAAAGAGAAAGACAAACCACACACTACTATCACACAAACGTACTCTAATCTGTACAAACACAATATCTACCATCCACACATACGTACGATCACGCATACAAACAGACACACACATACAATCACACTATTAAAGGAGTGAGTGTTTATAGTCACATTAATCCACATTCACACAAATTGGCAACTTGAATAGTATCTCTTCTAGAGTACTGGGATAAACCTGAAAAGGGCTGTTGTAGTGAACTCCAGATGCACCTAGTTAATGGTGACACTTTCCAGGCCAAGCACCAGAGACACATCAACGGCACCAATCGTTGTTCCAATTGATTTCAGTAGTTGGAAGCGCAAAAAGGGGATGAGTGTCCTCATCATCCCAGTTTTCACTTTGTGGAATAGCAAAGGCTTCCCTCCTTCTAACTATGCCACACCCGTGGATGATGAGGTTATGGTGCTGGTAGAGGCTGCGGGACTGGTAGTGGCCGTGACTGTGGTGCTGGTACTTGCCGTGGAGGTGTCTTCACCTCAGGCTTGACCTCACATAGTCAGATGAATGATGTCGTTTTTGATTTAATATGTAAAGCGCAAACGTGAAGGAAAACACCCCTGTTACCACAAAACCCATATTATCACAAAAACATGGAACGAGCAGACCTAAAAGAAACACTCGCTTACTTTTGTAATTACAAACACTAACTAGAAGCAAAAACACAACTATAAATTGACAACCTACCGAAACAAAGAAATGAAGTACTTATATACACTTCTATATTTTTAACTTGCTGACATACAATTGGCAAATGAAATAATATCTCTTTTCTAGAGTATTGCTATAGACCTTAAAAAGGCTGATTTTTTCTTGACGGGGAGTTATTGCAGTATTTTATTGTCTAAGATTGCGTCCCAGTCTAGCGGCAGGCCTTCCCACAGGATAGAGCATGCTCCTTCGGAAAGAAAAGGAGAACTCTTCCGTGTCTACACGGCAGTCGACAAATCCTCTGTCTGGTTATTGTTGTTGCTACTGCTGTTCTATCTGTTCTCTCTGCTTCTGAAGTCTGTTCTACTCCGTCCACTCTTCTTGCTCCTTCTTGATTTCCTCTCTGAAGAACTCTTTTATCAGGTCTTCGGTCAATTTCAACATTTTGACATTCTCTATCTATTCAGGCTTCGGTACCAGGCTTTGCATGAGACTATATAAATACACGTAAGCTTCGTTCAGCTTGACTAGTCTTGAACACATCGTCTTAGGATGATCAGTCAAGAATTGATGGTCAGACTGGAGATTGCCTCGCTTTATAATGTTCAAGCGCGGACGCGATAGAAAATATTCCTACGATCTTTTTGTTGTTGTCGGAACGCTATGATTGTTGATTTTAGGGAGAGGGATAGAGAGAAGTAAAAGAATATTTACAATGAAAAAAATTGAAAACAAACGACAAACAAATTTTTTTAAAAACATATTTATATTCAAATAACTAACAACCAACGATTAACCATAAAGTATTTTTTCTAAACAAACAAACAAACAAACATGTTTTAAATAACAATCTATATTTGGCAAGGTTGACAACGTTGTAGTTAAGCTAGACTTCCACTGATAGAAGTCATTGGGTCATTGATGTACACTACGTTTCCTAAATAAAGAGAAAAGATAGCCATCTTGGTCACAAAGCCAACGATCTATTTTGTCATCGTTTCTCGAAAAGTGACGATCAAAGCAAGTCATACATGTTCTAAAGAATATCCAAGACTAAGTTGAGGAAGAAAATAAACAGAATATTTCGCACACACCATGGAATCTGTGCCTTGTAATTTCACATTATTGAATCGTGTCGTTTGGGCATTTCTTCTCATAATCTCGATGATTTCGTCTTCCCAAGGTGGCAATCCAAACAAATCCAAATACACCACACAACCATCACGGGGAAAGTAGACGGCTATCCAGTGGGCTCCTGGAATTTGACTGTCGTCCGTGTTGATGACAAAAGCTTGATGGTTTTGAGGTTTGCGATGGGAAGTTCATCTTCATCTCCACAAGACAGGATTCCAATAAGCAGTGCACGAACTGTGGTTCAAAAGGTAATGAAGTTCTCAGGTATCCATTTCCTGTGTTGTATTGGTTTCTTCTTTTTCTTGTTTTATGTTTCACAGGTAATGATAAGTCATAAATTCTATCCGTACGTTTTTCTTGAAAATCTCTGACAAGTAACCGTTTCTTTGCGTCGTCACCGCACTTCGAGCACTGATAGCTTCAATGTGATCGATATCTAGAGTCCTCATTGGAGGAGAGGAATGATCTTTATTCCACTGACGCAACACTGACTCTTCTGAGATGAGACTCCAATCTTCGTCCAGATACTCATCCAATTTTTCTTCTCGACTCAGCATCAAACATATCGTATTGAATTTGACTGGGATGATCGTTTTGACATCCATAACAATCTTTTTTTATTAATTCCGTAAACTTTTTCTGCCAGTACTTGGCAAGACAGGAGACTAAATGTTGTTCTCGTTCTGGTCATTTGGACGTCATCACTATATCCTCTTCGTCTTTGTCTTGGGGTTCTATTTCCACGAAATCTTCCCATCTCATTTCCATAGATTCTCCACCATTCAAAGAGGGATTACAGTCTTCCATAGTTTCTAATAGTCTAGAATGACTTCTCTCAAATTGTTGATTTCTACAGCATTGCCGAATTCGACGTTCACCGTGTGGGTTAGAGGTGTTTTAAACTGAAGTTCCACACGGATCTGACCGGCCTGTGTAGCGTGGAAATGTCGCTGCCTTGGTCTGGAGTGAATTCAAAGGCCCACAAAACGTAACCTTCGGCATTGTCCTCGTACGTAATCCCGTGACTGGTGTTGGTTCCTAACTGTCCCGTGGCTTCTTACAGGCAGAAACACGAACCCAAGTAATTCTTGTTGTCACCAAACTTACGTTCGAAAGGCGTGGTACACAAGGTCTTGCCATCGCGACTGACTTCAATCTTTGATACGTCGTAGTTGAAGCCAGTATTGCTCACGATACCAATGATTAAACGTTTAGTGTAACTGCCCTTGAAACAGATGCTCTTCAATCATGGAGTGATGTCCTCTGGAAATAGTGAGAGTTTTCACATCCACTCATCGAATCTAATACTTATAGCGGTAGTTCTGCTAAAAGTGTGACTGATGTAGTTTCCCAGGTTAGGCAACACTTCCACGCGTCGCACGTAGAGTTTGGTTCCTCGATTTTTGTTTTGTAACCGTCATCAGTTGCATCCATCAAATGGAAAGCGACACTGCTGAGATCCTGTTTTAGACGGAAATCCACGCCGATCACCAAATACTTTTATTGTAACCGCAAGTCTAAATGCTAACAATCCATCAGTTCTAAACTCTTCCCATATTTTATTTTGGTTGTTCATTCTACGAATCCCATATTGTTTGCAATTTTGCTGGCTGAATAGACTTCGGTAGCAATAAATTGGCCTGTTATGTCAGGTTTCCATACCACGCAAGCATCCAGATGAGTGTTCTTGGCTTCTTTTCCGTACGTCAAGAGATTTTCTAGGCAGGCTCTGTGAGGGTAAGTATCTATGCTGATACTGACCTGTTTGCTATTCAAGTACAAAACCACTGAGCTGAACATGCATGAAGTTGTTGACGCGAGATACTGCTTCAGTGTCTATAGCGCCTCATCCTTACCTTCAACTTTGACTTTCAGGTACAAGTAACTGCTATTCAGATCAATGTAATCTTCGGGCTATCTTTTGATTTCATACTCGATGGGGATTGTTCCTGAGTCCTTGACAGAGGACACGGGATGAAATTCTACCCATTGGGATTCTCGCATCGTCATCTTGGTGAGTAGCATGGCAAACAGATCTAGTTCCGACTTGGAACAGGCGCAAGACTCTCAAAGCATCATCTTTTGTCTCTATGATTTGATAATCAAAAACGTCTAAGTCTCGAATGGTTTTTCTTTTCTTAGTCTTTCTAGCTTTATGGGCGTGAAGTCCTCTGAAGGGGTGTTTTCGTCGTCTCTTTCTGCCTTGCCTTTGCTGTGCCGTCAGAGAAGCAGGAATACCTTACTCAGCAGTGTCCAGGGCATTTATAGGAGTAATTCGTCGGCCCAAACTGTCTTTGCCTGTTTGAAGCAAGATATTTTTGCCTGCTCTCAAGAAAGCATATTCGGGGTTTTGTTTGTCGATGATCACATTTTGGATAAACTCTTTGCATTGCGTCAACGCGGCATCTTTCAAAGCGTGCAATCCTTGTGTTACGATCGGTTTCAACACGGAGGCCACCAAACGAAAGGCCGATTTCAACTTATTTCCTAAACCATGTCCTCGCTGTCGAGCGACATCTCGGTACCCAGAATATATGACTGACAAGTCGTTAGACAATCGTTTTAAAAAATAAAATGGAGTTTCAACATGACATTCTCTTTGATGAATGAAATATTTTGTCCCAGATCTTTTTTTTTTATAGTGATGATGACAGTGAATCCGATTTACTGTCGGTCAAATAATAAGGATGAACAAATTCCCGGTGAACATGATAGGTATTTCCACCATCCTCGTCAGCGTTTGTGCCAGAATCCAATATAAAAGGAATGACACGCAGTAACGGTAAGGAGGTGTGTCCCACTACTTTGTAGTCCTCTACACACATATCAAATTGAGCCTTTGGTTCGGTTCTACAGGGAATCGAAAAAACTGCACAAAATCCAAGTTGTTGACAATGACTGGCATGCCTTTCCCATTGGTCATCTTGAGGTCTCCACCCAAAATGCCAAATAATTCAAGACAAAATGTAATGCCCAACATTTTGTCATCTGAAAATTTAATCAATGGTGGCAGTTTTGTTCTCTTTGGTCATGGCTGTGCTAATCATGGTATTGAATCTGGGAGCTTTCGCGTTCACCAGATGTTGACCGCTAAAATAATAACCTGCAGAAATTAAAAACATATAGATGTACCGTGGAAGATTGGGGGACACTTTTCGTCTCTTAGATGCATCTACAGACTCGTTTTTATTCTTGCACGTCATCGTCCAGAACTTCGACCTCAAATGTACTTTGAATTTTAGTGATGTTTTGAATTTGTGTAGGATTAAAGATTTGTAGCAAAGCCACTTCCCACATGAGCTTCGTGATATAATTGGATGGCCTGGGATAATTCGGCCGTGCCACAGCATAAAGTGTTGTTGGGAAACACCTCCATGGAACTGTCACTGGATAACGTTAAAATTGGTTGTTCTCGTTCATAACTCCAGAGTTTTTATGTCCGAAGGGTCTCACGAAGTGAGAGGAGTGTCTACAAGAGAATTGTTGTATCTGAGTGGTGACTGCTTGGAAAGTGACTGACGTTGGACGCAAGGCTCCTGTTGTTCCCGTTCGAGGAGTATTTCAGGGAAGGATTGGGAAGAAGGTAACCGATGAAACTACTCAGTAAAATGGTCCACAATTGTTTTTCTCCTTGTTGCAAACTCAAATTGGCAATGGCAACACCGATGACACAATACAAAGCAAAGATTTGGCAGAAAAAGACGATCTGAATTTTATGCACACGTTATCCACAATACATTCACAAAGGTTGCATTTGTAGATCTTGCAGAAAGGTACTGGGTGAAGGTGTGATCACTGCGATGGTAGAGGTATCTGATTGTGTGTTGAAAGGCTTTGTTGTTGTTGTTGTTGTTGTTGTTGTAGGGTTTAACGCCATTTTTCAGCACAAGATAGGCTATACATGGCGGCCAGTATAATTGGCGGAGGAAGAACCCTGGAAAACCCCGGAAAGAACCACCGACCCTCGAGAAGCTACTGGCAGGCTTTCTCACGTACCCACTTTAGCCGAGCATGAGACTCGAACTTACGCAGACAGAGGTGAGATGGCAGTGATCCGTAACGGTGAGCGCTTTAGACCACTCGGCCACTCGGGGCCCCGTGTTGAAAGGCATGAAGGTCACCTCTTTCTAAAGATGATGACTTGCGTAGCGTCTATCCAAGAATCAAAACTGGTAGGAAATCCTTTCCGACGCACTTTGATTTCCTTGACTCGGAGTTTTCCCACCTTTCGTGTTATTCGTTCGAGAATGCTTTCGATGTCGTACACTTCGTCTTCTTTTGTGGTCACGCGTTGTAACTCGGGCAAGTAAAACATTCTTTTAACACTTCCCCGTTCATGTCTTCCAATTTATAGACGGCAGTATAACAACCACGCACTTGTCCATTTGGGTAAGTAACCTTTGTCGAAACTGTGTTTGGTTATGCCAATGCGCACCCAGCCTCCTGCTCCCAACACTTCACTTTTCTTGGGAAGTGTCATCGTCGGGGACGTACCAAACAGTCGATCAAAAACGGTCACTTCGTTTTCGGGAGTCACTTCTTGGGGAAATAATTGTTGTACGCTTGAACCAAGTGCGGTAGAGGTCAACGTACTTGAGAGTCTGTTGATGCGTAAATATTTCCACATGTATTCTTTCAAAGTGCATTGAAAACCTTAAACGATGCCGGCTTTGGTTTCGGGATTCACGGTGGTGAAAAAATGAATGTCATGTTTCTTCAATTCTTTTTGGAAAGCTTGGTTCAGAAATTCGTTGTCTTTGTCGGTTTCCCATCGAAGAGGGTGACGACCACTTTGTTACAACACCAGCTGGAGGGCTCGCACGCACTAACTCACAGCTCCATTTGGAAGTCAATGGCACCACCCGGGCAAATTTGGAAAAGACGTCGATGACACAAAACAAATATTTGTAGCCACGATTGTAGGTGGCCAAATGAGAGACATCAGCTAAATCGGCTTGCCATTGATCAATGTTGCCATCCACTAGGGTCCGACTGCTTGAAAATTTCGTCGAATGGATTTGTGTAAAGTGTAGGTAGCTTGTTCTTGTAACCATCATTGCACTTGAGATAAACATGGTCTTACAATCGATCAGAGTTGGCAGAGCTGTTTTGTCTAAAGCATTCTGATGAAAGAGTTGCAGTCGTTACAATAGTTTACCAAGCCTCGAAACCCCAACTTTCCAAGTCACATACATCTGTCTAGTAAGGGTGTAAATAACATACCGCACAATGATCGCGGTTCACATCTTCAGCACCTAAACGTTGACGAATCTTTTTTTCCATCGAGGCTGAGACGCATCGAAATGAAAACGCAAAGCTTATAACAGAATGAGTCTTTCGTTCGCATTTAAAGGGACCACTTTCATGTTTTATTTGGTGCTAGGTACTGTTTGTAAAGAGTCAACAAGAAATCGGCTGGTAAACGAAATCCCAGAAAGGAAGTCATTAAGACAAACACCACGCGTCGACCCCAATTTAATGGACACAGTTATCGTAATAAGTGATGGTAATCATCCGCTCTCTGAATAGTGTCTTTGATTTCCTTCCACGGAATCTGTTATATCACCACTGAAAAGATTCTGGCATGGTAGTTCGTTTTTATACCGATTTTGTTCGGAGGTAATAAATGTACTTTCTACACAGAGATGATCGTACTCCACTAGCGAATCCAATTGTTTAGCCTCTAGTTCATACACCACAATTCGCAAACAAGTTTCCTCTACAGACAAAACTTGATAGCGTAAAGGATTTTGGGAATCCTCTAACTCTTCCTCTGAAACTCGTTGCAGTTTGGCCACCTTGTACGTAAGAAGATGAATAGCCACCAAAGTCTTCTGGTTCTCGTCAAATTGAACAATATCTGACCACTGGAACGCTTTCAAATGAATCAGTCTTCTAAGATCATTCGGGTACCAGTAGTTCCAAAATTGTGACGTAACGGATGCAATTTTTCTTTGCGTTTCACTTGTACTTTGACCAATTCCTGGTAAAAGCGTTCTCTCAACTCTAGAGCAAACGAAGAATGTTATCTCGTAAAGTATACATCATCATGTCAGTCAGTATTTATACCCACGTTGGGGTCACTTCTAATTGTCCTTATTTTATTTAAAGTAATCTTCTAGAGCGAAAGTAATGGACATAGTTATTTCTGACCACTGCCATTTAGTTTAAAAGTCAAGAATGGTAATAAAATCTTCCGATGTAAAAAGCGAAATAATCAAACGACCACAGACTTGATCCAGATAATTTTGACTATTTTGTATGACTTTTGTCAATTTCCTGTTATGAATTTCTCGACACAAACGTTCCTCAGTCACCATTTGAGATTTTGCTCTGGCAAGTCCCTGCCAAACGTCATTGAAGAGCTTCTCTTGCAATTCGTTTGGTAGTTCTTGAATATTATTTTTAAATTGGGTTTAAATACTTGTCAATGTGTTGCCCAATGTTTGACTCCTAGCCGAGCTGGTTTCTTAAATGACATGGCATGACACTTCAATGATTAGGGTCCCACTAAATGTATGTAGTTACAATTTGGTGACCATCGAGCATGTTCCAGGTAAGCCGAATCTTTCTGCTCCCACTAGTGAAGTGACAACACAACGGAAGCACTTGACTTTATCCCCTTCGCCCAAGTAGAAAAATTCGGCTCAGGCTAATCCTTCGTGGGTAGGTCCTCCCAGATGTTTAGGCCATTTGAAGGTTTGAAAACGACTTTCAAAGTTGCAGTAGTCAGGCAAACGCACAGGGAACGAATATTCGTCTTTCACAGGCTCATTTCGATGAGGGTACGGTGAAATCCGCATGAGTTTAATTAGGGTTCGATGACATCCGTAGAGTGGTAGCTGCGTGTTTTCACGTGGAGGATGACATTGACAATGAAAACCTGTAAAGTGATAAGGTGTTCTGTACCAAGTGGCATTGCTTTCGCATCAGTCAGGTTTGATACGCACAATATCACTTTCCATTGTAATTGTAGGGTAATAGAAATAATCATAGCAAAGTTCCCATGATGTGGAACTGAATCTCCTAGGACAGTGTACAGCATCGCTCTCATCGCAAGGCACAGCATCGCACTCCACTTGAGAATCACTGAACTTGAATGATGTCTGTTCAAAAGTATTTATCTTTCTCGCTTGGTCTTCGTAGTTACAATGAACTATTGGTCTTGGACGTTGTCCCTTTTTATATGCTGACCAATATCGACGTGACTGTACGGTAAAGTGAAGTGATTGGGAAGCCGCAGTCGCTTCTGGTACACAATTTAAAAAAACGTTTCTAAAGGCTAACTGACAATTATGTGTGCTGGTAAATGTACAATATTGTGCGGCTCGTAGTTGGTCACTTTAAAGTTTCCATCCTGTCCAAATAGAAGACTTCTTTCAGTACGCCAAAGTGTACCACTCGACTGATGTGATAACTAGTCAATCCATTCACTTTACACTCGGTGTGCACTTCTCCTTCTTTGTTCCGGTATTCGTAGCCGTAATTTTTGGGACCGCCACTAGCAAAACTTATAATCTTGTCGTCGGGATGCTCGTCCGTCCAGGCTATTAAACGGTCTCCTTTTTTAGGGAACAGTGACCCAGACGATCGATGTAGATACAACTGTCCGTGTCAAAGTACAAGACGCGATCTCCTAACAGTTGTAAAACGTCGTACAATTTTAAGCGAGCATGGGCTGTCAGGTAAGCTGCAATGATGGCATTTCCAAATTCGTAGGCTTCTTAATTGACCAAGATCAAATCATCACGAACGACGTCCACGTGTTTCTTAAATTTGGTGTCGTAGTAGTCAGCCTCAGGCAAATACGGTAGAACGGTGTGTTGATTGGCTTCGGTATTCAAATGTGCGTCAAATAGCCTTTGGCCAATTCTGACATTCCAAACGTTTTAGGCAGTCTCTCATTGAATCTATAAACCGCACTTATCCTACTTGCATTGGCTCCGTTCAAAGTCACTTTCGGACTTTCAGAACTTTGTTCCGTATAGTATCTGAGAAGAAATTGCCCATGGTATCCCGAGAAATTGTGAGCCATCATTGTGGCATGGCGATGACAATCTCCTTAATGCTCGATGTCCTCTTGGCTCCACGTCTCGTCGATGGGGTCTGACATCCATTTGGCGTAATCGGCTAGCGCGCTCGGTCCCCGAAATATTTTTTACGTCATCCACGAATCTTGCTGCAGTGAGGCAAATGACTAAAGAGATCCTCTTTGAGGCACTTCTCGGATGCTTGATGAGCCACACACAAATAAGAAATGTGAATGCCTGTCTATTGCATGCATTCAAAATCGAAAAGATGAAATTGCCTTTCTTCTGGTCATCGTCTTCCTCTTGATGCTTCGAATGTTTTTTTTTTTTTTTTGTTTTGTTTTTTTAATGTAGTATTCGTGTTTCAAGGCTACGATTTGGTGACAAATTTGACATCGTTTCTTTCCTGACCATAGTGTGCCTTGGCAATGTTAGTACGTATGCCTTGTCCACCAGTAGGTCACAATCTCAGGAGTTGGCAAGCACTTTTCGTCTGACCAACCTTGCGTCTTTGGATGTTGTTGGTAAGAAGCAGAGCTGACAAAAGTTCGCTGACAAGCTGGGTAATGCACCCGTTCCGGTCCTTCGTCCTGGCAGGGTTGAGAGGTCAAACATCCCTCACATATCGATCCCAAATGTTCGTGTTGTTATAACCATAGTCACATTTCTCACAGTAATAACTATATCCGAGGAATGCGGTGATACTGGTAATGGCATGGAAATGTTCATCGTGTGTTTTCCGTCTTTGAAATCTTTGCCTCGAAACAACTAAGGTTCGAGTACTTCTTGAAGGTGCACTTTCAATGTGTAGCAAGGAGAAAAGTCGTATTGCAATTTTTGCACTTCAGAAATGTCACATGGTGTGTCTTTGGATAGCCACGCTTGTTGTAACAATAGTTCTGCTATACGTCGTCGTTTGGCTCGGTTCGAGTTTTGAAAAGAGTTTTCCATGCTCTTTTCCATTCTGCCGTGACGTTCTTTAGGTATACGTTCATCCCACCACAATAGCACAGGCTAAACACATCTGATCTTGATGATTGTAATTTGGACAAGGCTTGTTTCGTCCTCCACCAATGACACCTTTTTACGCCCTGTCCCTTGTGGAAGAGACACGTGAGTCATGAATAGTGTCGCTTTTCTGTCGGGGATGTGAAACTTGTCGTTGGATTGTTGCACGTGTTGAATCTTGTCTGTGACTTTGGAAGGTGTCAGTTCTTCAGGGTTGCTTATCTCGATCCAAACGGGGAACTTCAGACTATCGTAATGAATGGAAATTCTCAAGTGATCGTTTTCTTTGTCTTCACATTGCATTCTCAGTGTGGTTAACAAAGAATCCCACATCTCAGTGATGAACCCCTCAGCTTTCTCCAACGGTACGTCGGACGTGAATTCTTTGAATTTCACGGTGTACGTGTCAGCCGTGGTTCTAAATTATTTTATGGGAGCACTTTTCCGGCTCATGAATGAATGTGGTAGTACTTTTGAGGAGCTAATGGTGGACCTTAAATGGGTGTAAACTTCTGCGTCTGAATTCTAGCTCACTCACGTCGTCTTCAAAATCACTGGAATGAATTTGAGCCAAGACTTCTTCTACTGTGATGCCCCAGTGCTAGACATCACTATAAACTGCCATATTGCAGACATCGTAGCAATATCACTGAAAAATTGTTAAAAATGCTAATCACATCATACTCTTCTACTGTGCGAGGCGATAAATCACGTTTCTGCCACTTACCTTCTTCTCCTTTCTCCACAAAATGATGTGATCGTTTCATCTTGACTGCAAAAAGTGAAATGACTACACTTTAAACGCCATGGGTCCCTATATCAATGTCAAACAAGTATCTTCCCTATATAAAGGGTCAGTGTCTTCCCTCCCTGTACTTATTTCGCTTTCAAACCAACCAGAACGATGGAAGAGCCCACACAGGTCGAACTTCTGATCAGAGTTTTGCGACGTGTCATACGAAAGCTTTCTTCCGACAAGCCGACGGACTAGTCTACGAAAGTTTTCTTCAGACAAGCCGACGGACTAGTCTCCCTCCATTGGAAGTAAAAGTCAAGATACTTGCTATATCTGGAAGAAGAAAGGACGTTGTGCATCAGAGTGTCCAGACCGTCAAAAAAGCAAGACAGATGTCAGAGAGACAAAAGTACAGATACTTATTATAAGTCAAGAGAACGGACATTCTTCAGAATGCTCTATAAAAAAAATTTAAAAAACCAGGAGCAAGGGGAAGAGAGGGGTTTGGAAAAGAAAGAAGAGGTATCAACCCCAAAGAAAGAATCCAGATACATTTATATAGAGAAAAAAGAGTAAAAAGAAAGACGAGGAGAAAGTGAGGAAGAAGAGGAGGAAATACTTGTACACACACTCTGAAACAGTATCTCTATCTTCGATAAGTCCAGTAGGGTATTCATAACTTTCTCCCATTTGTTCAAACAAATTAAGGACACCGATTGTCGCTGTTTCATCTTCTCCTCCGCATCAGGTGGTTAAATAATTAATAGCTAGGTGATAGCGAACGTCACATGCCATTACTTTATGGTAATTCGAAATTTTAAATTTGATTTTTTAAGGAAATAATGGTGGGTTATTTTTGGTATAAACAACAAATGTTGCATTTTTTCAATTAGCATGCTCTTGAATATTCTCCTTACTGACCTCATCAAAAGCATCACTCGCTTCATACACAGTGAGCTAGTTATTTTCTTTGTGGGTGTACTCTCTCATGCACGACATTCTGCAGGTTCTTTTAGTTTAATTTGCCTCAAAAATATGCCCCAATTTATTTCGTTTTATGTCTAAACTCACTCCTGAGTTAACCAATTTATCAATCTGTTCTGAGTAATTTTCGGATAATACATCCAACATATTATGGGCTTCTTTGATAAACCTGCATGATACATTCAAACGATACAACAATATCAGTTTATTCTTCGCATTTTCGATATACCAGGTTTATGCCACTGTTTAAAACGTCCCAAAAAAATTATGTATACTTTAGCAGTCAGTGGAATGGCTACTGCTTGACCTCTGTTTATAATCCCACAAGCATTACTTCAGTAAAAAAAATGTTCAAAACTCAATAGGCCATTTTATGCAGACTTCGGCGAACTTCGTAATTTGCTCGGAATTTTTATCACGTGGCGGGTGGTCAGCTGACCGTAATAGCCACTCGATAGCTGGTGGGCAAAATATGGCAGACGCTGCAGCATCAACTTCTCCAACTACTTCAACATCCTTTATATAGGTGAAAAATGCCTTTTCAACAACGAAGCGATTCGGCCGCAGATATTGACGAAATTTAATATTGGAACCACCCTGTCTTATTTTCTAGAAACCAGTACAGATTTCAAAGCCATACGAGAGAGTAGCTTTGAGCTGTTTACATTTGGACATTTACATGGAAGGAAGGAAACGGTATTAAAGTAAAGAAATTTAATCCTGACAATCAGATAACAAGTTGTTCAAACTGTTTCTACGCATCCGAAACGTCACTAAAATAAAATGCTTTTCGTATGAGTTTATCCCATTTGTTTTTGAAAGTCTGTGGATAATTTGCATGTAAATTACAGTCATTTAATTAGCTACACTTGCTGGATTTGGAAAAAGCCGACTATCGGCGTCACGTGTATTCGATCCCTAAAACGTTCACGGACAAGTACAAAATTATTCCTCAAGTCGCAATACTAATACATGTAAAACATTTTATGTGCAGTTTGTATAGTTAATTGGATTTAACTATATTTTTTATAATGGATATGTCTAGGAAATTAGACAATAAGCTTGGTTTAAGTTTTAAGAAGTCCAATCCCAACACAATAAGTAATGCAATATTACAGCCATCTTCTTTTTCCTCAGCAGCAATGAAATATGGATTAGATATGGATCTGACAGTTATCAATCGGTATGTTGCTGAGAAAGTTAAAGAGGATTCAAACATGTCTATTAAAAAGTTGGGTTTAATAAGGATTATGGGTTCATTGCAGCATCGTCTGATGGTGAAGTTGAAGAAAATAACTCTCTTGTCGGTATTGTAGAATGTAAAGTAGCAGTAAAATGGCGCCACAACACTGTTAGTGGCAGTCATAAAGAACCTTGGTACCCATTAAAGTCAATGAAAATAAACCAACATGGAACTTCAGTCAAGTTTTTGCGTTAAAACCTAATTATGCTTGGTATCACCAAATTCAGTTGCAACGTTGAAAAGTAATGTGATTTGGCCTTGCTTAATCCAGAGCCTGGAAGTTTTCATTTCCGAGATTCGAATTTAATCAAGAAAGGGTAGACAATTTCATGCCAACACTTCAGACCTTTCCTGATGAATTTATGGCTGCCAAAATTTTACAAAAGTAAAAGAAAAACGAATTGATATATATCTGCAGCTTTTATGAAAATTCTGGCTAGTCACTTTTTATGACTCTTTTTTTATTATTATGTCTGTAATAGGTTGACCACTGCGTCGGGGAACCATCCCAAGGTCACCTTACAATCAAACATGTGTTGCCTTTTTGCCTTTTCTAAAATATATTTATACACAAACTTGAATGAACTTTATTTTTGTAAGCTCATTATTGTATCCTCCTCCTTATCAAAATTACTATGTACTAAACGATTTTTTAGAGCATCTTTCCATGATTTTTGGGATTTTGGATATAAAGGAGAAGTGTTTCAATAAATCATCACATCTCGGTTTTTATATCGTTTCAAAAGGCATCAGATTACCGTGATCGTCTTCTAAATCATTTAGAATTTCCTCCAATAAATCTACCCTTCGCAAATCCTTTTGAGTATCACTGATAATTGATGGAAGAACCATTTTGATCATAGCTGCAATGACTCCTGAAGCAATCTTGTAGTCAGTACTTAAAAGTGACAAAGGTCCCTAGTTGTTAAAGAATCTTCTGTCATTTTCTTCCTTTAGTAAATATGTGATGACTCCTTGGGTCTTAAAATCTCTTGTGATGAATCTCGCTCATTCAGTTGTTTTACCAATCGAATGTATTTTATCTGAAACGTGCATACTAATACATGTATACTTACAATAAAATATATATCTACTGGAGCACGAATAAAATGATTCATGCGACTAGTGTAAACCAGATAAGGGTGGTTAAATACAGGCTTATCAGGGTTTATATCAATCATCTATTTGTTCTGGTAGACTTTCCCCCCTCAGAAACTTTGATCTGATTAACGGTCCTAAATTTGTTAAAAAGCCAGAGATGTAACCGATTTCATTCATGAAAGGCATGTACAGTATTGGGATCTTTTTTTGTTTTTGCTTCAAAAATACAAATGTAGATAGGCGAACATAATAATTTTCAGCAGCTAGTCTTGATCTAGATGTAAATCTCCCTGAATCGTGGTCATGAGAGTCAAACTGTTTGCTCTTTTCAGAGAGAAATGGTTGTCTGTACAGAATTATTCCTTTTCCTTGAATTACATCTTTTATCAAGAAACCTTTGTCAACTATAAGACCATCGCCACGTTGCAGTTTGTGTAGTAGATCACTTTGTCCTAAAATTTCCCTATAAGATGAATTGCTACCAAACATATCTGAACAGTGAATTAAAGCTCCATTTGGAGCAGAGGTGTACATAGCTTTGGCCGTATGACAAATTTTGCAATTTGAAAACATCTGTTTTCCAGCTACGGGACCTCTTGAGACATTCTATATGAAAGCAACAACTCACTAAATATTTGTGTAGCACTGTAGAAAGCTTGATTGAAGAGTTTAAGTTCTCAATTTTTTAAATATTTACTTGACTTGACTTCTCGCATGTTATCTTGGAGTCTGTCTGAGTTGTCTTAGTAGATCAGATACAAAATGAAGATGGTGTTTCAGTCTGTGTCTCTGCACCTATAATAATGGCTGTACTCGATTTTGCCGACCGCTTCTGTTTAGGGGTTACTTGTGTGTACTTTTGTCTGGCGAGGGTTCTTTGTATTCCTATGGACACTTTGTTTTTCTTTGGTGTGACTTGTGGTGTAGAGTAGCTGATGAATTTTCTTTTTCTTATTTGAGATGAGGTCCATCGTGGAGTAAATAAGGACTGTTGAGAAATGATTACGTCATCTGTAAAAAGAAATAAAGTGATTGCAAGTGGGTGGGGGAACGGGTAGAATATTTTATTTTATTTTTGGTTTTCAAACTATTGATCAGCGTTGCCGCCCCCCCCCCCCCCATCTCCCAGTAAATTCCTGGAAAATAATTATGAAAACACTTTTTATACTAGAATAGGGTCTCTTTCTGATCGTTTACAATGGGGGATTATTAGAACAAATGTTTCAAACACAGGAAAGGCTAGTGACATGAAGAGTTATACGTCTATTAAATAAGAAAGAAGAATAATTTAAAAGGCTATATCAGTTTCCTATTTTGCAAGACGAGACAGTGTTCACCTCAAAAGTAATGACTGTGTAATATTAAAGCATGTGTGTTCAAAAGAGAAAAAAATGGTTGCAATTGTTTAGCATTTTTCAATCATTCATTGGAATGTGAAGACTTGATACATTTATAAAGTGGAAGACTGATCAACATTGTCACTTTAAAAAATTAAACCTATGCAAAATTGTGTAAATATACATTTAAATTTTTTAATCAGTATGTAATTTTTTATGTATAACAGGTATAAAAATTAATATTAAAGATACCATCATGTGCAGTTGTTTGAGGTTAGTTCATTGGAATTATATCCTCAGCAGCATCGAGTATATATTCGTTGTATAAACAATGCTGGTATCAGAAATGCAATTATTTGAGGTTCAGTAATTTGATAAGGACCCTCTGTATCCTCTGGTATATTTCATGCATCCTCTGTGATGGTATCAGAATTGATTTGATGAACTGTAAAATATAATTATTCAATTATAAAATGGATACAGAAAAAGAGAGACACTAGTGTTAACATTGTAACTAAGATTTCTTTAGAGATTGAAACTACATTACACATTGAAAAATTTACTTGCACTTCGTTTATAATATATTCAAAAGTAAAGACATAGGATGGGTTGCATTATTCACAGCAGTAAAAAAAATGCATTCAATGTTATTATTTGAGCAATTAACTGGTAATCAAAGATGAAGACCAGACATTGGTGTTAGGCCACAATAAAACTAAAGTGATTAGTAGAGACAAACAATCAAATTTGTGAGAAATCAACTCTGATGACACATACATTTACAAGGTGTAAACCATCTAATGACAAATATAAAAATAACACAAACCATACACATTTTTTCTGGTTTGGCTCCATGTGTGATACAGTGAGCTGCATTAGACCTACAATATCATCTTGTCTTTCAAAGTCTGAATGTAATAAAGGACATAGGAATATTATACACGTTATATAGCTTAACTGTAGGTTGAAGGTAAGAATATGGCTAGGAGGTGATTTCAGTTATCATGTTCCCATAGTTAACAATTTTAACTATAAACTACTTCAACAATTATTTACCTAATTATATAAATTGCTACGATGGTTGACAGAAAATTTCAATATGACGTTATTAGTCAGTTCTGAAGAAAGTCACTATATCAAAACAATTTACGATACTTAGTTATTTAAAATCTTATTTTCCGTAGGACATATTATATGTACCTTTTTCTTACCTTGACACCGTATTACATACATTGCGTTTCGTTGACCAATATAAGGATTTTTTTTCTCGTATTAATATGCGGTATAACAAACCTGGACTATTTGTCGTCGGTAAAGCTGTAGATATTCCTTCACCATCGGCACTAAAATGCAGCGAAGACATTCTCACATTCTTGAATTGTGACATTCGTATTCCGGCCAATTCAAGTTCGATTTTCCTGCTCGTATGAGCCACTGTTCGCACAGCTAATCGTCTCTCCATGGCAGACGATGGAATTTAATGCCACATCCTTGGTTGGAGCGACTTAAGCAACCTCTGACGATACAAGTAGCAAGTTGCGGACATTTCTTAATTTTTGTATTTCAGAAATAGTTCTAAACAATGATGGACGCCATTTTGTTATGTACATGTACCCACCAGCGTTTGATTGGCTAGAGTATCACATGACTCGGGAGGTTATTCGAATAATTACGGAGCAACTCGGTTAAATCCGGTATGAAATGGGCGATTAGATATTTTTCTTTCGTCAGTAAAAATTCATTAGACCTGCCATAGAAACTATACCGCACTATGAAGTAATGCTGTGGAGAAAAAACAACCACGGTCTTTGTTGATATAGCATAGTTATAATCAGTGCACACATTATTTCATTGACCTTGCAGTGTAGGTGTTGATCGGCACTAATTATTTGCCTAAATATGTACAATCTGCGGGATTTGTTTCTACAATCACAGCAGAGTAGCATCACAAATTGGGGATCTTACCCTTTTTTAATCCATTTAGAGCACTGGCATCCGTATGAGACTCGAACACCCATGACTGGCTCACTTACGTGACGTGTGCTTGTGGATAACTTATAGGTCAAGTATGTCAAAGGAGGACGTATAGGCGAAGGCGGGTGGCAGGAACCCAATAGGGACAAATAACTCAAAAGCCCTACTGTCATACTACTCGACTAAACGATGAAGACTGACTGTTTTCTTCTATTTCATGGGTCTCAAGACAACAGTTGCCGTGTTAGCTAGAAGTTTTTAAACGTGCGAATACTACAACTATTGTTTCTCTAATTACCTAATGATAACACGTCTTTAAACTCTAATTCGACACTTGCCTGATTTTCTCTTTCTTTACATTTGAATGACGTATACTATTCTATTCCGAGTCTAATATCAGAGTTTCACACCTTGGAATACAACACACGACCCAAAGACCTAATACAAAGAATTATTCTTACCTCGAATGACTAAATACTTATACTTAAAGTATTCCAGAGAATACCCTAGGAAAAGCTAGGGAGCGTTCATTTTGTGGAACGTATCAATGCTATCATAAGTCTCGTGAAGTCTCGTGAATGATGTACATTATGACGTCTGCTCCAATAAATTGGCTTTTGCCTTGGGCTGCGAAATATTTAGTCAACATTAACGACGCGTAATGAACAAATATTCGCAAAAATCTAGCAATGCTATACGCGCAGAGTTAAATTCACATAGCAGATACAATTGTTTATACATAACGTATGCCTCCTAAAATCACTCGGCCACGAGTGATCACAAACGTCATACTTGTGTTCATGAATCACAACTGATTACGTCCCTAGAATCGACTACCATCCTGATTCGTGATTCCCAAATATGATTATAGATCTGACTCAGAATCAACGGATCTGATCCTCTACATTAGCAACTCATCATTGTTCTTAAGATAAAGGATAATCTATCACGCCCTTATATAAAATACATTATAACAAATACAAACTGTATATAATTGAATTTTAAAAAATGTCACTGCTTTGACTGGGCTATCTAGCTTGCAAACTATCGAATATTATTAGCAGGTTACAAGTCTATTTAAATAAATCAGGATCTTCAAAAGCTAGCTTAATAAAAACAGAAAAGAAAAGGCGATAGCTATCTCAGAGTAATTCCAATTCTGTACTAACTGATAGACAAATCGGCCAAATAAATTGAAGAAATTATGGCTTCTACCTCCTTTTCTCCCGTACAACCAGTAGGCTATCAACAACTAGTCAAACACGCAGGAACTTCCTGCTCCCACGACAAAGATACTGCAGATAGAGTGATATCGATTCTTATTGTCAGTCCAACGTTTACAATGTCAGCTTCCTACTATCCAAAAGCATCCGGCATCACATCCTCTCTACCAGCCACAAGTCGCCCCAACACGGCGACAAAGAAACCCGAGCGTCCCATAAGAGGAGCGCACGAAAACACTCCGTCGGCTACATACCCTGACAGGTTACACTGCCGCTCACATGAGTAAGCTCACGCTAATATGACAGACAAGAAGCTTCTTCAGAAAGTTAGGTCTCACTGGACAGTTTATCTGGTTAATTTTCATCCGACAATGACCTATTGCAGAAAAATGAGAATAATTTTATACTGAAGATAAAAAACAACAAATTAATGATCCTTGTAGAAAGCATACATCTGAGATTTTGACAGCAGCAATCAGGTTAATTCCTAATGCAACTGGTGGCTTTTATACTGAACCAACACTGCCACCAACCCTGCTTTTTTACATTCATTTCATGTTAGACAGCAAATATTTATTTTTAATGTGTTCATGTGACAAGGCAGCTAAAAGAATCAGTATGGGTCTTATGCATGAATAAAGTTCACTAGTACTATAACAAATGAGCATACTTTTCATCATCCCTCAACCATCTAGATCTTTAGATATTTACCTTTGTAGCAGACACACATAAATACGCAAGCCAAGTCGGCTGCTCGTTTGCATCCCAAGCTACGCATTTGATCTTCAGTGCTAGTCTAACTGTGAAAGGCAGTCACCAACAAGCCAACCTATTTCCAAGCCTAACTCAATGTAAATCTAAACCACATTACAGATTTAGCTTTTGTGTGAATTTATAAATGCAAGGCTTGTGATAATTATGTTTATGCCTTATACCTTAAAAATTAGTGAGACCTTAGGAATTTATATGCCAGTCGGATTGGAGGAAACGCTTCTCAGTTGCAAAACCTTGGGCAATTCTGAATAAAACGCAACCTCAACATGTGTAAAATTCACAATTGTCTGTTTCTTATAATGTATGACAGTTGTCGATGGTCGAGAGCCATGATATAGAGCAACAGCTATGAGACACCTTCATACTTTCATTTTACTTTCCAATCTTAAACATACAATTTCCTTATATCAAGCCAATGTCATCATTTTTCATACCTAACATAGCCTGTAGTGTTAGTGCCTGGTGATATCTGTGATATCTCCCAGAAAAAATAGTGCTATTTTAGGAAATCTCAAAATGTAAGGAATAAAAGATGTAAAATAGACAAGCTGATTCTCCTGTAAAATAACGGATAAATGTGCATGCTAAGTACTTAACAAAATATGAACGATGCACAACATACGTAAACTGACCAAAACTCTCTTATTGATTTCATGAAAAAGGTCAAATCTATACTAGAACAGAGAAATCTTAGGTAGACTGTAAGGGAGGCAACTCATCAGGTAACATAAAATGTATGAGCCAATCGTTGTAAACTGAACCACATCAGCTGGGAAATTTAAACAATGAAATTCTATACCCAGATTCATACCATCTGTTGAGAAAACAATATGTATGGATGATGTATTTTAAGAACACTAAGGTCACCATTCAGGTTCATCCCATCTGTTGATAAAACAATATGTATGGATAATGTATTTTAAGAACACTAAGGTCACCATTCAGGTTCATCCCATCTGTTGATAAAACAATATGTATGGATAATGTATTTTAAGAACACTAAGAAGGTCACCTTTCAGGTTCATCCCATTTGTTGATAAAACAATATGTATGGATAATGTATTTTAAGAACACTAAGGTCACCATTCAGGTTCATCCCATCTGTTGATAAAACAATATGTATGGATAATGTATTTTAAGAACACTAAGAAGGTCACCTTTCAGGTTCATCCCATCTGTTGATAAAACAATATGTATGGATAATGTATTTTAAGAACACTAAGGTCACCATTCAGGTTCATCCCATCTGTTGATAAAACAATATGTATGGATAATGTATTTTAAGAACACTAAGGTCACCTTTCAGGTTCATCCCATTTGTTGATAAAACAATATGTATGGATAATGTATTTTAAGAACACTAAGGTCACCATTCAGGTTCATCCCATCTGTTGATAAAACAATATGTATGGATAATGTATTTTAAGAACACTAAGGTCACCATTCAGGTTCATCCCATCTGTTGATAAAACAATATGTATGGATAATGTATTTTAAGAACACTAAGGTCACCATTCAGGTTCATCCCATCTGTTGATAAAACAATATGTATGGATAATGTATTTTAAGAACACTAAGGTCACCATTCAGGTTCATCCCATCTGTTGATAAAACAATATGTATGGATAATGTATTTTAAGAACACTAAGGTCACCATTCAGGTTCATCCCATCTGTTGATAAAACAATATGTATGGATAATGTGTTTTAAGAACACTAAGGTCACCATTCAGGTTCATCCCATCTGTTGATAAAACAATATGTATGGATAATGTATTTTAAGAACACTAAGGTCACCATTCAGGTTCATCCCATCTGTTGATAAAACAATATGTATGGATAATGTATTTTAAGAACACTAAGGTCACCATTCAGGTTCATCCCATCTGTTGATAAAACAATATGTATGGATAATGTATTTTAAGAACACTAAGAAGGTCACCTTTCAGGTTCATCCCATCTGTTGATAAAACAATATGTATGGATAATGTATTTTAAGAACACTAAGGTCACCTTTCAGGTTCATCCCATTTGTTGATAAAACAATATGTATGGGTAATATATTTTAAGAACACTAAGAAGGTCACCTTTCAGGTTCATCCCATCTGTTGATAAAACAATATGTATGGATAATGTATTTTAAGAACACTAAGAAGGTAACCTTTGCATCACATTTTCACACTGGCCATCACATATTATTGCTGAACCTGCTGCTATTTAGCGAAGTTTGTTTTGCTAATGATTTTAACCTGCACATAATCAAATCTAAAGCAAACAGAAAATCATGCAAATTAAAAGAAGGGAGGAGAAATAACACAATGTAAAAAGGGACATCCATTTCACATAACTCACCAAAAACTCCAATGAAGCTGATCCAGATAGATTTGTTTTTGTGAAAACTCCACAACAATTGGTGCGGCTGACTCCCAAGAAAATCTTTATCACTTCGGCAGTTGTGCTCCCGTACACCTTGAGGCCTACAAGAAATAAAACCCTGAACTTTATTATAACTTAAATTTCTGGAAATAAGATGAAATCTTTACATTGAAAAATTAAATGATGAGTAGATATGTAATGTGAAAGCATTAAATTAAGGTACTCATCGTTAAATTAGGAAAATGTACCAGTATGTACTTAAAATATTGATAAACTGAATAAGTATGTGAAATACTTTAATTACCTCATCTTGCATGAAACTGATAAGGCTTTTGTTGTTCATTAGCAGAGTGGATCAGAAGCAATTCCTGGTAACTCTAACAGTGTTGAGTTAACTCCCTTCTCTACAACGATTAAGTACTAAATAATCTATATGAAGTGTATGTTTGGAATACCTAACTATGACAGATTCAAGATAAGGAGGTGATAAGGAAATGAGTTATGACACAGTGAATCACATTTGATAAGACTGAAAAATGCCACCGGTTCTTAAGGTCCCACTGGACAGTTTACCTGGTGAATTTTCATCCGACAATGACCTATTGCAGAAAATGAGTATAGTTTTACACTGAAGATACAAATAAAAAACAAACTAATGATTTTTGTAGAAAGCATACAGGTGAGATTTTGACAGCAGTAATCAGGTTAATTCCTGATGCAAATGGTGGTCTTTATACTGAACCAACACTGCCACCAACCCTAAATGTTGCATTCATTTTTTACAGCAAGGAGCTATTTTAAATATTTTCACGTGACAAGGCAGCTAAAAGAATCAATATTTGACTTATGCATGAATAAAGTTCACTAGTACTATAACAAATGAGCATACTTTTCATCACCCCCCAACCATCTAGATTTTTAGATATTTACCTCTATAGCAGACACAATTAAATATGTAAGCCAAGTTGGCTGCTCATTTGCATCCCAAGCTACGCATTTGATCTTCAGTGTTAGTCTAACTGTGACAGGCAGTCACGAACAAGCCAACCCATTTCCAAGCCTAACTCAACGTAAATCTAAAACACATTACAGATTTAGCTTCTGTGTGAATTTATAAATGCTAGGCTTGTGATAATTAGGTTCACGCCTTCTACCTTAAAAATTAGTAAGGTGTCAAAATACTAAACTATCCAGTGCGACCTTAACCGCCTCCATTAGCATCCACATCAAGAGTAATGATGTCAATCCTGAAGGTATTGCCAGAAAGAGAGCTTCGTTTTCAAGTTTATCCAAGATGAACGATTCGGTTATTCTGTGGCCGAAATAAGAAATCTTACCCAGTGAGAGCACAAAATATAAAATAAATTTGAGAGGCCCCTTCAGACTGAGTTCAGACAGTGAGGACCTCAGCTGAAGCTTGTTTAGCTTATTCCTAAATCCGGCACTGAATAGACCATTCTTAATGAGATCCTCATGAATATTAATGTATCGCGAAAACGAGGCTACGGTAGGCAGACTGAGAAAAAAATATGGCGTCTTACTGTACATCGAGTAACGATCTGAGCTGTTTGCCAGATATTTCTTTTACATTCGTTGAGAATTTCATCACGGGTGTCTCCAGCAGTTCAGGGAATGAACAGATGACAAAAGGATTCAAGTATTACAGTGACGGATATGTCCATTCTCTTAAAGGTTAGTTGATTTACGTCCTATCTTGAGTGTACTTTTTCTCTACTGCACACAAAACACAAGTTAACGATATAGAAATGAAACTATTTAAAGCATAATTTGTTTTTCTGAGTAGGTCTGATTTAAATGTACAGCTGTCAGTCAGTACTGTGGTCAAAACACGCGGTCAAAATAAAACATTTACAAAACGTGCATAGTGACACAAACTGCCCTTTTAACCAACCACGCCCCCTTCCTCACCAGTAGAGACTTTGTGGTGCGCTTTAAATAGTTTTGGGTACATACCTTGCATTTTAATATGTATCAAAAGTACACAACCTGACATTTTTATATTTACCCACAAAACAGCAGGATTATTTGTTCAAAGCTGTTTTATATCCATTCATATATATATATATATATATATATATATATATATATATATATATATATATATATATATATATATATATATATATATATATATATATATATATATTATCAAAGAGCACCCTGCCCCCAAACACACAAATTGGTCCCTTATTTATGTGAACTTCTTCATTGTTCATTGATCATAATTATTATTAGTTTTGTGGTGTTGGTAGATGGATGAATTTTAACACCCAGTATGTAACTGCACACATTAGATCAAGTAAACATAATAGGGAATAATCGTGTCTAAACAATATAACATTTTGTCATTTTATGTATGGGATATTATGTTAATCTGTTTATTAAACTGAGTTTCTCTTTTATTTTCAGTTTATAGAGATGGAAATGAATGCCTTGTCAAGGGACGGTGTTTTAGATCACAAAAGAAGAACGAGTCACCACATGTTGTTGAGGTCATTTTCATTCATATTTATATTATAAATTATTAAAATTATATTCAACATGCACAAATATTTTTAATATTTCAACACTTAAAATATTATTGAAATTCAGATCTTGCATAAATGCTGTCTACGATACAGTTTGGCCATATCATATTTCTTCAAATAAACTTTCCAGGGCTGTCTATTTTCCTAAATTAGGATTGCTTTTGGAATACAAAATGAGTATGCTGTAAAGAAAAGAAGAAAAGAAAATTATCCGATTTGTATCCTTTTTAAAAGAAATTTCAACAACAAAAATTTGTAAAACCTGCTTAAGAAATCAAGGAAAATAATTTATATTGCATAAATGACACCCCAGTGTGTAGGAACATTTTATTTGAATAAGAAACAAAACCACCTTTTAAATTATTGCGATTTATGATTTTGGTTTGTTTTTATATAAAAAAAATAACTTTTTTCTTCTAGAGAATGAATGACAATGTCAATCTGTACCCAAGTGGCATAATTGTGAGCCCATTTTGTCATTGGCTTGCTGCAACTCCTGATCGTAAAGTCTACAACCCCAACAGGACCCCCCACCCCCTTATGGTTTGTTGGAGATTAAATGTCCAGTTGCAGACACTTTACTATCTCTGAAGTACCTTGCGGTCTCTAATGATGCCTTGAAATTGAAGACAAACCACAACTACTACTACCAAGTTCAAATGCAGTTGGCAGTTACAGGACTGGAATGGTGTGATTTTTGTGTGTGGTTGGAAAATGACTTTCATGTTGAGACTATTCTGTTTGACAGGGAATTTTGCCAAGCTGTCAAGGACAAGCTTGATCTCTTCTGTTATAGATTCTACCTCAACTAGTACGTTCTCCTGTTTGTATATATGCATATGAATGTTTTGTAAGATATATTAAAATGAATTTTCTATGCCTTTACATTATTAAATCATTCTGACAACTCCAAGCAAAATGGCTGCAAGTCAGTTGCCAATGTGGACTTTGTTGCACTGCTTTTAAAATCTACTTACATAAATTGTCAATTTTAAATTCAGCGTAGCTGGTTTTGCTTACTATATATGTATATAGGCCGGAACAGTCACACATAGATGCATTATAGAACTGTGTATCATTTTCACATGAACCCTTTGAGTAATTGTGTATATATATATATATATATATATATATATATATATATATATATATATATATATATATATATATATATATATATATATATATCGACATACACACATCTTACCAAAGGTATTTGCATGAAATTCAAGATATCATTGAAATATTACACGATGTTACTAAAGGTGTTTTAAAAAAACTTGTATATTACTGAAATGTTCATAAAATGAACAAGATTCACACATCTAAAAGGTATTTGCATGACAAGATGCCAATGAAATGTGGCATGATTTTAAGGTCTAAAAATAAACTACTGAAATGTCAATAAAATGAACCTTATGTGGTACTTTCATAATGTCTCAGTATCTTTGTTTTCATTCACAAGTTCTACATGATACTTCCATGTCACAAAATGCTATTTCTTTTGTTTAATTAGTGGTCATTTGAACAAAGTCAGTACATTTGCTACTGTCCACAACTGATTTATTGACCCAGAAATTGTCAAAGGCACCACAGACTGTAATAACTTTGTATTCTTTCACCCTCTTAATGTATCTTTACACATGTATCCTCAGGCTTGCAATTTTTTGATTGGTTTCCACCTGGGAAGCTGTGAACTGCCCATCACTACACCGAAAGTGTGGTGTTGCAATGGAAACACCAGTACCTTCTAAAACTTTATGTAAAACAAAACCTTTATCTGCCATGATTTGGTCCCCTGGTTCTAACAAATCTATAAGCCCTGACAGCTTTGTGATCTCCACATCACTCATGCATCCCGAGTACAAGGAAGACACACGTGATTGCACCGTGTGGGGCTATCCCTACCAAACCTTTTCAGGTGTTGTGAGTTTTGTAGTTTGAATAAGTCTTTGATGCAAGCACTAGAGATGAGGGTCTTTCTGTAAATATTTCTGTGCAGTCAATAATAATTCTAGTTCCTGGGTAGGACAGTTGAAAATCGAGAGGCATATTTGCTTGAACCTGCTCACGACTTGGTAAAAAATACAAATAATTTGTCCACATGATTATTACCCGACTTACAGAATACCTGTGAATATTAAATCGAACAGACATATCTTCAATCGGAAATTCACATCTCAATCTACACAAAAACATGAAAAGTTCATCCACTGGGTCCATTGCCTTTTGCCGTCCCCTGATGTTGATGTCATTCCCTGTGCTGTAATATAAGCTCTTCATTCTAATTGCAGTAGATTTGATGCTATTGAAGAAGGTTCTAAAAACCTCATATGTGGGAAAACCAGTGTAAAATTCTATCATTTCATCATCATCTGTAAATCTGTTCAATCCAAGCTTCTCCATGTTTATTTTTTTTATTCAAATCTTGCAGTTGCCTTTCCTTCTCTTCCAATTCTGTTACTGCTTTCCTCAGTCTCTTCTCCAGCTCTGTAATTTTACTTTTGCATGCTATATGCAACTCGCAGGATCTGAAGAAGGTAAAATAATAATGTAGCTTTTCATCAACATTTGTTAACTATAATGGAGACAAAAAAATATAACTAGCAAAGTTACCAGCTTCACTATAATTTAAAATTATACAAGAGTTTTAACAGAGGCTGCTTTCCACTGATTGTCTGCTCTCTCTCTCTCTCTCTCTCTCTCTCTCTCATACACATAAACACACTGTGTCATGCACACACACACCATGCACACACTATGAAATAAATGTGTAAAACAAAAGTTACATAGCTATGGTTTGATTAAATATCAGTGCCATCTGGAGGAGAACAGTAAGCAAAATAAGCCCCACATAAATCAGGTCTTTTCAGAGTAAATAAGAGAAATTATGCAGTGATGTTTTATCAACAGCTTCATTAATTCTTATCCACTCTCTCTCTCTCTCTCTCTCGTAATTTCATTCAACTTGTACTCTCATCATTTTCATTGTACTGGTGCTATCTCTCTTCTCTATCGTGGTCATTTACATTCTACTTGTTTTTTTAACGAGGTAATAACTTTACCTTTTCTGTACTTACTACTCCTACGCAAAATTCATAATTTCTTATAAAAATGCGCTGCTTGGAGGTACGCCCAGTTTTCGATGACCCCGTTATGTGGAATGGGACTAGGGGTAACATTTTTAGAAACCTGTCATTATAAAACACACATACATACAATCATTTACTTCATCGACAGAATCTATTTTGCGTTTGGAATTCTTATTCTTACATCATTCAGTTCCAAGAAAATATAAACACACCAACAATCATCCAGTTTTCTTACCTTAAAATTCGGCCCCTCATCACGACGTATTGCAACAATCCATTTTCTACGAAGCTCCATCTTCTTCACTGATGGGATATGGTGGAAGCTTAAATCTATGTGAATTCTAGCATTCCCATTGCACAACGGAACACAACAATAATTGTCACGATTTTTTCTGTTGCCGGTATCAACTGTAGCAGCCATGGTTGCGAGGTAAAATGAAACTGGTGCCTATGTTAGCCTCGTTTTGGATTCGCTGACCCAGGGTCACATGAATATATGAATACATTCTAAGAATGGCCTATAGCATCAAGACAATCACAACTTAAAATAGGTTTTCTAACATTTCACAAACGGTTTCTAATCTGCATACATTTTGTTAAAAGCTGTAAACAAGTGACTTGTCACCAACGCTTCTAGAAGGTAATACTGCACTTGATGAATCCCTATCAAATTACCAGATAAAAGAAAACAAACGAAGTAAAAGAAACATCAGCCTTCATATACGAGTATCACATTCAAATGACATAAAAAGTACACCAACTGCAGTGCACTGCGCTGTCTGAGCTATCCAAGCGGCTTTCTCTTTTTATCCTGTGAGGTAACAACGACCCTGACCCAACCATTCATCACACACAGAGACACAGCGGTTGCTCATTTGTTTGGTTAATGAAAACTGGGAAGTGGAAGTTTGTGTGTGTGTGTGTGTGTGTGTGTGTGTGTGTGTGTGTGTGTCTACTGATGGTGGTGGCGTGGTCTTTCAGAAGGTACATCATTTGTATATCAAACACACAAAAGTATGAACTCATGAACTCCGAATGGGAAGAAACGTATTACCATATCATTTGGGTTATTTTATTGCACCTGTGAGAGTTTATGAAATTTCAATCACCTCATTTCTAACCATTACTGGCCTTCAACGCAACATCTGTCAGGTTCAGAAGGAAAATAAACTTTCTCACTGACCCATTTTTAGGCAGTCCATACATAAATATACTCTGTTCCCCTCTCAGTTATATCCTACGGTAACAACACTGGCTCAGGAAGCACTACATCTACTGAAGGTAATTAAAACAAGATATAGCTCTTCTCCAACGCAGTTAGATGTTCCGAGGCGATGAGCGAAAGGCGACCGTCACCTGATTTCAAACTTACTGTGCATGGATGCTGAATTTTGTAATGGATATGTTCTAGTGCAACTATTTTCTTTCGTTTCATTAATTCTGTAGATGCAAGTTCACACTCTGTAAGAAATTTTACATAATCTCGAATTTTGTTTGTCTAAGGACGTATGAGATGTTCCTTACATGAGTTATTGTTGATTTAAACGGTACTGTTAGCGCATTATTAGCTATATGATGCAGAGAACATGAGAGCTAAGTGCCTATTCCCAGGACACGCCGAGACTCCCAGACCACTTATGAAACAAATGAGCAAAGAAGCTGGAAACATATTGACGTGGAAATGTATAAGTACTGTAAGAATGTTTTTTGACAGGGTCATTGTTGTTTGTCCTACTGATTGTCATTAGCAAACTGCACAGACAACAAATCTGCATGCGCATTATGCGTCGGTAGATCTAGGTCTGTGCAGTGTGCAGTTAGATTCGTCTTATACGCGAGCTTATAAGGTATACAAACATGAATGAAGTTTGGCCATCTCAACCGTAGATATTAAATTGTGCATTATTCATACATATTCATGTGTCTACATACACAGCTACTGTTTGTACATATATATCTCCTAGTTCGTAAATTATTTGCTGCCGCTTGCATGCGAATGTCTTAGTTTGCTTAGTTTGTATTTTTTTTTTCGTAGGTTATAAAACTTGTGACACTATGATTCTACTTCTCGTCATGACTCGTCGAACTAAAGCCAAAACTTCATCACATATTCAAAATGTATATAGGCGACGGCAAATAAATCAGTTATCTCTTCTACCAATCAAAGTTGTTCGATTTCATTGTGAATATGAATGGGGAATCGGGAACATAAAACAGAATGCATGACTTTCGTATAATTATCGAGATCTTCGTCGCTGTTGTAGAAGATTGATCACCTACCGAATTACGGATTGTCACTTTATGACATCGTATTATTTATGTCGAATAATAACATTTTCGAACATCAACACTCGGCATGTTTATCTCAGTTTACCTGTATATTATGCACAATGATACGTGTATTTGACTGTCCATAATAAACTCAATTTTCTTTACACTAAAGTCAATGCAGATTTGACATATGATACGTAAACAAGTAAGACCAACAATTGATGCGTGTACACACCTGTTAATTTTCTAAATTATTGAGTGATTATGTAAATAAACTATTTTGGATAAATGACAAACAGTACATATACAAATGCCAACAGGAGACTAAACGTATCTATTATGAATCTTTTGTATAAATATGCGAATATTTCTTAGTATGCTGTAAGCAATTTAAAAGAGGATACGAAAGTTAAGCACATTATGATGTTTTCGTACAACACTGTATATATTTAAGATTTTTGTATGTACTGAATTAGGAGCATTAAAATAAATAATTAAATTGATCACCAATACTATATTTAACCATACATAATACAAAATCTTATTCTGAATCTTTGTCTAGCCATCTTTCTTTCTCTATTGGCAATGCATGGGTGTCTATTTCCGTCAAACAAGTTGTCGTCTTCTATAGACAATATATTGTTGGCATTCCCAAATGTAGAGAAAGCTCTCCATTCTTTGCATAGCGAAACGTTTAAAAGAAATACTCAAGAAATAACCTATTTCAAAATTACAATATCTTATGTCTTTAAAATAACCGCCAGTGTCAACATGATACGTTCGCAAGAAATTATTGGATACCCTAATTCTAATTTCACTCGCAACGTATTCATACTTATCAACACATTTGATAAGTCTATTATCAGTAATGATGCAGGTTTAGTCAGGGTCATTTGCCTAAAACATTTGGCCAAATTCACTGATTCAAAACATTGAACTCATGACAAGAGAAGTCGTCATTTTCTCCTGAATGCATGAACCACATGGTGGTGAAATAGTTAAATATATATATATATATATATTTTAGGTGAGTGGTTACCAAAAGATCTAGCATCAGTAATAATACATGGTCGCTCATATAATGTTACCGAAATTTCCGACATATGTTTGATCTGTGACATATTTTTTGTAAAAATGATATTATATTTATGGTTGTATACTTACCACTGTACATTGATATATATCACAAAATGCTTGTTTTCGTTTATATCTTTCCAAAGTCGCATGGCGCTCGAAGCACATGTATGGAAATTGGAAGACGTTTTAAAAAGAAAAAGATTTTTTATTTCCATTACCGAAAAGTCAATACTAGTGAAAACCGCGAACACGCCGAAATCTCCAAACACAAATTATTTATATCGTTGAGCCATATTTTCAATGTATCACGTACAAACTGAACCGTTTCATGTTGATTTATATCGATTTATATTGATTTATATGATTTACCGTTACATATTTTAATGGAATATTGTATCCGTGAGGCGTGTTCTTTGCTGAGCCACTAACATGTTAGCCTTGGGATGTGTCCCATGTCCATGTCACACCTGAGAATGTCTGTGGTAATTAAAAGGAATATATATATATATATAATATATATATATATATATATATATATATATATATATATATATATATATATATATATATATACGCCACTAAGCGTTAAAGGCATCCTCCAATTTAACAGACCGTACCGTGTTCTCTTGTCAAATTCCATGAAGGGCTAAAGTTTATTTATTGGCCTATCTTTTTGTTATTTTACGCATCTGCATCACTCCGGCTAGCAAACGGCGTCAGTTAGTTGGCTAGAGATCTGTTGCCGTTGGTAACGACGAAGTAATGAAGCTAGACAATCGACATAAAGCATATCATACACGATAATGCTGTTCGATGCATGTCTCCCCAGTTATAGGATATACCCCAATAAATGAGCTCATTATCTTCGCACCTTACTGAAGAATTTCAACAGATGTAAGTAGAGGAGAATTTAATTAGCATTAAATTCGTAATAATTCAATATCTTTTCCACTAGATGAGTTTCATTGATTTTAAGCATGCCACCATAATGAGGTGATTCAAAATTATTCAGTTTCGAAATAATAGTTCGTGGACGACGATTAAATGCACGACACGGACGTTAAATGATGCAAACGTTCAGTGCTACGAGAGGCTTTGGCTATGTGCTAGTCCAGATGCGATCTAGAACTAACGTTTGGGGTCGGGATGGATAGGAGGAATGCCAATAGAAGTAGCGAGGCGTCTGTGGGATGGAACCCTTAGCGTTAACCATCCTGCATTTTAAACATTTTTAAGGCATAATTATAAAAATTTGATCATAAAGGAAATTGGCTTTATAAAACGTTCCGTTGGTTTTGCACTCATTTTTATAGGGAGAGGGGTGAGTGTGTATGCTCCGCCGCCCTTCCCCATCAAGCCAGCAGCTTGCAAGGATTTGTACAATATGGTAAATTTGCATTGAGAAATTGCAGGTAAACGAGCTTTACAAACAATCGCTTCTCTATAATATAATCTTCTTGTGATATTTGCACAGAATTTCTCTGATCCATTCACTTTTTGCACAAGAGGCATATATATTTTTTTCTAATAACTTTTAACG
This sequence comes from Sinohyriopsis cumingii, assembly GCA_028554795.2. Taxonomy (NCBI): domain Eukaryota; kingdom Metazoa; phylum Mollusca; class Bivalvia; order Unionida; family Unionidae; genus Sinohyriopsis; species Sinohyriopsis cumingii. The sequence continues at coordinate 117,353,992 of CM068826.1, read as the reverse complement.
ATTCAAGTATTAATTATTTTATTTTATTCAAAGCTGACGCGTGATGTATATTTCTTTTTCAATATCATGCACAGTAAAGTAGACTTGGTACTATTTTATTAAAATTGCAATGTACCTTTCCGTACAGTTTAATAAAAGATGATTTCTAAAGATAACAGCTGGAACAAATGAATCAGTATGTGCCACAAGACAAAAAACTGAGATTTGTTTTGAAATTGTTCCCATGCTATAAAAACAACTTTACTAAAGAAACAAAGCTATTAGCAGAAACGTTGCAATGTCACATGGTCATTATAAATTCATTGGAAGATGTATATGCCAATTTCTAAGTCGCCAGTCAAGCGATGAAAAGGACTGCAAAAAGCAACAAAACAAAACAGTAAAAACAACAAAACAAAGCAGCAAACCCAAGAACAAGAAAAAACCAGCAATAACAAATTAGTGAAGAGACAGCTGATATGTATATCTATATTTTTTCTAACTCCTGGTACATCACGTTATTTCATTTTCGTAATTTATATTCATGGTTGTAAACTGTATAGAATATATTTTGTTATAATTGTACGTGGCATGGCTCTGTTAAGAATATAAAATGCGAAGGCTCTATAAAAAGATGTTTACGTATGTGCTGACAATTAGTAATAATAATCGTAATAATAGGACTTAAATTGGCGCATATGGCGTAGTTTCTCAGTGACTGATGAGATATTGAAGCTTCGAGAATAATTCTGCGGTTTTCCATTGGTTGTGAGAGGTCACATGAATATGCTTAGTTCATCAAAATCGGTAGTGCATGTTGTCACATTGGATCTATTGCGAGGTACAGTTGCAACATAGGGTGTATATAAGAAGAAAATTAAGCATTTAGTTTCATTCTGATTTTTTTGAGTCGTTCCTGATGTAAATGTGCAGATGTGTTTTATGTCTTACTGAGATATTTTTCGAGAGGAAAAACATTTTGCTGTGATTGATCAGTGAAGATAGAAAATGCTTATTATTTGAACTATGATATATATTTCTGGAACTTTTATTAATTATTCGAAGAAATTCTGTACAACGCCATCTTGACGACGTCACGGTTCTTGGAGGACCGGTACATTTTCTGTTTTGAAATTCATAAGGGACTTTTCATTCGTTTAAGACTTTCATAGAACTTTTAAGGACTAGCATGGATTCACTTCATTATATTGTAAGTTCCTCTCACATTTTCATTGAAAATTTGCTAATTAAATTGTTTGCTAAGTTTTACAAACTTGTTGTTTTTGCTTCTTTTCTGTTATTTAGGTTTGTGACCACAGATCTCCAAAGATACGATATTTGTCAATTTCACCTTTTTTATACACTATGGAGTTGGGAGGATTCCGCCATCTTTATTAGATTTGTTTTGCTTGATACGGGTAATTTTAGACTTTTTTATTTACTCGTAAGTAAAAGAGTGCCTGCTATTGGACTTCGACATGCACAAAATGCGTTATCTATAAAGAACGTAGCAATACTTTGCGCAATGCATTCATTGATTTTACATACTCCTTGGATATACTTCTTCAGGCAGAGATAGGTTTATAGTGTCGAGGCACATTCATTGGGCACTTTATACGTTTTAATGGTTATTGATTTGGTTGGGGGCGGGGGTTCCACTAAAGCATCTTTGTAGAAATTGTCTTGATGAATGTTTACAGCTGAAATTAGGGACGATACGTAAGCATGGTAGTTGTTTCAAATACACTGTAGTCAAATATATGCATCTCATATATATATAATTGTCTTGGCAATGTATACCATAAACTCTGTGGTGTATTGTAAGAATATAACTTCTACTACGTCAAATGCAGATATAAATAATAAAATTATAATATACTTTTATTTAGTCATAAATTTCTGAAAATGTACATTTCACTATCCCATAATATTTCCTCTATAGATGTAGAAAGTGAAATGAATAAGTTAAATTCTAAACAAAATCTACTGGAATGGATCAGATATACCAGCTTATATTGAATACGCGTACTTATATTGCTCCATCTCTTACCTACATAATTAATCAATTTATTAATAGCAAAGAGGGGGGCCCCGAGTGGCCAAGTGGTCTAAAGCGCTTTCCGTTACGGATCACTGCCATCTCACCTCTGTCTGTGTGGGTTCGAGTCTCGGATTCGGCCAATGTGGGTATATGAGAAAGCTTGCCAGTAGCTTCTCGTGGTTCGGTGATTGTTTCCGGTATTTTCCCCTGGTTCTTCCTCCACCATTAATACTGGCCGCCATGTATAGCCTATCGTGTGCTGAAAAATTGCGTCAAACCCAACAACAACAACAATAGCAAAGAGTGTTACCTTATAAAATGATTTCAATTTTCCACGAAAGTATAATATGGTCAAAATTTTAATCAAGCCAATTATAGAATGGTATCTATACTGCCGACCAGTATTAAAATACATGTCTCCATACAGCCACTTTCGCTGCCTTTCAAGGCACCTATTAAATTCACCCATTCCTGTCTAGATGAAGACGGAACCACTCATGCCAGTCAGCGCTTACTAAAGTCGTTATGGTTGAAAGTACATACCTTGATTTAAAAGGCTGTTGACTAAGCTGACCTAAATTTTCTCGAATGGAAATTTGAAAATTACAAATAAAATTACAAACAGTGTTACTTATTACTCTCATATATCAAATCGTTCCTCTCAGACAGATGCCAGCAAATTGTTAATGGTAAATTGGAACTGATGTTCATCAACAAAAGGGGTATATTTTAGGGGTTATATTATTCGTATTATTCACAATAAGTCACTATCTGTAAAACATTCAAAAACTAATTTATTGTCAGATGTTGCTACTTTGCATAGATCTGAATCTAACATTAAAACACTGAACGAACAACTTGGTTGAATATTTATGTCGCGTTGAATGTGGTTAAAAACCAAATGAGAAGAGTATTAGTCCCGAAGACACTAAAATAATGGTGCTTGTAATTTGTCAAAGATTTTCGGTGAACAGACATCCAAGTCAGGAGCTGTCAAAACATGATATAAAGAATTACCCCACACCTGCCATTTGGTACACCATCCAAAACTCTATTGTTTCATTTAAAATGATTCAAAAGTGAATGTGAATAACTGCTAGCCTAGAACGAGTCTATATAAATGTCCAAAGTAAAAACAATGAACTTCGTCGACAGTATCCTTCCATGATACGTTTAATTTGAAGCAAGAAGCAAGAAGAACTATGCCAAAGACTAAAGTTGAGATCGATCACAAATGATCAGTCTAGAACACCACTGGCAATGACTTATAGAACACCACTGGCAATGGAGCAGTTACCCGTATGTGAAATAGTTTCCATTTATTTCACATATGTGAAAACTAATTTTACGTAAGTAAAGTTCCTCACATATGTGGGGAAAATTAATTTCACATTCGTAAAATAATATTTAGTATATTCATAAAAAGAATTTTTCTGATGCCAAAGCTATTTTCATATAGTACAGATTTGATTTTATTTTCACGTGTGTGTGAAATTAGTTTTCAAAATATGTGATTTTTTCCACATATGTGTAATTTTTTAATATGTAAAATAAATGAATAATTTCAAATATATAGTAGACACTTTTACATGTGTCTAAATTAATGTTATAACATAACCCTTTGCTTAATGTATGACACAAAATTTTCAATATAGATAGACTCAAGTGTGTGAAAAGGATTCTCATATGTATCGAATTTTTTTTGCATTATTTCATATTTTATTGTATTACATATAGTTAAAGAATTTTTGTGTGGAAAACGATTTTCGAATATATATATATATATATATATATATATATATATATATATATATATATATATATATATATATATATATATATATATATATATAAGATTTTATTTTGTATCTGTGAAATTATTTTCTATATACATGAAAATCTTTATCTCGTCTGGAAAATATTCATAGGTGAAAGAAATTATTTATTTTACATGTGTACAAACTAATTCATATTTAAAAATGAATTTTACGAAAAGTAATTTAAAAACTCATACACGATAAGCCTTTATTTCATGTGTATACAATTATATTTGACATGTGAAAATAGTTAGAATAAGAATTCATATCAGAAACGAAAAGAAATTCATGTCAATAATGTGCTTTTCTTGCTAAACTGGTTACCATAAATGCTTTGACTATGTATTGACAAGGCGTGAAGGTCATAATTTGTACAGTATTTAATGTTATTGCATTCTCAGCGCAAACCTCAACGTTTATATCGATTATAAACGTGAAAGACGAAAGATATATTGCGTTTGGGTCGATATAATAATTCGGAAACACAGTCAAAACTGCATACAACATTTCAGTTACATTCTCTCTTTCTACGTTTCTAACATGCTAGCACAAGCTCCTGTTTGGCATTACAGATTTGATTGCTCACGCGAGTGGCGTCAGTGATCTCGCCACGTTTTGCCTCGCTAGAAAGTGTGAGGCTCATGTCGATGAGCAACGGGGGATGTAATTATTACGCGAATTGATCCTTTGTTCGTTAGTTTTCTACTGATCCCATGGTTTCATAGACAAAGCGTGAGAGTGATGATATCGAGGACGATTTCTCCATTAAAACATTTTCCAGCTGTTGCGAAACTAACGCTGTTTGCTCTCTTATCAGCAAGTATCAGATTGCATGCATGATCCTACGCAACTCTGAATGCAGCCCGATAGTTACATTATACCATAACAACATTTAGGAAGATTCTATTTTAAACTGTGTTGCGAAGTTGTTCTTCTCAATTCATCGGCGATATATATATTTCTGTCATAGGAATTATGAGCAACAGTGGACTTAGTTTAGAATTAATTACTTAGTAGGAGTGTCTGCTACGCACGAATGCATTTACCGCATTTTCGAGTTTGATCTAGAGATAACACTTTCTGCTTTGCTTAGTGTATATTTGTATATCTCTCTGTCCCTCTCTCTCTCTCTCTCTCATTATATATATATATATATATATATATATATATATATATATATATATATATATATATATATATATATATATATATACTGTCGGTAGTAAAGAAACAAAAAAAACACAATAACATGGGATCTCATCTAATATATGGTATAACAAAGGCAAAGACACTGACATGTTTTACTTCGTCGACTTAAATAATGAAAACATTATGTACAAATTATTCATATTACCTGATCTGACTTTACGAGTAGGTTGTGCGATCTTTCTCAAGGTGTTTTTTTTTTTTTAAATTTATTGCACATTAAATGGTGAATTAAATAAGAAATCACTATAGCTATAACTTCGCAATTTGAAACGCCACAATAATTGTATTATGCCTAACGGAATTTCACAAAGACATATCGAACAGGAGGTAATTAATTAGCTACAGGTCTCTCTATTCCTTCACAAACTGTCTTTTGACGGTGTGAGAAGCCAGTGTATACATTGTTAATGAAAATGTTGCCCGTACATACTACTTTCAGTTCTTAAACATGGCTGCGTCTTTACAAGCAAGTTTATTGGAGAACCAAATGAGTCGAGATGGAAAGACAATGATAAAGAAACACACGCATGACATACGAAATATAAATATATTGTACAGCTGATATAGTACAACAATTCACACTATTGTATCTTAAGTGTCGACATATTATCAAATTCATACTCTTCACTTGCATCTTTACTGTCGATATATTACCATATTTCGTACCATTCTATATTTACTGTAGATAAAGTACCAACATTCCTACTCTTCCATCTTTACTGTCGATATACACAGGTCTAGAATGATACAGTTTGTAAGACACCATGGTAACTAAGTTTGCAGTCGATAAGAGTATCTATGTAACATACGAAAACTAAATTCAAGTTTGGCTTTCGTTGTAAAATTGACACAAGATTACCACCAGTACTGCCTATAGTATGGTACAACCGATACGAAGACGTAAAAGCTCATATTGTTTCTGATACAGATTGCTTCGGGGATTGTTTTCGAAATAGCAACATTTGCGAATTTAGTTATATCTTTCAACCATCACGTGCATGTATAAAAATCGTAAACATTTTAAACACGAGACATCAATATATCCTCATGCTACACAAATGTTTCTTCTGATAGGTCAAATGTATTTGTATGTCATCAATCAAATCTCATTTTTGGATGCCCTTTAAAGAGCTCGTTACCATCACACTAATCTTCAACCTAGTCTTTGCATTCAATTGTCATTATTTACAGTGTTATGAACGCAATTTTCCTTGTATTTAAATTATAGGGTCATCAAGTGGTCTAAGGCGCATGCATGCACAGCTAGCTCACTCACGTCGTACATCTTTCCGCGCAGTTTTGTGTCTCGGCCCGGTTAACATTTGTGTGAGAAAGCTTGCCAGTAGCTTCCCTTGGGTCACTGATTCTTCCCCGGGTTCTTCCTCAACCAAATATACTGGCCACCACGTATAGCCTATCATGTGCCCAAAAATGCGTTGAACCCAGAAAACAAAACCACACGTCCAAACTATTGACGAATTTCGCTGCATTATTCAGATCACAATATCCGGCTTTTCTTTTAACTGTAATCTAGATCAAACCAGTTTCGGTTGCTGTTTTAAAGTTTTATTGTTTCTTGACTGTGCTCGTGAAATAACATTTCTGTTACTGGCAACATTTGGATCAAACGTGTGTCTCCGATGCTATTACTGAAAACAGAAAGCCTGAAATATCAGTAATCGCTCTTCTGCACATGGATTAATTAAAACATCGACTGTACACTTTTAGTTTTATGATCGGAAATAATATGATGTAAACATTGACACTCAAACCAACATACAAGTACCAAGACACACACAATAAACAACACCAACTCAGCACTCATCGTATCGCTTGACATATCTGCTCTTTGACATTCCAAATGTTATCGAGATGTTTTATTATATAGTCATAAAATAGGACTTATGTCAGTCTTGACAATGCTAGGAAACAACAGTACCTCATTTTCAAATAATAGTTTTGGCAGATAACATTTTCGGATACAAACTCTTTTTAATAACTTTTGATCTCAAACTTTGCTTAACTAAGCATGCACGCGAGGATTATTATTATATTCTACTTTCATTATCGTCATCGTCGTCATCATCATCACTCATTGTTTCCTCTTTTCAGAGATAATGATACAAAGAAAAGAAAAATATATAAACATATGGAAAGAGTAATAGAAACAAATTCATATATATATATATATATATATATATATATATATATATATATATATATATATATATATATATATATATATATAATAATAATAATAATAATAATAATAATAATAATAATGATAATTAACATAGGTTAACATCAGATAAGTCTCTTAGAAGCACAGCTTCCCTTTGAGGATTCTCATAATAAAGCCAAGAATTTATTGTAAGGTAAAGCTTCTCATACTTAACTATGGTACACATCATTATTAATTTTGCACAATAAGTCATATTTTATATGTTATGTCATAACCAGCCTGCGAGAAAACACGACTTTCATTCTTTTTGTAATCCCATTTCTTCCAAATCTTAATAATTTGAAAACTGGTCTCCTTACTATGAAAACAATCCGTGTGTTACAGATGCAGAGAACACCGAAAAGACATCATACACTTACTTATTATTCCGGGCTCGTCTACCGTTTTACCGTTGGGAAATTGCCTGCCTGTTGAATAAATTCCTCATCTGCTATATTATGAAGGAACACACCAAGACGAATGTCAAAATTATTTATGTGTCCAAACTATTCCTCTGTGTCGCACAGTGTGCAATAATATTGTGTCAGTTTGATGACGAAACTTCTAAATATTGCAATAATATTGTTAATTTCTTTTTGATGTAGTTGGAGTTATATAAACGGAAATGTGACGAAAGAGAGAGAGAGAGAGATTGCAGCGATATAATTTTCACTTCTAAAGAGCAACTCTGCTTCTTTAATAAAGCTTTGTGAATTGAGATATATTCGTTATCTTTCATTTCCGCCAACACTTTTCCGAACTACACTGTGGTAATGCTTTATCTTCGACAGTCACTAAGTACAGCTTATTAATGGTAATGAGACGGCATTGGGTGGCCGCCGAGTAGGTCTGAATAAACATGAATTTGTTGCTGTGGACCTAATCAAATTATTTTCCAATGGCTGCCAGGCACAGGGGATTCTATTGATACACAGGGGACTATATTTGATACACAGGGACTCTAGTGATACACAGTGGACTCTAGTGATACACCTCTGACGACAAATCTGATTGATGTGCCTGTGATAGTCGCCGTAATTGCGATTCCAAGGCCAACGGTGGTCATGGAGGAAAATCGACAAATAACATCAACAGCATTACACATGCCTTTATTTTTCTCGAGTACCTCAGTTTCGAGTTATGTTGGTACATCAGGGTGGCCCCACTGTTGATTTTTATTTGACCCATAACAATATTATATTGTAATATAATAATATTATAGCTGGTTAACACCGATGTCACGTTGACAAATCCCAAGCGGATACCATGGGTGTAATTATTACTGTTGGTTTGTATCAGTTTTCCATCAGTTTTTTTCAAACGATCCGCAGCAAAGCTTAGATGTTATCAACGGCCCTCCATTGCAACTTACTTAACAATCGGCTCAAGGCCCCAAGCACCCTTTGTGTCCATGTGAACCATACCCTTACGACATCATCAATACCATTTCCATAATATGCCTTGAAAATGGGTATTCTCGATTCGACAACACGCACGGGGTATTGCGCATCCACATTGGTCTGTCATTATATTACATATTAGGTCAATATCTAATGTATAGTTGTATCGTCATGGTATATGCGCGGAGATCCAACATTATCCACAAAAGTAAAACGAATGTGTTGTAAACCTGGGATTGTGGCATGAAATATGCACAGGCGCCAGTAGACTAATCGACAACATATTACTCGGGTCTACAGCTGGTGAAACCCAAATAATATGTAACCATGGGAGACATTGTCTCCGCTTATATAACTGCTGTTAATGGCGTTACAGGTTAATGTAATCTGAATGGGTGAGTAACCCTGACAACATCAGGCGTGATATAGTATCCTTACCCTCCAGGTCATACAAGCAAATGTTTTACTTTTTCTTTGGTGGGGGACAGGGGAGGGAGGGGAAATCTCCGAAACATCTTCATGTCAACAGAGAATTGTTCGTTCCGACAAACGAGTAAAAAGTCATCCTTACACAATGCAAATTTAATCAAGATGAAACAGCTGAGTGTAAGCACGTGTTTGCGTAAGAAAATTGCAGTCTTTGTCATTCATTAATGAAATCCTCCCTAGAATCACATACTTTATTGATTTCTTGTCGTACGCGCCCGTGTGAAGTTCAACTTCGTGCCAGGTTACACCACCATCTGCCGAAACCAATTGCCGTGATCGGATATTATGTCAACTGTCATACATACGCAACGCCTTTGACCAGAACGGATCAGCTGTGTGTGACATTTCGTTCCAAATAAATATCGTGCCAGAGATCTTTATTGCACAATCAAGGGTGTTTCTCCTTTCCCCTTTTTAATGTTTTGGAGCTACCATTTGGCTTTCCAAAGAACTCATCCTTAAGTTTATCAACATACTGTTTGTTATTATTGCTAAACAGAAAATAATCACACGTATGATATTAATCTACCAAATATGGTTCAGCCATGTCCGCATTACTATCATTAGTTGTGACGTGCGTTAACAGAGAATCTGTATCCGTGTGCATCAAAATGATATTGTCACCGTTCAGCGGCTTAATGATGTTGAAACATAACTCATAATTCAAGAGCTTGGAAACATCTAGCACTGACACGCCAACGTATATAGGCCTCGTCACCTTCATGTCTGACTGTGTATTGTGACAAGCAATGAGTTCGCCATCTAGTAGCATGCGTGACTCATACAAGGGGTAATTAACAAGTCTGCGAAGACTATTTTGTTCACTATCACGGACAAAACCAATGGTCCATTTTTACCGCAAGTTCTAGCTCGGATTATTTCAAACGATTTACAGTTGGTGTAACCGGCCGTTGTTTATCCTTTAGATAATGTCGTATTGGTGTCTCACACATATTTTCGTCAATTCTTAAATTACAATTAATATTTCCAGGTACAAATTCAAATTGTAAATAATTTAATCATTAGTACATTAAATATTATATAATAAACCTTCTACATTATCGCAGACTCTCCCAACAGGTTTCTTCCTTACGTCAATTACTGGACATTACTGGTCATCCAGTTCTTGCGCCATCGAAAGAAACTTTTGCCAGTTTTTCGCTGTTATCTAAAACTTTGCAAACAAAAACAAAAACAAATCTGTTATAAAAAAACAAATAAAACAACAGATTTAAATTTGACATTGAAAGTCATCATTTAAGTTGCCAATCTTTCTTAATACGTTTGCATGTAGCGAACAGTTTTCAGTCGCCGTAATGTAGGCAATGTTATAATTGCCTCCAACATGACCGCTAACTTTCATTATCGACTATTGTCGGTTGTATTGAGTACAAATTCAGTCTCATTAATGCATTCTTATTTCGATTATAGTATTCACGTGACATGGAATCTGTGTTCCGTAATGGAACTTGTCCGTTGCAAAAACCTTATAATATTAACATTATCAAAATTCCTTTCTTTAATACACATTACTATATTACCGATAGCTTAGAGATTAATTATGATAATAAAGGGAGCAATGTAAATATTGTTTCGTACTGTTATTTAAGCAGTAATCATTGTGGAGAAAATATATTTGGAATTTTGCTGCAGTTTATATGGCAACCTCGGAGCCTGGAGTGATGCACAGTCCGGGATTTTAGTGTTAATTATTCTTGAGATAAAAACTGAACAAAATAAATACGCTCTGAAATAGCACGTTAGCATTTTTATATTCCCGGTACCGATTATCGTAAACTGTTTCTATACCCCGACTAAACCCCGTAGCAAACACTTATGGTTCACTATAAATATTCGTGGGTGAAATGGAGTCTCACGGTGAGTTTCACACGAGTAAGCCCTAGTTGCATTACGGTTCCACGGGGTCTTCTAGAATTCCATTTGGCACCCTAGGACCACATCTATGATGTGATGCATATTCAACCAGCCATAATTGTCGCGGACACGAACACGTCTGAAGACTGTAAAAGAAATTAATGTGAAACAGCTTAAGACAGCATCGTGCTTATAATTCTCAAAGAAATACTTCCTACAAGCAAAACAAGAGCGGAATCATTTTCATCTATTTCCAAGTATTGTATTTTGAAAGAATTAATTAGCATAGATAATGTGGTAATTAAATTGCCCGTGCAATAATCTGTAGGTAGCGACACAGAAAGATACGTTAAACGAGCCGCGTCGAACTGTGAGACAGCTTATTGAAATAGCACAGTTATACGTCAAAATTCAACCACGGGTCAATCAAGCCAAAATCGCACGTGCAGTCGTTGACGAACAAGATGGTCGCCGTATCTCAGCCGTTATCGGTGCTGAAGCTGCTGTGTATGTGCATCAGCGAGCCCAGGTCCCTTATTTCATTTGGTACAAGAACTCTGGTGATTCCGAAGATTACCGGGAAACCATTCCAAAAGCATACAAATCAAGAAAAGAAATTTATGAAGGTTCTCTCAAACATGCCTCCTTGAATCATATCAACGGTTGTTTTTCATCTCACTGGAACCTCGGGGTGCAAGATAAACATTGCTCTCGTTGGGACTTCGCCATGATGCTTTCCGCATGTTGCAACGATTAGTTTAAACTCATGAGCAGACACGATCTCAGTGGTGTCTGTGTGATCGTGAACAGTTAAGATACCAATGTTCTCACAGATGAAATCGACATAGGTTTCGCATCTATCCTAGATACGCTTCACGCTTACCCCCTAAAAAGTTCGAGAAAGATTCTTTCCAGATGCAGGAGTTCCCGTTGCTGTGTGGCAGTACAAACCTTTTCACTGGTCGAGTAACATTCCAACGCTAGCATTTATCCGTGCACGGAGAGCATTGGTTAACGCTAGAAACAACGACAACCAATGTGTCTTATCTGTATTGCACCCGGCACATGGAAATAAAGATCACTTGGAAATAATGATCGACCTCCAAAACATCAACAGTATATTATGAATCTTGAATTCGACAAAACAGAATTTCTTACAAAAGATACTGACATCAGTAACGGATCAGACATGCTATCATTGTTAATGTGTGTTGACTGCGACCGAAATGTACTCGATTGTCTAGGAATTATAGCCTACGGCTCCACATATGGAAATGGAAGTTCCTTATCCAGCAAAAACGCCAAGAAGGCTAAATGAATCCAGTGCAAGTTTCTGCACAATTATCTCTGACACACCATATATGTGGAATGCTAACGCGAGAGGCGAGAATTTACACACACGGTAAATCGTATTTTGTTGTAGAAACATTGCATGGTTGTATGATGCTGCACCAAAATGAGTTGGTGACAACTGGATTCCATGTGGTGTCATCATTTAAGCGTACAGGCCCGCGTAGATACCACAGTAAATATTGTTCGTAATGGTGTATTCGTGGGTTGACTGGTAATTCCTCTTGCTCAAATGCTCTAAATGGAGAAGGTCCAATCGTGGTCCCTGACACTCAATGGTTAATGCTGGTTGTCCTGGTATATCAATTCGGTTTGAATCGTAAATGCATTGATGGACCATACAGAGTTAGCAGCACGATGCAGTCCGCCTGCCAGAAGCCTCAGGTTATACAGATATCGAAATAGTTTGTCCTGGACTAAGTCTAACGCACGTGGCGGCAACGGCACAGCACCTCGTATGACCACAACAGTCTTTTACCAAAACGCGTCAGCGCGTTTCAGCGCTATAACGCGTGTAGTTTCATAATTTTCCGCTGATGTGACCCTCTGAAGGTGCTCAGCCCATTCGCGAGACCACGCTTTGTTGTTGTGCGTAATAGTGACGGCATAGTCGTACCGCAAGTGTGTGGTTGAGTCGTTCCAGGGAGAGCACGTGCTGTATCACCGCGAGGAGACCTAGACGATTTTGGACTTTAGAGATCAACCTGCTATTTAATACAATGACAGTCGCACGTGGACGTGTAATACCCATGCGTGTTGTGGACTGCATAGACCCCGTTTATGTGACATGTTACGGAAGTAGTCGGAAAGATGGTGTCTGGGAATTTTCACAGGTGGCTCAAGATTCTAGTGACCCTGAGCTAGCGTGCTACGCCGATCATCCATAAAGTTGCAATGCATTTACTTGATATCATTACAAGCGTTGCTGAGGATCAGTTGAATAATAAAGGATCAAATGAGATTAAATTGATTCGAGATCGATTACGACGATTAGTCCAACCAGAAGCGGTTACAATGCCCTCAGCGGCAAATATCCCACCCAGTATGGTAAAATCATCATTTAAGCCACTCAACAACGGCTGACCGATTTTATGATTCCAACAGCATCAATGTGAGCGAACAACGGTTGTGAACGGGACTTAAATGGTATTAGATGAAACCGTTAATGTTTAAGTAGTGACAAAATTGAAAAGTGTACCCGATTCGCGATTGCCATGCGTGTGCCTGAATGGTAGATTACAGTGTGAGTGATTTTGGGTATTATTTGTACCATTTAGGGACATATGACCGTTAAAGTAGAATTGCAAGTGGAGGACAAGTCTATATTATTTCTTCAGTGTGAGTCTTTCATGGAAATCGAGGGAGAACTTGTAAGCGCCCATAACCGTAAGGATTACGCCCACGATACCAATGTTGGACTTGTCAACAAAGTCCTCATGTCGTTGTCCAACAGCGCACGTTCTTCTAGCTACGAACGGAAATGAACTCGACAAGATTGCCGATGCCACAAGCATTACAGCGTTGTTTATACAACTTTCGCTAACCCGCCTATATTTCACAAGGATGGATCCGACAATGCAGATCATGTAAAATATGTATGTAGGCGACCTCACAACCATACAATGTGCTGCATACGTAATTGTAGAAGACGCACTCATCAACATCAAACCAAATTTCAACCTTGGATTTCTACAACATCAAGGAAACTCGTTGTTATTTTTGTCTGAGACACCTCTCAGGTACCTATTAGGCTTTCGCAGCGATGTTCGCAAGGTTATTTTCGGGGCAAAACACATATTCATTTTATACCGTAAGGGTAACGCTAACTATCCATTTGGCGTGCTGGTGGTGTCACTGATGACAAAGCTCAGTTATCAACATTAACTTTATGGATGCCTGTACTAACCCTGTCTAACACTATCGTTGACCAAATAATCACGTGTTTGTCGTTTACACAGTCTGGAGATACTTCTAGGATGTCGTTTCTAGTGCTCAACAAGGCTTCGTACTGAAGCGCCCTTCATGGACATTTACATGATAAAAGATGTACCCAGCATGACCTCAACATATCAAAACGTGTTTTCCTGTCTTTTCAAAATGCGATTCGAGAGGCTGTCGAGCAAGCACGTAGTGTGATAATATTTTACCAGTTATGAGTGTCTGCTGTTAAGCGACCATCAGGAACCCTCCGAAATAGTTTTGCTTAGCTTCGATGTCAATCAAGTCACATGTGTATATCACAAGTTATGATCGTATATATGCCGGGATCAAAATGTTTACGCGGGTCTACAGATTTTCTAAAAAGAACGAACTTCATTACGTTGTACCTGATGTATTATTTTTCATTGGAACACTTAGAGCTGTTGAAGCAGTCCGCGGTCGACATTTACCTTCATGCACGTATAAATGAGGTTCAAGCTGGAGGCAATAGATACAAGTAGTGAATGGGGCCACCATAGGGACAATGGGAATTAGCATTACAGCCCCCCCCCCCGGGCCACTATAGGGACTATGTAAATTTAACATGGAGAAAAACCCTGGGCTACTATAGGGACAATGGAATTTAACATGGGAATAGAGTTTGGGCTTGTTTAGGGACAAGGGGAATTTAACATGGGAGAAAAAAACTACTTTAGGGACAAGGGGAATTTAACATGGGAATAGATTTTGGGCTTGTTTAGGGACAAGGGAAATTTAACATGGGAGAAAAAAACTACTTTAGGGACAAGGGGAATTTAACATGGGATTTGTCTTTTAAAAAAATTTTTAAAAAAGGGGTAGGCAATGGAATGTCATTCTCTTTTCGAGACCTATGAGTGGCCCTGAAAAGGGCCTTTGGGTTTATGTTAATGTATCCATTAACATAAAGGGCACCGCACTGGTCTTCTTCTTGTCCTTAGGCTGCGTTTCACTGTAGGACCGTAAATGAGGACTCTTTTGTGGCATCCTTGTCTTTCTACGTAGATCCTACGTATCCACAGACTGGTGTCTGTCCTGTGGACAACTGTCCACTTGGATCCTACATACATGGGTATGTCCGTCTGGAACATCATTGAAGACACAAGCGTAGAAGATTGCACATCGGTCCACATCTTGAGGCACCGAGAACAGGTGAATCAATGCAGTGAACTGCGCTTATTTATAGGTAGAGGTAGGATTGAAACGGATTGAGTTTGTTGACCAATCCAAACACGCGTTGCAAAATTCAGTCAGCCCGCATCCAGTCAGAAGAGAGCAGTCTGTGACGTCACGTGGTCTATATAGATTCGCTAGCGCATGTGTGCAGTCAATCTATGCGACAGTGATTCAACATGACGGAAACTCAGAAAACGATCCATTGGGGTGCACCAGCAGGGGAGACCGCCCAAGGGAACCCGGACTTACTTTCAGAAGAGGTGAATTGGGATTTTGTGGATTTTCTTACCTCGCAAGAATTTGTTCCGGAACCTTCGTTACCTTCTTCATTACCCTAAGTGGAGAATTTTAGACAGAGACAGAAAGAAGAATTGGAGAAATTTATACAACGACAAAAGGAAGCGGAACAAGCTTTTCTCCTACAGCAGCAAGAAGAGGTAAGAAAAAAACAACAACAAGAAGAAGTAGCAGCAAAGAAACAAGAGGGTGAAAATCAAACGGTCACGGTACTGTTGGACATTTTAGCGGAGTTAAGAAGTCTGAAACTAATGTATCAGACTCCTTTATTACGACCAAAGAGAATACGACCTTCCCGAGCTAAACACGTCAACCCTGTCACTAAGCCTACCGTACCACCCTTAGTGATTTCAACCAAATCATCATCATCAACAGTACGCAGTCCAGAAGTAGGCCTCGGCCGTGGCAAAGGCTTAAGACAGTTAAAGTTGATTGCTTAAACTCACCCCTACACCAAAAAAAGGCCCTTTTCAGGGCCACCCACGTCTCTCGAAAAGAGATAGACTTTCAATTGCCAATAACTAAAGAGAAAACATTTTACCCCTATAGTACGTGTCTGTGTATGAGTGTGTGAGTGTACGTTCTTATTTTAAAATCAAAACCCAAAGACACTTACCTTTTAATACTTAATTTATTCTTTATAAATATTAACAATCCAATTCACAATTCACAACAGAGCACTTTAAAAAGTTCATACACTTCTTCTGTCTCATTGTTTAGTCTCTCTGTTTTTTCAATTTCTTCACCATCACAGGCTTTTCCTCTTCTTCCTCCTCACTTTCTTCCCTTCTTCTTTTCTTCTCCTGTTTCTTTTTCTTTGCCTCTTGTAAATAGAATTGTCTTCTTTCTTCCTCTTCTTCCTCTGAAGAATCCCTCTCTTCTTCTGACTCCTTTTGTTTCTTTTTTGGGCAATCTGGAGATCAATGTCCTTTTTCTTGACAATAATAACAGGTATCTTGACTTTTGTCTTTTCCAGCCCCTTTTTTTCTTTTTTGATGGTCTGGACACTCTGAAGACCAATGCCCTTTCTTCTGACAGATAAAGCAAGTATCTTGACTTTTATCTCGAAAAGAAGGAGAGTAGTCCGTCGGCTGGTCTGAAAAGAATTTTCTAATGACCCCTCGCAAAGCTCTCATGAAACGTTCGATTTGGCTAGTCTCTTCCATCGTTGTGCTCGGTTAGAGAGTGAAATGAATAGTGAAAGGACAAGACACACACCCTTTTATATACGCTGGTCTGCCATGACTATAAATTAGCCCATGGTGTTTAAACTTGAGTCATTTGACGTTTTTCACTCAAGATGAAACGATCCTATTCATTCGAGAAGAAAGAAGAAGAAAGTAAGAGGCAGAAACGTGATCTATCGCCTCGTACCAGGGCTGAAGTCTTGGCACAAATTCATGCCAGTGATTTTGAAGAGGACATGAGTGAACCAGAATCCGAACCCTCTAAACAAAGTTCACCACCCTTAGTCAACCCTGAAAAGTACTATTCCATTCGAGAGACGGAAAAGCGCTCCTCTAGAAAATTTAGAAACACGGCTTACAAATACACAGTGAAGTTTAAAGACTTCAAGTCCGAAGTACCGTTAGAGAAAGCAGAAGGGTTCATCACCGGGGTGTGGGATTCTTTGCTCACCACACTCAAGCGACAATGTCAACCCAAAGAAGACGATCACTTGAGACTCTCCATACAACACGACGGTTTGAAATCCCCTGTTTGGATCGAGTTTAGCACCCCTGCAGAATTGACCGCTTCCAAAGTCATGGACAAAATTCAACACGTACAACAATCCAATGACCAGTTTGACATCACCGATGGAAAAGCCACACTGGATATGACCCACGTCTCTCCTCCTCAAGGGACTGGACGCAAAAAGATGTTATTGGTGAACGAGCTTCGCAGCATTAAGCGTAGCCTCGTCCAAATTTACAACCCTCAAGACCAGATGTGTTTAGCCAGGGCTATCGTGGTGGGACGAACCTATGCCAATAAAAACGACACGGTAGAATGGAAAAGAGCCTGGGAGAACATTCGAAAATCGGACCGAGCCAAACAACGAAGTGAAGTAGAACTCCTGTTGCAACAAGCCGGACTGTCCAAAGACACACCCTGTGGCATTCCTGAGATGCAAAAATTGCAAGATGTCCTAGCTCCACGATACACCTTGAAAGTGTACCCTCAAGAAATACGCGGACCTCTGTTGTTTCGAGGGAAAGACTTTAAGGACGGAAAATACATTCATGTCTATTATCACGATGACCATTTCGATACCATTACCAGTATCACCGGATTCCTGGGATACAGATATTACTGTGAGAAATGTGACGGTGGTTATAATACTCGAGAGCAACACAAGCATTACGGATCGAAATGCTCAGGATGTTTGGCCTCTCCACCCTGTCTGAGCGAAGGACCAGTGCATTGTCCTGCTTGTCTGCGTACGTTTGTCAGTCCTACCTGTTACCAACAACATTTGAAGACGCAAGGTTCACAGCAGAAATGCGCTTGTCAACTGCTGAGATTGTGCCCTACGTGTGGACAAGGCATACGTACCAATAGTGCCAAGGCACGCGTATGTCGAGGAAAGAAAAAATGTCACATTTGTCACCACATCGTGGACTTGGAACATCAATGTTACGTGCAAAAATACCAACCCCCACCAGAGAAAGAGGACGGTCACAAGAAAAAAGGCAATTTCATCTTTTTTGATTTCGAATGCATGCAAGAGACCGGCATTCACATTCCTAATTTCTGCGTGGCTCATCGAGCGTGCGAGAAGTGCATTCAGGAACCTATCTTCAGTCATTGCCCTCACTGCAGTAAGATTCCCGGAGGGCGTGAAAAAGTCTTTCGAGGACCGAACAATTAGCCGATTTTGCCAAATGGGTCTTAGACCCCATCGACAAGACGTGGAGCCAAGAGGACATCGAACGTTACGGAGATTGTCATCGTATTGCCACGGTGATGGCTCACAATTTCTCCGGATACGATGGACATTTTCTTTTGAGATACTATACGGAACAAGGCACCGAGCGTCCTAAAGTGACTTTGAACGGAGCCAAAATCATTTTCATGCAAGTGGGACAAGTACAGTTTAAAGATTCGATGAGTTACTTGGCCATGCCTTTGAGCCGAATGCCTAAAACGTTTGGAATGACAAAAATGGCTAAAGGGTACTTTCCACACTTTTTCAATACGGAAGCCAATCAACACGCCGTTCTACCCCATTTACCTGAGGCTCACTATTACGACCCCGACAACATGCGTACCGAACAACGAGAAGCTTTCTACGCTTGGTACCAGGCTCACGCCTCGGACCCTTTCGACTTTCAGCAAGAAATGCTAAAGTATTGTCGTTCCGACGTGGACATTTTACGACGTTGCTGTGGAAAATTTCGAGAACTGTTCATGGAACACGGAGGGGTCGATCCTTTGAAAGAAGCTTGCACCATTGCCAAAGCGTGTTCCTTAGTGTATCGACAACGATTCATGCCTGAAAACACCGTGGCTGGCATCAGCCCTCAATCGACCAACTATGTCAAACGTCAATACTCGGTCAAAGCCCTACGTCGGTTACATTACTTGTGCGACAAGGAAGACAAATGGATTCAGCATGCCCGCAACGGAGGTGAAAAGACCATCGGAACGTATTCGGTCGATGGCTGGGACTTAGAAAACCCCAAGATCGTGTACGAGTTTAACGGTTGCTTATTTCACGGATGTCCCGTCTGTAACCCTGATCGTAGCACTAAAAATCAGTTTTTACAACGAACCATGGAAGACTTGTACCAGGACACTTGTCAGCGACACCTAAAGTTAGAACAGGAAGGATACCAAGTGGTGGAAATGTGGGAACACGAGTATGATCACCGTTTGAAAACCGATTCCGAGTTTAAACGCCTCGTGGAAAGTTACCAGTTCATGGACCCGCTGAACCCGAGGGATAGTTTGTACGGAGGAAGGACCAATGCCACCTGTTTGCTGTACCGAGCCGACGAAGAGAAAGGAGAAGAAATCAAATACTTGGACGTGTGTTCGCTGTATCCCTACGTATGCAAATATTGTCGCTTTCCTGCAGGGCACCCACAATTGTTCACGGAACACATCGACCTGAAAAACATTCAACAATACGAAGGTCTGATCAAGTGCAAAGTTTTGCCTCCCACGGACTTGTACCATCCCGTGTTACCTCACCATTGCCAAGGCAAACTGATGTTTCCTTTGTGTCGTACTTGTGCCGAAACGTGCAACCAAGATAAGCCTTGTCAGCACACCCAGGAAGAACGGGCTTTGACGGAACCTGGGTCAGCGTGGAATTGTTCAAAGCTCTGGACATGGGATACCAACTGTTAGAAGTGTACGAAATTTGCCACTTTCCCAAGACACAACATTACCACAAGGGTGACCCCAGTCAGAAAGGCATTTTCGCCGACTACGTGGATGCCTTTTTGAAACTGAAACAAGAAGCCAGCGGCTATCCTTCCTGGTGTCACACTCCCGAAGACCAAATAAAATTCAAAGAGAAATACTATGAACAAGAAGGCATCACTTTAGATCACATCGAGAAAAACTAAGGCAGGCGATCGTTTGCCAAAGTGATGTCAAATTGCTTGTGGGGTAAAATGGCACAACGACCGTGTTTACCCAAAACGGAATATTTGACAGAACATTCACGCTACTTCCAGATGATTCACGACAAAACCAAATACATGAAACACGTGGACGTCGTTCGCGAGGATTTGATCTTGGTCAATTACGAAGAAGATCTGGACTTTGTACAAGACGACCCTTTTGGAAATGTCATCATTGCGGCTTACGTGACAGCTCATGCTCGCTTAAAATTGTACGAAGCTTTAGAACTGTTAGGGGAACGTGTCCTGTACTTTGACACGGACAGTTGCATTTACATCCATCACCCGAGTCAACAGCACCCTGACATCGAAGGAGACCGTTTAGGAGCCTGGACAGACGAGCATCCCGACGACAAGATTCTAAGTTTCGTCAGTGGCGGTCCCAAACATTACGGCTACGAATACCGGGACCCACAAGGAGAGGTGCACACGACGTGCAAAGTGAAAGGACTGACTCTGAATTATCGTACCAGTCGAGTGGTCAACTTTGGGGTATTGAAAGAAGCCTTGCAATCGGGAGAGGATGGAAACTTTAAAGTGACCACCTATCAACCGAACTAGATTGTACGTTTACCCACTCACCACATCGTCAGTCGGCCCTTGGAAAAAGTCTATCAAATCGTGTACCAGAAGCGAGTGCGACTTCTCAATCATTTCACTTTACCGTACGGACACGTCGGTATTGGTCTGTATATAAAAAGGAACTCTAGGCAAGATCGATAGTTCATTGTGACTACCAAGACCAAGCGAACAAGACGAATACTTTCAGAGAAACACAAAACAAGTTTAGAAAGGCACAATTCAAGTATGGGGCTTCTGAAGTGGAATGCGATTGTGACCCTTGCGATGGGTACGATGCTGTACGATGTGACCTTAGCGATGCCGTAAAGCATCATGGGAACTTTAGTGTCACTACCCCTATCATGGAAAGGGATGCTGTGCGTGTCAAACCTGAGGGATGCGAAAGCGATGCCGCTCGTCCACATTTTACTGGGTTTCGTTTTAAAGGGGGATGTTCACCTTCACGTTTACCCCCTACGGATGTCATCCAGCTCTGAGCAAACTCCTGTCCATGTCACCCAACCCTCATCGAAACGAACCTGTGAAAGACGAATATTCGTTTCCTGTGCGTTTGTCGGAATACTGCGACTTTGAAAATCGTCTTCAATCGTTCAAAGGAAAATGGCCTAAGTATCTGGGAGGACCGACCCCCGAAGAATTAGCCAGAGCCGGATTTTTCTACTTGGGCGAAGGAGATAAAGTCAAGTGCTTCAGTTGCGGTGTGTCACTTCACCACTGGGAACCGCAAGATTCGGCCTACGTAGAACATGCTCGATGGTCACCGAATTGTCATTACTTACCCTTAGTGGGACCGAGACATTAAAGTAACTTACCATGTCGTTGACGAAGAAGAAACCAATTTGGCTAGGAGTCAAATGTTGGACATCACCGAGACCAGTATTTAAACTTCATTTCAAAAACGATACTGAATCATTACCTAAAGAACTGCAAGAGAAGATTTACAAGGAAGTTTGGCAGGGACTTGACAGAGTGAAATCTCAATGGGTGACTGTAGAACTTTTGTGCCGAGAAATTCACAAGAGGAAAATGAAAAAAGTCAACCAGTGTGTTAGATTTCTTTGGGTCAAGTGTGCATTCGTCCTATTGTATTACTCTAGACCGTTTACATCAAAAGAGTTCAGTGACATTCTTGGACGTTACCCTGAATGGCAGTGGTCAGAAATTATTCACTATGTGGATTACTTTTGCTCTAGGAGAAGATTGTGAATTGTACGGACTGACTTATTCATGGATACTTTACAACAGAACATTCGTGCTTTGCCTGTGGAATTGAGAGAAAGGATTTACCGAGAGCTGGTCAAAATACAAGTGAAACGTAAGGAACAATTGCATCCGTTACGTCACCAGATCTTTAACCACTGGTACCTGAATGGTATAAGAGAACTGATTCGTCAGAAATTGTTTCAGTGGTAAGACCTTGTTCAATACTTCCAGGCCCCCGATGATCCACGTGTTGATCATTTTGGTTACTTCGAGATTCACCTAGTGCAACGCATTGAGGAAGACAAGGTAAAGGATTACCGACATATTTTACGTGGAATCTACTTAGCGGAAGAGGAAACTTCTAAACAAACTCTGACGTTTCTGTTACAGTATGCAACATTTAGATTCCCCACTGGAGAACGAAGATCTCTGGCTAGAAAGTACGTGTATTGTTTCCGAAACAAAGAGACTATAAAAACATGCTGCCATGCCACTACTTATGTCGTATGTAATTGAACAGATTCCGTGGAAGGAACTCAATGACCATATTCGAACCGTGGATCATTACCATCGATTATTACAAGAACTGTATCCGTTCAGTTTGGGTCGACAAGTGGTGTGTCTTAGTGACTTGTTTTCTGGGATTTCGTTTACCAGCCGATTCCTTGTGGACTCTTTACGAACAGTATTTACCACCCCATTCAACATGAAAGTGGTGCCTTTAAATGTTCACGAGAGACTCCTTTTGCTCAAAGCCTTACGTTTTCATCTGGATACTTCTCGACCTCTACGGGAAAAAAAGATTCGTCAACTTTTAGCTACCCGAGACGTGTATGACGATGTGTATGTAGCTTGTGACTTACACCCCCATTGGACAGATGTCCGTGACTGGAAAAAGAGGGGTTTTGAGGCTTGGACCCAAGAAGTGGCCCAGTATGCACGAGAGTTGTGATCCTTCCTTTCAACATCCAAAGAAAAAACTTACTTTTCAACCTGTGTTAGTGACGGTGCCAGAAGAACCCGTCACCCAGGACAGGACTGTCGTGGACAGGCCTGAAAGACCCTTTCGGGAGGACACTTGTGTGACATTACCCCCTATAGAACTGGTCAGAACTTTACCCAAAACATGTTGTACAGACACTTGTTTTTATTCCACGTTAATGGTTATCATGTGCCTTTTATCCTTGTACTTAAGCCTTTGGCTTTTATGTATTTTTGTCTTTCGTATTCATGTTTAAAACATTCAATAAACGTGTTCTGAAAAAAAGTTTATAAACTCTCGTCTTGTTTGTTTTCGTGTCACAAGTGACATTCCTAACACTATGGCTACCTCTGCTGTCTCTGCTCCCTCTTCCTCCACTGTCAAAGTCATCGACGAACACTTAGATCGTGCCAGTTGGGAGGCTTTGTATCTTCGCCATCCCTATAACATGCTCATTGCTGGACCTAGCGGTTCAGGCAAAACCGAATTCGTCAAACGTTTGATCGAACATAAACATCATTTGATCGATCGGGCACCTTAGCGGATCGTGTGGTGTTACAAAGAGTGGCAATCGGCGTACAGCCTCTTGCGAGAAAGTCAAGGCGATTCCATTGTGTTTGTGGAAGGCATTCCTAAAGAAGACGACAGCATCGTCTCTGACTCCCGTCAAACCCATTTGGTCATTTTTGACGACATGTTAGGAGAAGACGAAGAAGTTATTAAACTGTGATTCACGCGCAAAGGGCATCACCGTAATGCCAGTGTCGTTTACATCACCCAAACTTTGTTTCAACAAAGTAAAGCCCATCTCACCATCAGTCTCAATGCGCATTACGTGGTCTTGTTTAAAAGCCCTCGAGATAAATCGCAAGTGCAAGTCTTAGCCAAACAGTTAGGAACGCCTTGGCTGACTCAGGTGTACGACGATGCCACTCAAACTCCACACGCCTATTTACTCGTCGATTTGAAACCTACGACTCCCGAGGATTTGCGATTTCGTACCCACTTGTTTCACCACTGGTGCCAAGACGGAGGGCCTGTCCTGTACACGTCTCCGTCCTCGACTTAATTTCACTCCACAAAAAAATCTATAAAAACCTCAGACCCTTTTCGTCTGTCTCACACACATTTTGAACATGACGTCCCTTCAGTTGCATCTTCCCGTCAAATTGATTCGTGCCTTGTATGGCATCAGTCGATGAAAAAATCCACAAATACGAGCTCGTGTCTTAGAAGCTAGTCTCAAAGAAGTCTTACGATGGTTCACGGTGACGGCACGTCAATTACTCCAAGGAATGATTCAGATTCCTCATCAAACCAAACGCTTTTTTGATCGAAACAAAGTCGTTTTGACCCAACTGGCCGATCCTCGCATCGACACTCAAACCAGAAAACAAATCATTTTGAAACCTGGAGGGAGCGGTACTCTAGGAGGGGTCATCATTCGCTCTCTCTTAAGATGGGATCCTAATGCCCCCAAACGTCTCCCCAAGAAAAAAGCCAAACGAAGCCCCAAGAAGAAGAAAAAGACCAGGTCCCCAAGGAGAACTTCTCCAGTGGCGGGACCCTCCTCTTACCAGGCACCACCCAGGAAAAAGAAAAGAAGCCCCCAGAAAAAGAAACAGAGAAAAAGTCCCCAGAAAAAGAAAAGCCCACAGAAGAAAACTGGTCACAAGAGAGGCACTTCGGCCAGGACGCAACCTTACACTCGCAAACCACGACCTGCCACGGCGGTGACTGCGTCTCCGGCAGCCTCACGTTCATCCACTTCTCCGTTGATGACACCAAGAGCTGAAGAGTACTTGGAGACGTTGATCACACCAAGAACTTCTCCGTTGATGACCCCAAGAACTTCCCCAGTGGCAGGACCCTCCAATTTAGTGGCAGTGGCTGCTGCTCACAAAGTACCTTCTCCCAAAATCAAAGTCCAAGAAAGATCGGGCATGTTACAAAGTTTACTGGATTTGTCCAAGCAAGAACTGGCTCGATTCAGTCCGTTGCGTACCCCTGCACGACGTGTCATGCCTGTCCTGAAGTTGATACGACGTAAAGACAATCAGTGGCGACGTGTTCCAGTATAAAACAGGCCTGTGACCAAGTCGGGGGCATCAGTGTTTTCGTGCTCCTGAAGATGTCACCCTCCAGAAAACATCCCTCTTCTAAACAACCCCAAGGAAAGAAAAGAAAAGGACTGCCTCCTCGTTTAGTCAAACATGGGGACATGTTATCTGTCCTGTCCAAAGCTTCTCCACCTCTACGAAAAAAAAACTCATTCAATCAGCCTCCAAAGGGGTCATCGATACCGTGTGCGAATGTTGTTTGAACGTCTTGAAAGGCACGATCCCTTTGTCCAAACACCAGAAACAATGCTTAGGCAAACATCGTCACGTTCTTCGCCAAATGGTTCAAAAGAAAATTCCCATTCGTCAAAAGAAGAAGATGTTGGTCCAACGTGGAGGCATTTTACTCCTCTTGTTAGGCCCTTTACTGAAAGGAGTCTTGGGAACCATGTTGGGAGGACTGGTGGGAGCAAGATAAAAAGGCCCTCGGAAATCCCAAGATCTCAGAATCGACCCCTGACAACCCCATGGAAGGACGAAAACTAGCTTTAGTGCCTTACAAACGATGGATGGAATACCATCGTTGGCAAGAACAACGCACCCCGCATTTACCTCCCAATCCCCATTTGAGCGAGATGTTCCAGTTACAACACGAATTGCAGTCCTTGATGGATCGCCAAGATTTGTCCGAAACAGAAAAATCGCAAAAGTACGGTCAACTCTTGCAACGACTGCAACTCTTTCACCGAATTTCTGAACCAAGCTTTCCAAAAAGAACTAAAGAAACGTGACATTCATTTTTTTACCACCGAGAATCCCGAAACCAAAGCCAGCATCGTGGAACGTTTTCAACGCACTTTGAAAGAACGCATGTGGAAATATTTTACGCATCACCACACTCTGAAGTACATCGACATCTTACAACACCTGGTGCAAGCGTACAACCAATCTTACCATCGAAGCATCGGACGTGCCCCGCAAGAAGTGACTCCCGAGAACGAAGTGTTGGTGTTTGAGCGCCTGTTTGGTACGTACCCGACGAGGGCTGTCCCCAAGAAAAGTGGAGAGTTGACCGTAGAAGATTGGGTGCGCATTGGCAAAACCAAACGCACTTCTCCGTTCATGTCTTCCAATTTATAGACGGCAGGATGACGGCCATGCACTCGTCCAATGACACGAAACAATTCGGTGGTCCAGTAGGTAGAGAAGTGCTCAAAGGAACGTTTTATTTGCCCGAGTTACAACGTGTCACCAAAAAAGAAGACGACGTGTACGACATCGAAAGCATTCTCGAACGCAGAACCCGTAAAGTGGGCAAACGACGTGTCAAAGAAGTCAAAGTACGTTGGAAAGGATATCCACCCAGTTTTGATTCTTGGATCGACGCTTCGCAAGTCATCGACTATAAAAAGAAGTGACCATCATGCCCTTTTACACAGACGCAGCTACGTCGACCACTCCTTCACCCAGTTCTTCTGTGCAAGATTTACAAAAACAACCCTTGTGGGTATGGTGTGGAGAACGTGTGCCTAAAACGCAAATCGTCTTTTTCTGCCAAATCTTTGTGGTGTATTGTGTCATCGGGGCAGCCATTGCCAATTTGAGTTTGCAACAAGGAGACAAACAATTGTGGACCATTTTATTGAGCAGTTGCATCGGTTACCTGGTTCCCAATCCCTCCCTGACATTCACCTCGAACGGGAACCACGGGAACCTTGTGTCCAGTGCCAGTGTCAGTCACCACTCCAACCACAACCAGAATCCTGTTTTGAGCGGAGACACGCCTCTGACGTCCAGTAACCCCTCGGAAAGCCACAGAACCCTGGAATTATGAGTCACCAAAACCAATTTTACTTAACCTTACCCAGTGACAGTTCCATGGAGGTGTTTCCCCATAACACGTTGTGCTGTTACACGGCCAAATTACCTCAGGCCATCCCATTAGATCACGAAGCCCATTGGGAAGTGGCTTTGGTAGAAATGATTTACCCAACACAAATCAAAAACATCACTGAAACTCAAAACACTTTTGACGTCGAAATTCTGGACCCAACGGTGCAGCAAACCATGATGACCACTTCTCAACATAAATCACTTCCGAAGACCCCAATACCCCGCAGCAGCAGTGACCCTTCTCCTCCTTTTTACGTTTATCACTTTAAAATTAACTCAGGCCATTATTTTAGTGGTCAACATCTGGTGGAGGCCATCGCTGACAAATTCCATGCAGCATTTGACAAAGTTCTGACCGGAGTAAAAAAACGTGTCACCACTGAGTACCACAAACTGTCTCACCGTCTACTCATTAAATTTGAAAGTGAGGAAAAAAGTATACGTATTAAATTTTGCCCTGAATTGTATGACATCTTGGGTGGAGACCTCAATTTGGTCACGGATAAGCACTCCAAAAAGATTCACATGGCAGACATTGACAACAACTGGCATTTTGCGAGGTATTTTCGTTTTCCGGTAGAACTGAACCAGGGACTGAATTTGATGTTTGTGTACTCCGATCTGGTGGAGTACAACGTGGTGGGACACACCTCCGTGCCGTTACTGCGTGTCATTCCTTTCAAAGTAAATTCTGCCACGGTCACTGACGAGGAAGGTGGAAACACTTACCACATCCACCGCGAATTTGTACATCCTCACTATTTGCCTGTCAGCAAGTCGTATTTGGACACGGTCAACATTGCAATAAAAGGAGATTTGGGACAAAATATTTCATTCACCAAAGGAAAAGTCACGGTGAAACTCCATTTTCGAAAACGGTTCTCTCACGACTCGTAAGTCATGTATCCAGTGTACCGAGGGGTTGCTCTACAGCGAGGACACGGTTTAGGAGATATGTTAAAATCGGCCTTTCGTTCGGTGGCCCCGGTGTTGAAACCGATGGTGACACGCGGATTGCACGCCTTGAAAGATGCGGCACTGACGCAAGGCAAAGAATTTCTCCAAAATGTCATCATCGACAAACAAAACCCAAAAGAAGCCTTCATGAGGGCAGGCAAAAATGTCTTGCTACAAACGGGTAAAGACCATTTGGGCTTACGAGACACACCTATAAATGCCCTGCACGCTACCGAGTCAGGCATTCAGCAAGGACAAGGCAGAAAGAGACGACGAAGAAAACACCCTTTCACCAGACTTCACACGTCTAAAGCTAAAAAGGCAAAGAAAAGAAGAACCGTTCGAGACTTAGACGTTTTCGATTATTGAGACACAGAAAAAAATGATGCACCGAGAGTCATGCGCCTGTTCCAAGTCGGAACTGGATCTGTTTGCCATGCTCCCTACCATGATGACGATGCAAGAATCTCAGTGGGTGGAATTTCACCCCGTCTTCTCATTGACAGATTCCGCTCCCATCGAGTTTGAAATCAAGGGACAGCCTTAAGATTACATCGATCTGAATAGCAGTTACTTGTATTTGAAAGTCAAAGTTCTAGATAAGGATAATGGTGGAATAGATGCCACTGCTGAGAATATAGCTCCCGTCAACAATTTCATGCATTCCTTGTTCAGCTCAGTGGACTTGTACTTGAATAACAGATTGGTCAGCAGCAGCATGGATACTTACCCTTACCGTGCCTACCTGGAAAATCTCTTGACGTACGGAATAGATGCCAAGAATACTCATCTCAATGCTTGTGTGCTATAGGAACCTGACGAAGCGAAGAAGTTTGAAAAATTTGACAATGACGGCTTTGAGGAAAGACGAAACAAAATCAAAGATGGACAGAGTTTAGAACTGATGGATCGTTTGTATTTGGACATGTGGTTGCAAGAGAAATATTTGCTGAACGGGGTAAATGTCCGCTTGAGACTGAATCTCAGCAGTGCCGCTTTCCATTTGTTGGCTGATGATGATGCTACTAAGACTGGCAATCCTAAAAGCAAAATCGAGGAGGCCAAACTCTACGTACGACGCGTGGAAGTGTTACCTAAAGTGGGAAATGACATCAGTCAGACGTTGAGCAGAACGACTGCCAAGTATCCCATCCGACACGGGGAAGTGTAAACGTTCACCATTCCCCGTAACCATCAATCCATAATCGAAGATCATCTGTTCCAAGGACAGTTACCCAAGCGTTTAATCCTTGGTATGGTCCTGAATTCAGCCTTCAACGGAGACTTCAATGAAAATCCTTTCAACTTTCAACACTTCAACGTGAAGAAAATCGAAGTCAGTCGCGATGGCAAGACCTTGTGTACCCGACCTTTCGAACCTAACTTTGACAAGAAGAATTACTTGAGATCGTTCTTGTCCCTGTACGAAGCCACCGGTCAGTTAGGAACCAACACCAGTCACGGCATTACGTACGAAGATTACGAAGGAGGCTATGCTTTGTGGGCTTTCGATTTCACTCCAGACCAAGGCAGGGACGAGGGACATTTCCACCCTATAAAATCCGGCCAGATTCGTGTGGAACTTCAGTTTGCAGAACCAGTGGACAAGACAGTCAACGTCATCCTGTATGCAGAATTCGATAATACGATAGAAATCAACAGTTTGAGAGAAGTCATTCTAGACTATTAGAAGCTATGGAAGACTGTTATCCCTCTTTACCTAGTGGAGAAACATTGGACATGGAATGTGAGGAGACCGTGGAAGGAGAATCCCAAGACAAAGACGAAGAAGTTGTCATGATGAAGTCGAGATGGCCAGAACAAGAAGCGCATTTAGTCTCCTGTTTTGCCTAACGCTTGGTCGAAAAAATGACGGAATTGATCAAGAAAAATTGCTATGGATGTCAAAACGATCATCCCAGTCAAATTCAACACGATAAATGCCTGATGATGAGTCAAGAAGAAAAATTGGACGAGTATCTGGACGAAGCTTGGAGTCTCATCTCGGACGAAGTCGTGTTGCACCAGTGGTATAAAGACTTGCGTGAACATTCTTGTCCACCATTAACCACTCAAGAGATCGATCGTATCGAAGCTCTCCTGAATCAAAGTGAGGAGTCGAAACGAAGAAACGGTTATTTGTCAGACATTTTCAAGCAAAAAGTCGGGATCGAACTGATGACTTATTATTACCTGTGAAGAAGAGAAAAAAACAAAACATGGATACCTGGGAACTTTATTACCTTTTGAACCACAGTTCGTAAACGGCTTCTTGGAATCCTGTCGTCTGTGCTAAAGATGAACTCCCTCATCGCAAACCTCAAGACCATCTAACTTATGTGATCAACACGGACGACAGTCATCTCCCAGGAACCCACTGGGTAGCCGTCTACTTTCCTCAAGAAGGATGTGTGGAATATTTTGATTCGTACGGATTGCCCCCTTTGGAAGACGATATCATTGACTTTATGAGAAGAAATGCTCAGACCACCCGATTCAATAATGTGAAATTACAAGGCACAGATTCCTTGGTGTGTGGACAGTACTGTGTGTATTTTCTGCATCATCGCAGCCTGGGCTATTCCTTAGAACATTTAGTGACTCATTTTGATTCTCGTTCTTCTTCAAGAAACAATGTGAAAGTAGATCGATGGTTTTGTGAACATTATGCTTATCTTTTGTCTCAAGCTAGGAAACGTAGTGTCCATCAATGGCCTAATGACTTCCAACAGTGGAAATCACAATTTCATTCACAACGTTGTCAGCCCTGTTTAAAGTAGAGTGTTAATTAAAAAAATGTTTGTCATTTGAAAAAAATGTTTGATGTTATATTGTTGGATTATTGTTAAAAATGTTAGAGTTGTTTGTTAGTGTTAAGTGATTTTGAATAAAAAATGTTGTGTTTTGAAAAAAAAATGCCTTTGACTTTTGTTTGGCTATAAGAATGTTGAATCATGCTCTTTGACTTCTTACTATCCCTCTCATGACACTCATTGAACGTTGCGACTCGAAAACCGTGGAGGGATGTTTTCCTTCACGTCCGCGCTTTGACTTTAAGAACCGGGGCAGTTTCCAGTCAAACCATCCATTGTCGACTCATCCTCCTACGAAGATGTGCTCCAAACTAGCTAAGCTAAACGAAGCCTACGTGAATTTGCATAGGGTCAGACACAGTCTGATAAGGAAAGCTGAAGAGATAGAGAATGTGAGAATGTTAAAGGTCGCTGAAGACCTGATAGAAGAGCTCTTCAGAGAAGAAGTAAACAGGGAGAAAGAAGAATGGACAGAGAAGTACAGACTTCAGAGACAGCAGCAGCAGCAACAACAGCAGCAGCAGCAGGAACCTGAACCTGATTGTCGTATCGACACCAAAGAGTTCTTCTTCTCTTTCCGAAGAAGCAGACCTATCGTCAGAAAGTATATCCTCAGAGGACATCGCATTCTTAGAAACTAAAAGATTGCCATAGCAAACACAAAAAAACAACACAAAAAAAACAGCCCTTTTCAGGGCTACCCAATACTCTAGAAAAGAAATAACAATTGATTTGCCAATGTGTGTAGGTAGAGTAGTGTGAATATAAACACTGACTCTTTTATTATAGTGTGAGTGTATGTGTTTGTGTATATGATTGTGTGTTTGTAAGTGCTCAAGTAGGTTTGTGTGGATAGTAGATTATGATTATGTTTCTTTTTTTTGACGTGCGTGGACAGTAGATTTTGGGTTTGATTGGATTGCTTTGCGTATGTGAATAGTATATTGAAGTGATTAATGAAAATTTTTAAATTAGTAATGGGTAGTATAAAAAAGTGAGTGAGTGTTTCTTTTAGGTCCGCGCGTTGTTTGGTTATGATCTAGGTAAGATCAATTTTGTTTTAGGGGATGTTTTCAATCACGTCCGCGCTTTTACTATAAATTGAAAATCACTGGGCAGTCTAGCTACCCTGTTCATTCGTTGACAAGACAATGAATACCAGAATTGTGAAACTGCTAGAACTCCAGATGCACCTGGAATATGCCAGGCGCATACTAAATGAACTGGCCGCGGAGGCCATTGTCGAAGAGGGAAGGATGAAAGAGGAGGAGGAGAGAAGAAAAAACGAAGAGGAGGAAAATGAGAGGAGAAATTTCAGAATCCCAGAGACAGAAAATTGGGATTCTGAAGCCAATTATCCCGCCTCTGCACTCCCAAGAAAAAAGGTAAAAGGAGACTGGGGAAGAAGATGTGTGTGTGGTGCCAGGCCTGGAAGGTGCCATCATTAACCAGGTGTCACTGGAGTTCAAAAACAAACAGCCCTTTTCAGGGCTACCCAAACCTTTAGAAAAGAAATAACAATCGATTTGCCAATGTATGCATGTAGAGTAGTGTGAATATAAACACTGACTCCTTTTTTTATAGTGTTTGTGTTTGTGTTTGTAAGCGCTGACGTAGGTTTGTGTGGATAGTAGATTTGGGTTTCATTTTAATGCTTTGCGTTTGTGAATAGTAGATTAGGGGTTTGTTTATTGCTGCTTCACGTATGTGGATAGTAGATCATATGAAATGAGAAAAGTAGGGGATGTTTTCCTTCACGTCCGCACGTTTTAAGTGATGATCTAGGTAATATAACTTTTGGGCTTTAGGGGGGATGTTTTCCATCACGTCCGCGCTTTCACTATAAAACTAACAGTGTTTGCCATTGGAGCCCATTCCACGGAATAAGCAAACAAGAAGATGCCAGCAGCTTCAGCTTTGTATAACAACCTTATGGGAAGTTGGTATTGGATGGTGGATGGATTGAATGTAGCAGAAAGGCTTGAACAGGAATGGAGGCATGCAGTGACAAAAGACTTCGTCTCAAGACAAGTAACCAGCCTCCACTTAGCTATCGATATTGTGAAAGAAATGATAGAGGATGAGGAGAAGAGAATCAGAGGTTTCATTAACCCACCGTATGTGAAAGTGGGCAAGTTGAAAGAAGCCATAGTTTATGTGACGAGTGTATGGTGTTTTTTAGAAGACATTGTAGAATGGATAGATTGGTCTTTTGTGAAGTGGGGCTTAGACAAGCTTAAGAGAGCGGAAGAAGTAATGAGGAATGTGCTGACCGAAGAGGTCAAGAAGATCAAAGAAAATTGGTCAAAGGAAAGAAAAGAAGAAGAAAATATAAAGAAAAAGGAAGAACTAGAGAAACTAAACGCTAACTGGATGAAAATCCAACAGAAGTTCCGAGCCATGGGTCACCCGGACTGGATACCGGAATCAGAAATAAAGAAGAAGACAGGAATAATGGCAAAAGTTAGAAGATGGTTACAGAAGTGGAGGAAATAAAAGAAGATGATGATGAAACCAAAGTCCCTTTTCAGGGCCACTCATAGGTCTCGAAAAGAGAATGACTTTCCATTGCCTACCCCTTTTTTTAAATTTTTAAAAAAAAAAATCCCATGTTAAATTCCCCTTGTCCCTAAAGTAGTTGTTTTCTCCCATGTTAAATTTCCCTTGTCCCTAAACAAGCCCAAAATCTATTCCCATGTTAAATTCCCCTTGTCCCTAAAGTAGTTTTTTTTCTCCCATGTTAAATTCCCCTTGTCCCTAAACAAGCCCAAACTCTATTCCCATGTTAAATTCCATTGTCCCTATAGTGGCCCAGGGTTTTTCTCCATGTTAAATTTACATAGTCCCTATAGTGGCCCGGGGGGGGGGGGGGGGGCTGTAATGCTAATTCCCATTGTCCCTATGGTGGCCCCATTCACTACTGATACATTTTATACGATGCTCTCTGACAATGACTGTTCTTGGAGGGCACGGATGGCTTATTAAGGGTTGTTGACTCACCTGTGGAAAATTCGCAGTGATTTTCACACGCTCTTAATTAACAGCACAAATAATATATTGACATTACCCGAAGTTAAAGATGGTCTGAGTCAGAACCAGCCTGCGAAAATAAAGAGCACAATAAGACAACAAAGTGAGGTGGGATTGTGGCCGTGTGGCTAACCACAACACAGCTTAATCAGTTCAATGAAGCTAAACAAAAGACTACATCGGTAACATTAAAGTTGTCAAGTCAGGGTTGATGCAAATGCAAAAGAGCGGTCGAATATTTCCATTTCTTGCTGCTATTGCAGCGCTGTTGGCGGCTTCAGCTTACGCGGTTACAAAAGCAGCTGCATTATGGGCAGTAGGAACTGCATCTATGATGGCTCTGAAAAAATGCTACTAATGGGCACATAGTATATAATAGATGAATAAGGAAAGAGGAACCGTATTCGACTACCCGAGACGACTAGTAAAATACCCTCAAGCCAAAGTCTTTGGTTTTGGCATCGCCTTTGGCCAGTTTTGATTTATTCACGGTGATAAAGTAAATCATGCATTTCCGATGTGTCTTTCAGCGGTATGGACTTTCGTGAATGACCAAACAGCAGGTGGGAAACAGAAATCGTTAGCCTGGATTCCACAACAGGACATCGAACGCATTGGGTTGCATAGGCAGTAACGCTTCGACATCTTTGTATAGTTCGAATCGCACTGGGTTGAACCGCCACGTTTAATTGTCGATTATTTGCAAAGTCGTTAACCACTGTTTCATTCAACACTACCATTACAAACTCGGATGGACGGCACAACATGTGGTTAGCTCGTTGCTAAAGCAGTGCAGGCACACGCGGTAAACCTAAACTTGCAAGAACTTATTAATTTTGTATTGTCACCTAGAAACCATACTTGGCTGTATGCGAAATGCATATTGACATTAACGGACGCCATACCGAAGCAATCCGAAGAGGGGCTGATTTGGATCTTACAAGGTTTTCTACCAAAGACCATTTGACAGTTTACCAGCCTGAATATTGTGGACATTGACAGAAACGAGAATGTGATTTTCCAAGTTCAAACTGAAAACTTAAAACATCCAACGCTGTTTTGAAGCCTGGAGGCGCTAAAACGAGAAACCTAGCCAAAATCACCACGAACCATGGGATTAGCAACTATGGTGTGTAAGTTGCCTTTAACAATGACTATATTGATGATGCTAGTTATGGCATGAAACAAGCTTCAATATAATGGTTGCAGAGCTGCCCTCACCACCTCGCGTAGTAACTTCATTTTTTTAATTATCTAGGACTTCTAACGAGCGATGGTGAGCAAAAGAGATTGACTATATAGTAACAAATGGTTGACATTTTTACGGACGTTGATGGATTTAATAATTCTGAACCTCACATGCTAACGGTGAAAAAGGTAACTGATTTACAGGTAGTAAACATGCATTAAATGTCTGTCTGCGTATATAAGTCTGTCTGCGAACACACCTAGGTTGCAATAATCTGACTGGAGCAGTCTGTGAAAATTTCGCTCGGGGGCCCACTTTTGAATTAGAATGCAAGCGTGTGCAATAAATCCCAAGTGTGGAAAAATCACGGTTGGAACCATAAAGCTAAAGGGCTAACTCCATCGAGGCTCACCGCGTGATTCCTTTTTGGACATGACATTATTCCGCACACGGGGTATATATTGTGCTACATTTGTATTTGCCACTGAGTAAAGTCGGGGGTATAAAATTAGCTAACCCTTACCAGTTCCAGAACTCTCAAACCGCTTTATAGCTACTATTTCAGCGACGTTCGATCCCTTCACTTCTAGGGGGTGATGTCCTGGCATACTTACCCATCAGACATTACTGCTTTTGTTTTGCTACATGTTGTTTTGCTATTTTGACACACTTTAACCTTCTCATTTGGAATTAGTCTTATTTACTTTAGGTTCTGGATGTACGCGTAAGACCATTTTGCCAGAAATATCAATTAAGCGATATTATTTAGTGTAATAATATTTTGCTCAAGATCGAATCAATCAGTCTATAATATGTCACTATATAATATAGAGAGTGACCTCAATTGTCTTTCTTTGAATAGTTTCCAAAGATTATTATGTGCCGCGTCATAAACTTCGAGGATACATGAAGTGATAAAGTTGCGTGTTAATAAGTTTTCAGTCCATCTCTCGAACGCGTTCCTAACAGACTTTATGTGGGCACGAATCTTTAAAATCATGCGAAGAGAAGGTCACAACGACTAGGAATTAATGATCACTGAATGTGGTTTGGTTATGCAGTGAACTAATCGTCTCATAAACCTCTGACTATATGACATATCCTTTTGTAAATTTTCTACACCCTTCTACATCCTAACGTAATAGTTTGTTCGATGTTCCAAAATTAATTGATTTTATATGACACAACCTGTTTATTGTTCTTGTATGCATTTATTTATTTTGATTATTAAAGGACTTTCCAAAATTATTGGAATCCATTTTCGTTATTGACACTCAAACATACCGAATAAACAGTTAGTGGGCTTCTTAAATGGTTAACATGATGATACCGGGCTGGATTGAATCTATATTGCAAACTGAATATTTGGTGTAAAACTTAATATATGTTCCATCGACTTCTCATGACACACCAACGATAATTATGAATATTCCCTATCCAGCCTTCTAAATGATTGATTTAGGAACGCTATCGTATAATTCACTCATCCTGGCCTGCTGAATGATTCCTCGGGAACCTCCCTTTCCTGCAGTCTCCTTGATATATAACATTTGACCAAACACACTGAGTAGGAAACTCTCTCACAAATGCATAATGACTGGTGAGCGCCCCCTACAATACTACAAATGAGTTGTGTAAAATATGAGACACGTCTAAAAATGTGATTACGTGCGAATAAAGTTATATATATATTACGCATGCGTGCACATGAAAAACTACGTTCCGCATTAAGATATCGTTTCATAAGAACAACTGATTATTAATATAATAACAACGTTAGTACATTTATCTGTGTACAATAAGAATAGTCGCACTGGATTGTGAAAGCTCTAGCTTTTGCCATCGTTTAATGAGTACAGTTTTGAATTCAGCATGTCTGTTTAGCTATAAAATGTGTACTCTGAAACAGACTATATTTATATGATAGTATGGCGTTAAGATACGTAGATCTGACTTTCTAGAAAACTAAGAATATATTTCAAACATTAAATTATTTTTTATAAATGTACTCACCTGCAACGGACAGAAGAAATAATACAATTCTACATTTTTCATATACTTTTGAAAGCTGAAGGTTGATTTTGTAAAGTATATATCTCTCTGACAAGGCTCGTGTGCATTTTGACTATAGAGCACTATAGGTACATTCGACGTAGTCAAATTCACTGCAAGAGAAAACGTGGTAAAAGGTCCGAGCCTCCCCTACCAACGCTTGCGCTTTGTGCGTGCTCCCGAAAGTGAACAGAATGAAGTATTACAAATCGGCCAAGTCTCAAAGCATACACCGTAAGTATCGTTGTCCGCAGAAACAAAACATATATGTTCATATATAATACAAGCGGTGCTTTTGTGAACACAGTTCCGAATCATATTGTTAAAAAGGGAATAAAAATGTGCACCGTTCAAAATAGTGATGGGTCGTTAGAGGTCGGAGGTTGCACGTGGCTTTTTTGTTGGTACTAAACAAATAACTTATTAGGGGGGTGGGGTGTACATTATATTGAGTGAATGTAAGCGCTAGCTGCTGGATAAAGTTTAATGAGTTTTGACATAATTAGTCAAAAAAGGTGAAAAATATATAATGTGGAATATATGATAAAATATACATTCAGTACATTCTAATAAACACACAGATACATATCAATAAGAAACTGATTTTTTGATGTACAAAACTATTATTGAACGAAAAGTTCTGAAATCTTAAAAAAAAATTAAAATACTTTCCATACAACACATATAATGGCCTTAAAAGAAGAGCCTGTCAGTCTCGTAAACAAAGTGTAATCCTGTTTTCTATTCATTTGCCTCTTGTAGAGAATGTTATACTTTTGACAGCGACAGCGAATGTCAATAAGCTAACTTTTAGAAACAGGCAATAAATCGCCTTCCTGCAGACTGTCATGTTTTGCAAACGTACTGTTACTAAATATTCTTGGTAAGACAATCTTATATATTACGCACGATTTATCCAGGAGTAAATTGTATTAAACGGTGAAAATAATATATTGCGCGGCTGGTCTTTTTAAACTGTGAAAATGGCATACTGCATGGCTGGTTTTTGTATATGAAATCCATTGTAGGTGAGTACTATCGAAATACGAATCAGTGTAATCTTTGCGCTTACACTTGACACGCCTGTGTGGCGATGGCTATAAAATGAAATTAGTATTAAATTCAAGCCTGCTTTTATGTACAATTTACCCAAACTAAGACTTTGTTAAAACAAAAGGAAATTCCGTTAATTATTTTGATCCAATCAGTGATCTTCATTCTCTTATATACGGCATTTATTACTGCACCACACATAGTGAGTTCCATAACTCGCATAACAATTAGTTGTATGTGTCCTAAGAGCCTGGCATGACGTCATCTCAGCTGGAGTCAACGCAGTGTAAGATAAAATTCCATCGACTTCGTCTAGACATGGCAGATTAAAACAGTGATTAGCGTATTGCATCTGATCGGTCTACGTGCCTCTTTGTGCATATACTGTCGCCAAACCGAAAATGCATGTATTGTCTTTATCACGCTTCAGCTTTCCTAAATGTTTGCCAATGAATGACGATTCCGAACTATCATAAGTGACTTAATTGAGTAAGTTTGCCGTTAATTGTAATTAGTGATCCACAAATGAACGAGAAAACGTATAATACATCTCCATACGAAAGCATTATCAGATTGCACCAGAACTGTTCATTGTTTTGTAAATAAGAAATAGTTATCAGTCCTTATTTCATCGCTTACATATTGATACATTGATATCAGTGAACAAACGTTCCAGTTTTATGAAACCATATCTTGACTAAGACGGCTCACGTAACTTGCGACCAATATAGTTCGATACATTCCCATTTTTGAACGGACTAACGGCGAACAATGGAAAATAATTTTAAAAAATTACATTCAGTATCGTTTGAGTTCTGTGAGTAGGGGTTTTAAATAAGTAATGAAGGGGTTTTTGGGAGGAACCTCGGGTAGAAGACGAGGGGGAGAAGCCATCGGAAACTCCTGTCTTTAAAGCGTTTCCTGGACATACGTTTAACCATCGAATTGTAAGCAAAACTTATTTTACGAAAAGTTCCGGTTATATATTGAAAATTGCCGCATTTGCAAAACACACCATTGCTAAAACAAAAGAGACAAGATGACTTTAGGCAAATTTAAATGTAATTAATTGCATTTTCATTTCGTGGTTCTTAATTTCCTTTTCATTAACATAAATTTGCACCAACAAGATATGTATATGGAAATTTTGATGCAACCATACAAGAAATCTATGTTTCACAAGAAATGGTGTCTCTTGAAAATACATGCCGGCTGAAAAACGAACTACTGGCTCAAGTTTGGCAAATACATTTGTGTCACACCTCCGTAGGGAACATTATCAGATCGTATCGGATATTTCTACCGCTTTGTTGTAAATAAAAAATAAAAGTCAGTATTGGGACCTTGAATCTTGTTTCCTAATTATATAGTACTGGTTGATGGTATTCTTAGAGCGTGCTAATACCAAATGTCTTTCCTTTATTTCCGAGCATGAATTGATAACGCTGAAGAAATATGCTAATTTGTATCACCGTATCTCCTCACAATTGCAAATACTTCCAACACGCGTCATAAAATTTCGGAAGTATCACATTGAATGCATGCAACGGAATACAAGAGAACAATAAAGCGTAGTTTATATGCTTCGTCAGACCAAATTGACTGACGCAGTATCAACATGATTATAGGTCATGGGAAAATTGTCTGCAAAAAACAATCAGGACCGATTTTTAGGAAGAATTTTTCCCTCACCTTTCACAAATTTTAAATGTGGTAAGTTGACGCTATTTTACATACATTTTAGAGAATATTTACCTTTTTACTTTTTACATATTATCTTGTTGTGTTTTGTTATACATTTATTTAGAAGGCTTTATATTCTTATTTTTTGTGTAATTCATTTTCCCATTTTAGGAACATAAACCTTATGTTCGCACTACATAGCCACTAAAGTGATGAGGTGCCGTAAAGCATTACTACATAAATACACATGCACATTTATATTCTATCAAGTTTTAACGAAGCATATTTAGACTAGTATAGTTAAAAATATCTCATGTTTCTATAATCATGAATGCACGTCATTAGAATTATGACATTCTTTAACAATATCCGTATCTTTAGGAAACCATTTTAAACTATAGTCACGCAAGATAAGATAATCTTCATGAGGAAATGAATTTTTAAGGATTGTGCATAAATAATCAAACATCTATCATGGCAGATGGTCCTTTATACTTGTTACCTCGTTATACCGAAACTCACGACCGTTGGTATTTGATATAGCAAAAATTAATTAGTATTTCGATACAATTTGGAATGACAGTCTCTTTGCATTTGAATTATATTCTCTCATGTGTACGAGTTTGCACTGATATTAATTGTGTTATCATTCGTATTATTTTTGGTGCTTAAACAGTGACTAAAATCAGGGACCTGGAAAAATATGTATTGATGGAACACTTATCAACGCTCATAGTTTTTCTGTAGGAAAGAAAGAAGAACACATGATATGCAAATATGGAATGAACAGAAAGTTCATGTGTTAAAACTATTCTATTGATGCGAGTGGATGAGCAGGTGCTTATGGCCAGAAGTGTAGAAGTAAGAGCACCCTGTTTTTTATGGATATAGATGAATAATATAAGTATTGACTGTCCTAACTTTCTTTTTCATTAAATCACACGCATATTACAGATTACAGTGAAGACACTGCGTGGTTCAGAGTTTGTTTTCATTGCAAAACAGACTTTTAAAAAAATACTGGAAAAACTTGCAAATACATAGGTGTCACGGAATTGTGTATGCATTATAAATGAATGAAAACTAAGATGGGCTTTGTTGCCGCTTCAGCGTTACTCGGGGATGTTTTAGGTTTTACCTTGTTAATTTACAAATACTGATTTATGTTCCCTCACTCAAGTACGCACAAAGCGGCGGCAGCTTCTAACCTGTATTACCTAGAGTGTCCTGGCTCTGGATGTGACCACGATCATAGAAGGGCTAAGCCAAACACTCTCCGAACCGTCAAACTAAAGAAAAGTCTTGCTAGGAAGATGTCCACTTCACAGAGATAATCTTCAGCTGCTGGAGTATGTGAAAAAGATAACTATTAACATCTGCTATCTGTTACATGAAATGAAATTGTTTAATATATTGAATGTTTCGGACTTTATTCTAAATTTTCTAGAAAGCCAGACCTATGTCATATTACGCCATGTTATTGGATAGATTATAGTCTGCTTCGGGTTAACAATTTTATAACTGAAGAGATATGTTGAATCCAACTATATATTGCATGTATTCAATGATAATTCTAGTTTTTACAGTCCAGTGCATTTATTATTTTTAAGACAGATTTATGCACAAACGTGGTTATAATAATAATAATAATAATAATAATAATAATAATCACATAATGTGACGCAAAGTCACTACATGTATATCGTTGTATTCGTACTGAGATAACTCGTGTATTACACAGCTTAGCCATTTTATTGTTGGTGTTTACGAGGAGTCATCGAATCATGTGAGGTTCTGTAACCGGAATAATGATATTAATGATGACATTTGTAAAGGGACGATATTGGTAATCTCAGTGTGAGAGGATACAGTTTCTGCACCAACATGTCCGTGAGATAGGGAGGTTTCTAATTAATCCTTCGACATGGTGGAAAGAAGTGAAGAAGTGGACAACACGATATCGTTCCTTCATCATCCATATATATATATATATATATATATATATATATATATATATATATATATATATATATATATATATATATATATATATATATATATATCGCTATTTGTTGATAAACAATTGCATTATAAAAGGAACCATCTGATTCATTTGATTGTTGTAATAGTTTTCGGTAGATCTAATTCCACCAATCTTCACCTGTTACAACCGAAATATCCTAACCGAAATTATTCCAAATATTTAGTCATTTCTTCTGTTTATCTCAAGTATACGATACTGCTCCTTTGATGGCTATATGATTTCAAGTAACAAAGCAGTAACCAAGGAGCTTTATATGTATAGCAGTAAAGAGAAAGACGTAGGTTTCAGATGTTAATCTCCGCATGCTTCGGGTCACAGGAATAACCAAACTACTAGGCTGCGTCATTAACTTGAAAAGAGATTCGTTGCCGATTGTAACGATGAAGTAATTAAACTAAACTATCGACTGGAAGCATATTGTTCAAAATAAAGTTTTGTAAAGTATATCTTCCCAGTTTATACAAAAAAAAAAAAAAAACAACAACAAAAAAATCATACACCAATAAACGTCCTCATTATCTTGACATCTTTCTGTCACAGGCAACGTTAACCATTCGTGGGAAATCTTACTAACCTTTCTTTCGTAATGGTACCCTGTGAAGAGATGTGCTTGACTGATTTCGATTAAGCCGCAACATACATATACTCTAAACTGGAATGATCGAAATTCTTAATAATGTGGATCCATCAATTAGTGGACTGCAATAAAATGCCCGACAAGGGTCACATATGTTGAAAATCTAAGTAGTCTTAACGTCTTTGCTTCGTGCTAACAGTTTGATGGGATTTAGCATGCCTTGATGGGATTTATCATGCTTTGATGGGATTTATCATGCATAACCTCTTTGTAATGAAGAATAGAAGATAAAATGAGTTGTATAAACGTCGTGCATTATACGGATGTCTTCGTATGATAATGTAAAACAGACTTATCAGATTCTCCAGCTTTTCACAGAATAATAAATCATGGTAATGTTTAGAAGTTTATAATGGGTTTATTTTCTTTGTGATATTGTACTTTGTCATTTATGGTATTGCACTCAGAAACTGATACAAACTGATACAGTGTCGCTTATAGTTTTAAATAATACGCAAGCTATAGAAAACTTCAAAATGAATAGTTACATTTGGATTAAAGCTATACTCCGGAAATGATTATTTTTAAAGATAAACACTGGCACATTTGATTTAAAGAAATAATTGGAAGCAAGGTAGTTAATATGACTCGTTCATCAGACTGATTGCCCTGTTGAAATAAAACAAAATATGAAACGGAGTTTAATATCTTAACTATATCATTAAACGACCCTCACAAAAGTAGTACTGAATTTTGTAAAATACTGTTAAAAGCCACATTATCATTCTTTCAATCATTGCTAATTCGTGAGTCTAATGTCAAGAGATTCAGTGGAATGGAAAATTATTAAGGAATGGCGGGACACGATATGTTCGGAAAAATAGCCCTCAAAATCCATGTTTTTCACTATCGCCGGTTCTTCGTGGTTTTCTTTTTCTCTTTTCGCTAACACAAGACCAATCTAATAAACCATTTTGCCAAACACAAGCACTTGTTTAACATTGAAGTTTCGAAGGCCCACACGAATGACATCTATAATTGTGCCTCGCTTTACCGCACTAAAAGCATGTGAAGTTCATATTGCTAAGCAACGGTTAAAGTAATTGTTCAACGAATTATGCTTGTGTGTTTTAGGTTTCTAAGGATCTCCTGTTGCGATATACAGTGCTTAGGGGTAATAACTTCGGGGACTATTCTCCACTGTAACATATTCCAGCTGTTGCGAAGTGGCATTGATCACTCTGGCATATCAGCGATTATCATATTCAGTCATGATTCAATACAACTAAATTAGTTGTAACGTCATTTGCTACCTTGTCTGCGTATCGTGTTTGCACCGTGTCTGATCGCTTATATCGCCTGTCGTGCCGTTCCCATTTCGTAATGTCGATCAATCGACTCTTCCTCCCCGTACCATTTCGTACCCTTTAAAGAGTTTTAAAGCCTCTCACCACCTCAAGTTATTGAAATTAAATTATCTGTTTTAATTCAAATTTTAAAAGTTAATCAATTATTCGTAAATTCTATCAATCCAAGGAAATTAGTCAAACATTGAAAATAATCGTTCTAATCGTTTGTTTCCCTGTCGGCGTACCCTTCCGTACCGTTCTAAATGGTCTCCCTAATCATACCGTCATGTCTTCTTATCGTTTCTAGCCATTCTCGCACCGTACAATACAGTCCTCGGACCGTTTCCAAAGTTGCAACAGACGTTATAAGTACTGTATGAATGAACGAGCTCCAAAGAACATTCCGAGATATGGACCGAATCCTATCACACATGACAGTTTATCACATAACGAAACTTTTGCATTTAATGGAACACAAAATATTCTTCGAATGGCAAATCCTGACACGACAAATATGATCAATTTGCGGATTGCATAGTGAAATTATAAGGATTGAGCTCTATGACGTGAAAAATACAATATTATAGTTTTATTTATAACATAGCCAAAAAGGTTTTAACCTAAATACAGGAACTTAGTTTAAAATTACATAGTTGTGGGATCAAGGGGGCTGGAGTTCAGGAATAAATACAATTTGGCAAAAAGAGTATTAAAGTCGGTTTGGATTGGTGTGCTTGGATATTGTTCTATAAAATCCTTCAACGTCATAGTTTATGCATGTTCTCATATAGCTCTTCTTTTCCATTCATATTTATATGTTGTCTGTAAAATGTATATG
The DNA here is from genome assembly GCA_028554795.2 of Sinohyriopsis cumingii. Taxonomy (NCBI): domain Eukaryota; kingdom Metazoa; phylum Mollusca; class Bivalvia; order Unionida; family Unionidae; genus Sinohyriopsis; species Sinohyriopsis cumingii. The sequence goes on along the minus strand of CM068826.1, from coordinate 117,309,240 downwards.
TAAACAAGATTTATTTTTTTTATTCTCCAATCTCTCTCTCTCTCTCTCTCTCTCTCTCTCTCTCTCTCTCTTCGATACGACTGTTTCTGAAATTAGTCATATAATGTGATGTAATAAAATACTAGGACGTTAGCCTCCCTCTTCCACCCTAAAAATTTGTTTCGGCATTTGAAGTTCTATATAAATATTCTCAAGACAGATTTAATCTAATTCCAACGTTTAGTTTGTCAGCGCATTTATGCGACGATTGATATATTAATCAGCTGACAAGCGAGCAAAGAAAATAAATAAAATATTTAATTATTCTGTATAAAATTGTATAACTGAGCTCATAAGACCTGAAATCTTGCACGTATTTACAGGAAAATGTAAAATGTATCTTAAAGAGACACGGTACCACAGTGATGATTAACATTCCTATCTAAAAGTATCGTATTCGATTGCCAGGCCAGGCCACAAGATCTCAACAGTATCTGAAACTGGCGACTTGTCTGCAGCTTTGTGTACTTAGGCAAAATAATTGACTCTTAAGCACTAACAGAAGCCCCCATACAACACCCTAAAGCAGGTATAGCCCAAACAAACCAGATATGGTGTTGTTATCTCTGATGCAAACAGATAATCGTATTTTATTGAACTTTCTGGAATTTATTATTGACGTTACAATCGCCGTAATATAACATATAATATCTAACACGTTATTGAAAAGTTTCAGCATATATATATATATATATATATATATATATATATATATATATATATATATATATATATATATATATATATATATTTGCGATAAAACTAGTCTATTTTTTCCCACACAACTGCAGCAACCTTTCATTATATACTCATTTTGTTGTCTACATAATGTTAATTGATAAAAAGGATACATTACAAGAAGCAAAGCAACTGAATGCATGCTCTGTTCCAACATAGATATACAATTGTAGATCATAAAAACACAGTTACAATATTACTGTGCACATAACACTGACCAGCGACCTTTGAACTTGGTATCGCGCTCTTCATTAGCTTCGAAAATAATTTTCGTTTTGGTCGAATTGAAATTAAAATTTAGAGTCACATTGTCGATGAATGCGCATTGAAACAACGTTTCCAGTTGGTCTGGAATGGATACATTTTGTTTTTCTATCGATCCAACTAAATTCCGCTCGTCTACTTGTGATGGGTCTGATTTACTGCGACACTTTCGTACGATGTGCATGTGGTTTGAGCAGTTAAATCAGCTGGACTTGAGTTTATTATTTGTCATTGTCTGGAATCATGATATTTGGAAAATATGACTTCTTTTAATTCTAAGTATAAAAAACGAAATGGAAAATCACATTTATTTAGTTTTTAGTGCAGTAAGGAGAAATGGAGTCGATATTATAGTACAATTTCGGTGTGTATCAGGTTTTCTATGACATGGGTCATGTCACTCGGTTTTTCAGAACTAAGAAAGTACATTTTGAGGAAATTCACGATGTACAAATGTACGTATATTTATTACCATTCTTCTTACTACCAAATAAGACATAGTTATGCCCTGTCACTTGCATGCTTGTTGTTGGAGGGGTCCCAGCTATGACCTCTATCATAGAGTGTATTGCTCTTTCATTAACCAAACATTGCATGGAAATAGGTAAACGGGGAAAATAATATTATTTCTTCTTCGTGGCTTATTGGTTCTGAGGCTCTTGGTTTTCTACCGAAACCCTCAGTTGTATTTTTGTCGAATTTAGAGTTTTGACTGACTTGTAAAATGGTATGTCTCTGATAGATATGCGATAGCCATTGGCCTCAAAATCCTTTTCTGTGTTATTATTGTAGACCCTAGAGAGCACTGATCATAGTCTAAACCAATCTATTTTCAAAACGTTATGCATATTTCTCCTAAATAAGTGTTACGATGATCAAAATGGTATTTTCAGTTACTTCGTCTCACATTTTTTTTTTGACAACGCGAATAGCACGTTCATTCTTTGCTTGTTTGCAAGTTTCATGTGTGACTCATTGAACTCGTCTACAACGTTAACATTAACAAACAAAGCAAAACTTAAACCGTATACTACATGGGCTTGCATTGTTTGTTACAAAGTAGTTTCTACTAAGCTATACTATTTTGACACACACGAGTCGTTGCACGATTCTGAAATTGTAAACTTAACGGAGAGAAAAATGAATATTATATATAGGTGTTAATTCATTGTCCATTTTTTATATACACCTCGACATCAATGTTTATTTCTTATAATGGTATACACATTAATATTTATAAATATCGGTTGCAGATTTGAATTGTAATTGATACTAAATTTGTTTTATTTGACTTTATACCTGCAAGTATTCCTTGCAAATCTTTGAAATGTTACGAATCTATGTTCTGAAAATAAGCAACAAAAAGGAGTGAAAGACAAAACGTTTTGCAAAATTTATCAAATAATTTAATTCCCTTGAACACAAAGAGAAAATGAGCAAAAATAACTTACGGTATTGCGAATTAAGTCCCAAAATAATCCAAGATTTACAGACACAAGTCCTAATAATTGAAAGTCCTGAAGAAAGCTAAATACAAGTCAAGAATAAAAGCAAACACTGACGGAGATGATGTGTCTGGTATAGCTCATAGTGTGTTGATGTGCCAACATTCTTTTGTTGAATCATATAAATATAATTCCATATTTGAATACAATATAAATTCCAGTAAATGTCTCTATCCAAGAATTGATCAGAGCACTTTGTATTTCCAGAGAAAATAATCACTTGAATTCATTAACTTCAAGAAATAAAATTCAGCTCAAAATTACTGTTCACAACATATAATACAACTTGATTATGGTAAGACTTAAAGCACGAATGAGAAAATTCTCTTAGTTACAATATATATTACTTGATTTCAGGTCACAATTAGCATTTTCCACACAATAAATTGCCTAATGGAAAATAACCTTCTAGAACAGGGGTCTCAAACACGTGTCCCGCGGGCCGCATGCAGCCTGCCAAGTCGTATCATGTGGCCCGCAAAATGATTTGCGTTACAATGTATCATGAGAAATGCCTTCATGTGGCCGTCGGGTTGGTTTGAGTTTGAGACCCCTTTTCTAGAATGATCTGATGTTCACAAAATTACAACAATAACTTTTAAAATTCACTTAGGAAATTCCAAAAACTTTGACCCTAAGATACATATTTACTTCTTCTATTAATAATACTACTGATTTTAAACCCTTTTAAGAAAAATTTAGCTATTTATTAGTTGTTTATAATGAATAAAATAAAACTTCAGTTTGGGTCAAGCAGAAATGAACTCAATTTCGGACACGGTCAAGTCTCACATAAATGTTAGATTATAATAGTATGTAATAATATAAAATAAAGTAAAACTAACTAATAAACAAAGAAAATTAAATATACATAACATAAATTATTGTCTTTTTAAATGAATCTGTCAAAACCTATCAAGGAAATAAATTATCATTGATGGATGGGCCATCACAATGTCATGTTTAGAAATGGTCTGTTTGTGATCTGGAATTAATAGTACAGCATATCCTCGATTATCTATGATCATCTGTTTTATATTGCTTGGACTAGCTCTTTGGTTAATGATTCATGGTTTGGTCTTGAAATAATGGAACATCCCTGTAGTTCGACTTAGAAGCGAGCCTGCAAAGCTTTCTTTTAGAAACACTTCCAGTAATAACATATAGCATCATGACCTTTGCTCGTGATGCTGCTGGTAGGATTAGGTTAACTTCTCGAGGAGCCTTCGCTCTATCATCAAATTGCAGATATACGCTCCAGTGTAACCTAACAGTCTGAAGCTAACGAAGTGTTTCTATCACTGTTTAGCTTGGAACTTGGGCAACTTGCACCTGGCAGAGAGGATGTGATGTCAGAGGATTGTCAGCAGTTGTAAGTTGACTGACTTTGTACGAGCAGCCAATAAGAATCGATATCACGCTATTTGAAATTTTTTCATCGTGGTGGCATTAGTTGGCTCAGTCGTTGGAGACCTGCTTTTTGCACGGAAAATGGCCATTTTCCTTCAAATTACTTATGCGGACTGTCTGTCAGCTAATAAGATAATGCGGTTATTATGGTATGTGCTGTTTGTATTCACTTCTCTGTAATTCTCTCGTATTATCTGATTGGAGAAGTGAAGATCGGCATATTCTTTCTAAAACGTTATTAATTTTTGTATAGTTTGCTCGAACTTATTTCTGATTCGATATGTTTTAATCACAGATACGTTGCTCTTTTGAATGATGCCATTTATGTGTCAGTTTTAATGCACGCGAAGTTGTCAAAGCTAGAAAGGATATACTTAAATTGGATTTTTCTTCAGAACGTTACATTAAGAGTGTAATCGTTGTCGTGTTTTTTCCCTTTTATGTCTTATTACAGATTATTGCGAACAATTGTCATTCTGGAACATTGAATAAATAGGACATTATTGATAAGGGAATAAATAGAAATAAGGATGGACTAGAACAAATAGCGTAAAACACCATATTGTTCGTTTTATAAAATTAAACGGATCTTAATGTTGTACAATATTTTATTTCCTACGTTATAGAATTCTAGATATTTTAACAAAAAAACAAAGCATATCAATGACAATTTAAAGATTTATATTTGTAAGAAGGTTAGCGTCAAAAGGATGCGCCTCGTCAATTTCTACATTTTTGCACTATAAGTTAATATTAATATACTTTCGGTCCATTTTCATGTGGCATGCCGTGAAGCTTATGGGTTATTTTACATGACTTTTGTGCTACCATGTTCTTACTGAAACATACATGATAGACCAGGCATAATAAATATGGATATCGCTTGAAGATACGCTATTGCTATAAATATAGCTATCCTCGTTTATCAGTTTTAGAATTTCCTAAGGAAATATTGGCCCTCTATCAAAGGGATTTAGACCTGTCATACTCACAGTTATCTAGAAGATCACGAACCTCTGTCAGAGACCGTCAGTGCTAGCTTAGTGCAAGGTTTTCTACACGATTACTACCCTTAGTCAGAGAGCTTCCAGACTAGCTTAGTGCAAAGTTTTCTACAAGATTACTACCCTCAGTTAGAGATCTTCAGGGCTAGCTTAGTGCAGTTTTCTACAAGAACATATCCCGATATCAGAGACTTCAGAGCTAGTGTAGTGCAGAGTTTCTTAAAAGAACATGGCGCTTTGTCAGAGGACTTCAAAGCATACTTTGTGCAGCTACACGAACGTATGAATCGACAAACAAATTAACCATTTTAATCAGCAAATTAATACGAGGAAAAGCAATTAGTGCACCTCAACAGGGACACGTATGAATAATACCTTGGAATGACAGCTCTGTCCTAGATGCACAACATTGATATGTTGGGACTTTCTTCTGTTATCCAGTCGAAAATTCCACACAGATAACATCAACCTTATCATTGGTTATCTGCGGAAAATGCGCCTCTTTCCTGCGCCAAAATCTAACCCAATTCGAAGAGAATTTTGACAACATACCATATACGTAACATGGATAAAAACACATTCTTCTTAAAGGCAGCTATTAATACTGCATATTGATCTGTTGTGAGAACATATGCTTTATTTTCCATAACCCTAGTTTACTTTACTTTGGAGTAAATAGTGGATGCTGATGAAATTTTTTACCCAGTGTTTGTGCCGAATCCTTTCAGTCTCCAAACGTTGATCGTAGGTGATTAGGCGACGAATGCAAAAGGTAATAGTTGGCATTTTGCCTCAAACATAAACAGACACCAAACAAACGGACCAAGAATAAAGGAAGCTCAGGCTGGAGAAAATTTATAAGGGAGATATTCAGAGGACCTTGAATCCATAAGTAGAAAACTCCCGAAATGATAATCTGAAGTAATTTTCGACAGGTAGCATCGTTCCTCAGAATGTTACTTGAGACATGATTATTATCACTGAATGCGTATAATGTGTTTCACAAAACAGGTTTCACTGACTATGCCTTTTCCTAAGAAACCCTTTCCTTAAAGAGCGAGAAAACGTAAATATTTGCTTTTGTCACATTAGATTTATTCAGACAGCAGCTTCATCTTGTAACTAGTAGGGCAATCGGCTTAGCAAATAATATTCGTCTAACTTTAATACGCGTACTTTTGGCTATCTCAAGATTTGACAACATGAATTGGACACGAAAGTTTTATTTAATGTCAACAACTACAGTCTAGAATTTAAAGCAAGTCACCAACATTACTGGGTTTATGCGTAGTAGATGTGATGTTCCTGAAATGTTTATTGAACAATATGCAAGCAAACTCTCGTGGTATAGTTCTTATATTTGTGACTGTTCTTTTTGCGTTGATGTAATAAGTGTATGTTGACATATACATAATAAACATGGAAATACACTGGCAGGATTCTTTAATTACATTAGAATACAATCGGCAGATTTGATAGGTGTTCTTTTGCAATCAGGAACAATCAAAGCTATATTTTCTCGTCATTCTATTGAAAAATGTCTCCATGCAGCTATCAGCACTACTGGAAACTACGCATGGATATTGACTAATTACTGAACATATGCCTGGATATTGACTGGCTACTGGTAATTATGCATGGATACTGACTGGCTACTGAAACTATGCATGGATATTGACTGGCTACTGAAAATATGCATGGATATTGACTGGCTACTGAAAATATGCATGGATATTGACTGGCTACTGGTAATTATGCATGGATATTGACTGGCTACTGGAAACTATGCAACGATACTGGCAGGTAGCAGAATACGCTATATGAGCAATGAGAAATACACGACCTTTAGACAGTGAAACAGGACATACCAAAATGTAAATCCATTCATAGAGACATGTGCAGATAAAAATTATATTTCTCAATCTCCCCTACGTTTCTAATAACGGTTATTAGCCAAATACAATCGTGTGCTTTCATGAGTGCTGTTTTGGTGTCCCGGTTCTTTCACAATATAAAAATATTAAAAAATGTTCTGATAACAGTTTTGAAGAATAAAATAGACACCAGGCGTTACACAGAAAGTATGCCCCAGGAAAATATTGCATGAGACTATTCCACAAACGCTTCCTAATTTACTCGCATTTACTGGATGCGAAAGTAACAAGGACAGCGGTTATCACCGCAACTTCCTGATGTGCCATGGCCACAGTTATAACAAGATCGTCACCAGATTACGATAATAAGTATTCGTGATGATGTCAGAAATTTTGATTTGCTATATCGTTTTAGAGTTTCGTGGTTACACACCAATGGGTTTGAGAAAGTTGCGGTAACATTCCGCAATGCGTGTTACTAAGATATATTATTTTCTGGTCAAAGTTCAACTACATGTTATGCTTACAATACTTATATGCTTGTAATTACATGAAAATCAGTTCTCTAAATAAAAAACTATTAGTAATGCCTAATTATAAAGAAATGTTAAAAGAAATGTTATCTATTTTCGTCGAGCACGATAAATAACAACAAAAACAACCAGAGCGGTATACTAGCATAGGCATAGCATTAGGTGGTTTAGAAGTATACAGTGTTTTGGACTACGTCCTGTTCGTCCACCATAGATATAGCTAATAAACAAATAATAAAAAACAATGTTCTACAACATGACCTTGTCTAAGTGGAATGTTATTTGAGCCTGTAATAAAACGCTGTATAGAAATAACTATAGAAGGCATAGTCGTTGGTAATATTTGTATCACTGACAAGAAGGATTTGGGTTATTCTCCTGATGGTTTTATTATAGCTGATGACGGAATATTTTTGCTAGAATGTGAATGTTCTTTAAACGTATGTACTCGCTTATAAGACGATACCAAATGCAAACTGTATAGACCCGTGTCTGTCCCTTCAGGATGTGCCCCTTCAGGTTTTTATAAATAATCAACACAAACAATAAAGATCATTATCTGCAAGAGCAACATGCTACGGAAGATCGGGATCTTTGTTGATTTCAGTTTGACTCGACTTATAAGCGGGCAAATACGGCAGGATTTCCCTCGTGTTTTAAAGCTAAAAAACAATTGTGATGAAGATATTCACAACAGACTATGGCATATATAATAATAAAAATATCGCGTACGGTGTTATACAGTTTTATGTCGATTAAGATGACAATGAATATAGCGATCTTGGGAAATGCATCAGGAGCAACGCTATTAAAAATATGTAAAGATGGATTTACAAGGAAGGTATAACATTGATGTCTTGTCAGTATCTGAATATTATGATTTTCATTTAACTTTAGTTTTTATGAATGTTTTTATGAATGTCGCTAATGTCATAATACAAGCCCGATTCGTTATATATATATATATATATATATATATATATATATATATATATATATATATATATATATATATATATATATATATATATATATATAAAATCAGTATTTACACGCAAATTTGTATTGCTTCAAAAGTACCTTCAACAAAAATATTTTTCCATCCAATTATATTGCTTTCTATGTCCTCTGTGGTCTTTTTTTCTGGCTATTTTTCTATGTTTAATTACTTTAATTCCAATAATATATTTAACTATTTCTGAATATAATTTAGTAATAATTTTATTTATGAACAACTCAATAGATTTTCAATAACGAGTGATTCGCGGTTACAAAAAAAAAATCAAATATATCCTCATATTTTTTAAATTCCGACAATACCTTCTCATCTAATTTCCAAAACTGATATATAGTTTCTTGTAAGAGTAATATGACTACATTTGTTAACGCTCCATTTAAAGTCTAAATCACACACATGCGTACACGGACAAGATTATCCATTCGAGTATTGAAATTGTATCAATATCAAGCCAAGTGCGTATTAAATAATCAAGATATACAATGCTATCCTTGTTTGTATCATCAATAGTGACCCCATTTGCATGATTAAATAACACACAGTGAATATCTATGCTAATTTTGACTATCTCAACCATATATTATTATTTTGGAAAACGTTGCTTTCAACACTAGATAACCTAACTGGTATATCTTAAATTATGATATCCCTGGGTTCATTAGCCCAGCAGATACTGCCGTATGTCTAACGTGTGGAATTTGTCTGTAATTGCTCTATCAAAACGGTTACCACTGGATATCCTATCATAGTCGTGCTCATGTTTGGAAGAGTCTTTTTTATGTCCGTGCTTGACATCGCTTCCAAACGCTAGCTAGTTTATTCTCTGCGCGTTACTAGCGCGACCTCGCAACTAAAACTTCCAAACAGCTACTTCTACTGTATTTGTATCCCAAAGTAGCTCTTAACACCAGAAATGGTCCATTCACCATTGTTAGAAAACAACTGATAGGCTTGATAACCGTAGAACGTTATGATGACGCAGACACATCAAAGACTTTACGGTTGCCAGTGTTTGAGATTAATCGTGCAACAAAACAGTATTTCTGACTCTGTTATAGTACGAAAATATTTCGATAATTTTCTTATCTATGTAAGATTTGCTTACCGCGTCTTCACCGAAACTGTTGAGCCCAAAATAATGATTATACGCGTAGCTTTTACATCAGTAATACCAGCACTAGTTTCAAATATTGATAAGTCTGAGCTGTTGATTATTCTGAAGCCATCATAAGCCTGCATAATTATTGGCGTATATGACGTGTCAGAACTGCGTTTTACAAGTAGTTTTCTAGTTCCCATGCCAAACACTAAACATAACGTTTTACCCACGACGGGATCTATTGACATACTGATGTTTCTGTTATTGTTTGTTTTTTTTTTTGGTTGGTCAATTTAACAATATGCCGCTGCTGGGGACAAACTGGGATGCGTCTGCAGGTGTTCCCGTCTACGTTAAACAATTTTGTTATGCTTGCTTGGGTATTGTTTACGTCTAACAACCCATATTTTGGTTAATAACAGCTATTCGTAAATCTTCTGAAGATTATGCTACCATGGGATTATAAGCTTAATTTTCTTTGAGAACAACCAAGCGTAGCGATTGCTGAGCAGAAACAAAACACAACGTCTTGCCCACGGCAAGATCTGTAATTTGACTGATATTTCTGTAGGTGTCTGACGGCGAATTTAACAAGATAGGTCTATCTTGGCTAAACTTATTTTTCAAGCATTGTTTGTTTGCCAAGTGCATCATCGCGGTTAGCACGTGTTGTAGGCTTCTGGTGGGTAATTTATCGGTAACAGGATATTATTTCTTATGCACAGTTTTCCTTGCCTTCCAATAACTTTGATTCCAAAATATTTTACCCGAGACCATCTTGCGGCGATATATTGTGCTGGTGGGTAGCCATTAAGTTGATCTCTGAAAACGTTATTGGTAATGTCAAGCTCATTCTGCATAGTGTCGCCTGTCTTAGCCACACTTTTCTACTCACGATTTAACTTACTATAGCGAGACCCCACAGAGCATGTCGCCATTTTCTGCTTCGCCACTTACAGCTGAATTGATGTGGAACTCATGATGGCGTATTATTATACACTTGACTTTGCAAAAGCTATATTTTACCAAACAATTACATCTAAGAAATTAAGTTTAGCAAAACAAGTATGCATGCCAAAAGGTTTTTGTTACTAAACACTATAGTATAATCAGCAACGTTATGCCCAAGTAACACGAGTCAACAACGGGTTGAACTTGTTTAAATCAGTCAAGACTGATCAGAACAACAAAGGGTAAAAGGTATTATCCTATGAAGAAGAAAGATAATAATTTAAATTCAGAAAACTTGATAGAAAATTAACTAAATTTATAAATACTACAAAGTAGAATTATGACCGGCATTACCTCCTAAACATTTCAATGAAGAAAGGGCCAACACCATCACCAGAAGTCATTAACACCAGGCCCAAATAACTTCGTGGATATCACAGCAGAGATGGCTAGGCTGATGACACACAACGGACATATTTGCGATAATAGCATGATGAAGCCAAGTTATTCAACATTAAAACTAGAATCACATTAGCTGGCAGCTCGAGCGATAACTTTACCGCGCCTAATAGTCAGTGGACAGTATTGGAATTTGAGATTTTATTTACGCATAGTTTTGCCCCAATTGCGTACACGACAAAAACAAAAATGTCGACATAAACGGCGTAAATGATTTGCTTATCAACTGCTCTTTCGCAAAACGATCTTATGATGCAGAGGGGTCACAAGTTCATGTTATCTACGGTATTCAACCAAATACAGAACTTGATTCGAAAATAATCATAAGACCATCTCCGTTCATAGTATATCCCGTTAACAACGTGTACCATATGCCGGAGGTATTCATGTCGATTGCTGAAAAGATCGGCCGTGATTGGATCTAAACAAGGATTGCGTCACATAATAGCTTCCACCTGAGATCTGTTGGTGTTTGTTAGCGATTATCATATAAATGTAATTAAGGATAGATACATATACGACCACGACGAAATAAACGCATAAAGATCGTAGAGGTTGCTTATCGACGCTGTTTTCAAATTTTATTTCAGAATACTTGACATTACTTAAAAGGTGTCCCCGATAACGTTTGATGTCCGAAAGCGTTTCACTAATAGTGCCGATTGTGCCGCCAGGTTAAGAGTTTAATCTAAGATAGTAGACAAAATTAACGGTGATAATGAAAAGTTAAAACATTGAGGTTATAAAAACAATAGCGCCAACAGTAAAATCTGAGCTCGCTATGACCAAAACAAAATCAACAAAGAACGCACAAAAACAGTATCATATCAAGGTGAGCATGTATTACTAGAAAATGTGATATTTCCATACCGGTCACTATCTCTGATTCACACGCGTTACTATACGGGTCAAGATTGAAAGAGGACTAAAGGGGATTGTCATGTAAATAGATGTATATAAAATGTTCATTATGTTTATTCGGTATTTTGCTAAGATATTTGACAATATGCCCATCAATGAATCCACGATCGAATACTTTTACGTCGAATATATCGACAGGAAAACGAATGCAAATGGCAATAATCATAGGATATTTGAAAGGTGTGATGTAGACGTTTATTTGTTACCGCATAAATCGTTTCTAGATGTACGGGATAATCTTCAAACACTTCCTTCACCACCAAACGCGACAGCCGATTTTGTTAACGCTAATACCCAAGTAACACGAGTCAACAACGGGTGGAACTTGTTTAAATCAGCCAAGAATGGTCAGAACAACGATGTGATGGACGAGAATGATAATCCTATGTCTTTTAGAGATGATTACCGCAATCGTACATTGACAGACATGTTTTGGTGTAAAGATACCGGTACTGGGGATGCAGTTAGTTATAAATGTAAACATTGTGATGTAATGCAGCAAGCTAGCTTACCTAAACCTAACAAGTTTTAGGTGCACAACTGAGACTAGTTTTATAATTAAAAAATTTAATCGTGGTTGAAACGTAAAAATATTCATGAATATTCAATGTATAATCAAGGGGCAAAGATGTGATCGTTGAAAGATTTAATAGCACGCTAAAATATTTTACCAATATTAACACGTCAAGATACGTAAAGCGCGATCAAATCATTATTGGACAAGTACAATGATACCAAACATGGCTATATTCAAATGACACAAAAACAAGCTAGTGGAAAAAATAATCATGCACGTGTTCCTGACGCGTTATATTACAAACACAAGTTAGTGAAAAATATGATCATGCACGTGAAATCTTGGGCCATTTGAAATTGGTGTCATGAAATGATATTTTCCAGATTAGTTATTAGTAAAGATAGCTAAAGAGATTTATTCTGACTTTGAGATGAGTGTTAAAATAGTGACAGAAAAAATACAGATTGGCTAAGGTAAATGAGAGTGTGTGTTCCCAGACGAAAATTTATGTTTTAAGTAATCTCCCTAGCGAACTTATTCAGTCCAAGATTTTCTGCCAAAATAGAAGTCTCAGGGACTCCAAAGAAATTATTAGGTAATTTCCCTCGGTAAATAAATCGTCCAAGCGACATGGGTCTGGGTCTGAAAGAATTTGAGAGACCCGGAATCAGAGAGAAATTCAGCTTAATCGAAAAGGCAGCGATTCTTGGGAAAGCGCAATCGTATTGTCTCAATCACATACAATATGCATTAATTCAAGTTTGCAATTCTTTGTTGCATTTGTTTGTTTTAAATTCATACATCAATGGTCCGTGAGTTTGGAAGCTAAGATTTCGCATGCATTTCTTTCGAATGTTTTATGACTCAAGTATTATATGAATTGATTTGAACTAGTATGAATTTGTTCGAATTATCTCGCTTAGATGAAATATAAATCATGATTGTAGGAATGGCATGCATTACTCTGATTCGAATTGTGAGCATTAATTTATCTGCCTAAATATATGCGGCAGGTATGCTAAAATTGATTTTACTATGCCTGTGTCAATTGATCGCTACTTAGTATTAATCACTAATTAGTCAAGACAAGACGTGAAGTCAAGACAGGATGTGAAGTCAAGACAAGACGTGAAGTCAAGATAAATCAAGACGGGAAGTCAAGACAGGATGTGAAGTCAAGACAAGACGTGAAGTCAAGATAAATCAAGACGGGAAGTCAAGACAGGATGTGAAGTTAAGACAAGACGTGAAGTCCTTAATCATTTGTGTAGTTAAGTTGTGAATTCTCTTAAACGAGAAAATCGGCTTGTCTCGAAAGACATTATTCAGCTAGTAATTAATAGCCCACAATGGGCCGTAAAAGTTATCAACGAGGCCTGGTTATGGCATGGTCCCAGTTAGGAATGCTGATATTTGCTTGAGAAAGACATTAATCGTATGATAATATATTGCTTGTGTATCATTATTAGATTGCGAACTGACCATGGCTTCGTTTTTTATATACCATACTACGATATCTGACGTTAAAAGAGTTGGAGTATTGTTCGATCCCAGAAGAAGAAAAACCTGACAATATTTAAGTTATTTATTTGAAGGGGAAATTTGCTCCATACCTGTGTATCACGTAGTGGGAATAGACCACAAACAGCCAAGTTATGGTTTATGATACGAAGAGGTTAAAGAGAGAGAAAGAGATAAAAGGAAAAAGAAACACGGCACACCGACCTGTCACCAACAGTGATTTGGAAAGGACCGCAAGCAGCCAGGTTATACTGACATGCCGGCAATTTGAGTTCGATCATTCACTCGATTATAAGATGAAATTTGTTTTAATGGTATAATTGAGCGGTAACTGCATTTCACACAAATTTTAGTAATTTTTTTTTTCTAAAAGAATGTGTATCATTCAAATGTCATGTTCAATATCATTTTGATTATGAAATTGATTATTGTTGTGTTTTTCATACGGGGTCTCGGCTAGTTTTATTCTATATCATTCTTCAGAGCTCTGCTATTCCATCCGTTAATTTCTTATTTCATATTATTAATTACTCGATCCAGGCAATAACACTGTGGTCGATTATCTCCTACAAAAAGATAACCAAGGCGCCATAGCAGGTGTGGGATATATTATATATCACAAATCTCATATCACTCACCCACTCATAACACTGCTGAAAGATCTTTTTTACGAAAAGCAACTTCAAAAATCTAAACAAAGTACTTTATGAATCGAACGCATAATTAAAACGCGCTGTAATAAGTCGATGGTAAAATGGAGCGGCTATTCAGATAAATTATAATTTCTACCCATAATCTACGTGGATGACTCTCACCTCATTGTGAATTATTTATTTAGTAAAGTTTTATGAAAAAGCTTGTATAAATTGGAAACATAAAAGAGGTTCTCATTGGGTAAAATTACGTTTGACCTGCTATGTGCTACTGCTCGCTGATGTCTTTGACATTTTCTGAGACGTCTACGAAAATTGTTACGGGTAAGATCCAGCTTGCTACTGTACCAGGCCATGTTTGTCATGGCACGCGACTTCAATCAAAAGTGGAGTAAAATTAGAATTGCCAACCGACAGAGACGCATATAATTTTATCGTAAAGGATATTCGTGGTAGTATCTCAGCAGTAAGAAACAAACATACTGTAGCGAAAACAAGTATTTGTCGGATTAATACATCACAAAGGGATCTTAACTTGATATTATATTTAAACACATATTCTTTACGAATGCACCGTGATTCATAAGATGCCCACTCGTAAATTGAACTGGATAAAACCAAATCTGTTTACTCAAAAGCACATAACGAGTTACGATCATACTGTGTATATTATTTACATAGATTTAGAATACCCAGCGGAATTTCCCGACATATGCTCTGAGATTATTATTGATGATTGGGCTTGTAAAGATTTTTCTTTTCTTTTTTGCTGGTGCTGTTGACATTGTTGTTTTGGATATTGGAAATTTTGCAGTTTTGCTGTTGCTTGTTGTTCTTGTCTCTCTTGATTTTCTTTGGATTGTTCCTGTTGCCGTTCTACTTGTTGTTGTTGTGGTTTCCATTGTTGGGGGTTCGGTTTCTTTTATTTGCTCTTCGTGTTGTCTTTGTTGTTGCTGTTGTACCTTCTGCCTTTGATTTGAAGTTGTTTTTTCTTGCTGCTGTTGGATTTGTACTGTCTGTTCAGTGTGGATTTGTTTCTCTTTTCGCTGATGGTTTTGTTGTTGTTGTTGTTGTTGTTGTTGTTTTGGGCTGTCATTTCCTCTATTTGTTCGTCTATGGATATTTGTTGTTGTTGTTGTCGTCTTTGTATTCCCTGTTCATTTATCCTTGTCGTAGTCTCGTGGGTTTGGGGGCATTTGTGTGTTCTATGTCCAGTTTGTTGGCATCTGCTGCACTTTCTGTGATATATACACCCTTTGTATCACGATTTGGTCAAAAAACCATGTAAGAAAAAAGCTCTTTTTACTTCCGTCAATTTGCTTTTTTCTATTTCCAGAATTCTTGTGCCGTTGTATATGGATGTCGAGAGGATTGTATCCAGTCGTGATGAGATAACTGTTATCTTCAATTTTTCCTCAAATTTGTGGACTGTAGCCTCCAAAGGTATTTCTAACGGAATGTCCTACAGGTGTAGCTCTCCAGTTTGCTTTTTTATTTTACGTAGAATTGGTGTAGGTTTTGTAGTCAAAGCTTTTTCTCCAGCGATCTGAATTTCTCCATAAGGTAATACTATCAAGATAACCATATTGGAAACTTATTTCGAGAAAAGACTTTCTTTCAACTTGATAAATAAATCTGTGTTTGGCACGATCGTGGAAAACGAGTCAACGTTGACGTAGTAAATGCTTAAGGTTGAGGAAACGAATCGGTAAATGGTCTATTCAATGAAAATATTTAATGACAATTAGCATTTAAAAAACAAAAATACAACTAAGTTAACCAATTTATTGCCGATTTACCGTGTTGGAATTATCAAAGCATCTCATGTACGATTTTCATTACATTCAAATCAAAGTAACATAATGTAAGAATATCAAGTTATGTTTAAATGACACAGACTCTGATATGAAATAAAAACAAATCATCTTTACTAGGATATGTATACACATAAAAAAAGTATTTAATTTTTTGATTCTGCTAGCGATAGTGAGCTTTATGACGTCAGCAATAAGAAAGAAACTGGAAAATTACAAGATGAAACGTCGTCAATACCATTAGCGGAATTCGTTGGACTTAGAAGTAAAATGTACTGAACAAAACTGGGGAAAGGTACGAAATGAAAATGTGCAAAAGGTAGTTTAAAAAGACATTGTAAAAATGTTAGCAATCATTATTATAACTTACAATCATTAAGCCGAATCATTTGAGAGCAATAATATATAATAATCACATTTTCACTTATTACCTAAATAAAATAGGACAGTCTTGTTAGGACGACGAGCGCTATGTTTTTCATAAAGGCATAGACAAGTGCATATTGTCATTTTTTAAGTAACTAACAATTCATCCCAAGATATTTTCGCTGTAGTTGGATCATATTATGCCATGGCCGCAAGAATATAGTGTAGTTATTTGGATAGCATGTTGTGACCGCAACTTTTTCATTCACGTTGTTTAGTGACCACGAAAAATGATAACGGTATAGGTCATCAAGCGTTTGACATATCATGAAGCATGATCATGTTATAAAAGCTTGGGATCATGACCCACCACGGTGTATCAAAATGTTGCGGTGATATCCGCTATCCCTATTACTAATTGGGATTACAGTTAGTTTTGTCAATCAAGCACTGAGACATCGTGAACGTCAGAAACTGGTGATCTGCTTAGAAAAGTTTGGTTTAAGCAAGTTGTAACGTTTAGGGTGTGTAGTACGTAGTTTTTGGGGAAACCAATGCTAACACACACAAAAATAACAAATCTCTGTAAAAGATAACTTGTGTTCATTAAAGCCTATCTTACAACCATTACAACAAATGCATTTTAGTTGAAGGATGCAGACTTGCCGCAAGTCATGCTGCTTGCTCGACAAATAATCCATAGACGATAAAATGGTTTGAAGTGAAACAAATCAGTACGGCATCGATACTACCATATGTTGACAACAATTTGGTTCATAATAGCCGTCATTATTATAGTGCCGATGATGATTACGTCATAATAACCCTCACCGTTATTATTCCGATGATGATTACGTCAAAACACCCATCATTATTATATGCTCATTTTTTTCAGTTAACTTTACATTGTCAGAATCGTTCAGTACTTTACGATATTAAACTCGCGTGCAATTGATATTGAACTCACGTGAATAAAAGAACTACTTTCCATTGAAAAACAAGCAATGGACGCAGACGCCAGCACTTTTGATTTATTTTATTTATCTGTGGAAGAAGTAAACCAACTGAATGAACTAAAGCAGATGTTTTGTGAACTGCCACATGCCAGCTGCTTTGGCACATTCCGCGTTAACTTATTTGATACAATGTTTCGGATTTAGGCAATATATAGACGCCAGACAGGGTCCTTACAAATAACATGCACGTGACAAGGTATAAACTGTCTTATTTAGCTGGTAATAAGAATGGAAAAAAATATACTTACAGTTTTACATCCTGAACTTTCTCAGAATGTACTGTAAATCCGAATTACATGATCCATGTTATGGGTTCTCAAGCTTGGTTACGCATTTCGAAATTGTACTATAATTTCGACTATATTCCAAGTACAATTACATCCTCCTTACTGCACTCAAAATGGAATAAACATTAAATTCCATAGCGTCTTTTTGATCATTGCTATTGAAAGTCTTCATATTTTTCCCACATTATGATTTCAAACATTCAGTAGCAGAACAGAAAAATACTTGCAGATGTCAACAGTACGCTGCTCCGTCGCCACTGAAATCCGATGTACTTCATGAAGAATTGGCTCATAAATCCAGCGCATAATCACGAAAATTCGTAGAAACCACAACAAATGCCAAAATCTATTCATTCCAGATGTTGCAATGCGCATTCATTCACAATATGACTCCATATTTCAATTTTAAGTAGACCAAAACGTCATTTTCTTTTGAAAGCTATGTTTAGCGCGCGACCAAGTTCGAATTTATCGGGGCGGAGTTATGTGCGCATTAACACTGTTGTTGTTGTGTAATGATGAATCTGCGCTTGTGTATTTAGTTCGGAATACGGCATACATTCATTGTACGTTTATTTACATAATTAAGCCTTAGGTAGAATAACAAATGAGCATATCATCAAAAGGTTACTGCATTTGTATGGGAAAATATGAACTCGTTTTGTCGGATGGATATACTGCACTCACAAGGACGTGCAGTATTTCCATCCATAAAACTCGTTCATATTTTCCCATCCAAATGCAGTAACATATAATTATTATGACGATTACATCATAACTGCCGTCACCATTATGATTCCGATGATGATTACGTCATAATAGCCTCATTATTATGATTCCAGTTATGATTATCTCATATGGGTGCTCACCAGTTATTATGTACTTTTAAGAGAGTGACTTATGTAAGATAAAGTTGTTTGCATTTAAAACATGCACATTGGAGAGAATTTTGGCATACCTCTATGCTACTTTAATGTAATGTGGCTGACATTTCTTTGGATATTGTACTTTTGGAAATTGTACATGATCTAAGCACACTGTTAACTATAATGACTGCTCCCTTGTGCTCAAAATATCAGCCTGAATTAGTCTAAAGTACACTATCCATAGCAGCTATTAAAATAGGGAAATGAATTTTGCCAGACTATACAATACCAGCTTCTGAAAGTGCAATGAATGAATTACCAAATAAATAAAATATAAAAAATGATCTGCTCTTTTTAAAACAATTTACCTTTGAAGTTCAGGAAGTAAAAATGACCAAGAGGAACCAAAAGATTTTTGAAATGTGCATATCTGGAGTAAGGCCAAGCTGTATACTCTATAACCCATGTTACACCCATCAATCATAAACGTAAATAAAGGGAATTAAAGATTTTTTTAACAATATGTACGATATACAAGATCTTTTTTAAAAAGCATAATCAGTGAGGAAAGCCAGGGAAATTCTTTTTTCTTTAAAATTCTAACCCTATGCAAAATACGAAACATTAGAGCGCCACCATAATACCCGTCATTATTATGATTTTGAGTTTAATTACGTCATAATTTTCCGTCATGATTATAGTTCCGATGATAATAGATCCTCTCCTGAACTGAATCAGATTATCACAGTCAGTGAAGTAAAAAGTTTGCATCTAGATTTTGTACCTTGAGTAAAGTTTACAGGCGTCTTTTTAACGTATTTGTTGCATCACCCTTACTTTGAATTCTTCACATGATCTGTCACAGGCTATGGGGATTGCTGTCACATGCTATAGAGATTGCTGTCACATGCTATGGGGATTGCTGTCAAAATTCTCTGGAATTCTGAAAAGGAATGCAAATATGAAGGAACCTATTCACCGTTTGCTTACTACTCGTCATGGAATTTAACCAATTTGATCCTCCTTCGTTCCACATGTTGATCGTCTAAGCATATATCCCTCAAATTCCATTTCACTTTGCTAATACTTACAAATGTTAAACTGCAGTGAGAGGTTTGTTTGTTTGTTTGTTTGTTTACTTGCTTGCTTGCTTTCTGTTTTTTTGTGGGGTTTTTTTGTTAATTTTTTTTAGATATATGTATCATATGATAACAAATCCATTCTTCCCTGAAGTTTCTGCACCTTTATTTAAAATAAAAAGTAGGGCTATGAATTCTGACATGTGACTGGGGATACAGTCCGAACAAAACGAAGGTTTTCAGCTACTGCTAATATAAATTTGACGTGTGTGCTTAAAATAAATATTTATCCACTAAAAATGATTATTTTAATGTTACACAAAGGAAAAAGTTTGATTCTTTTTAACCAATTATTCTTTTTTACTTTCCAAACTTTTAAATGTCAACAAAATTCATTCCCATGTTTGTTTAATGTAATAATGGTGCATATATATGTATTTATCGACCACAAGGTATAAAAGAGTAAAATTGTGTATGAACACGAAATACAACAATAATGTAACATTATGACGTTAAAGCTATAACTGTTGTGGTAATTATTTTAAAACTAACCTTTCATATTTGAGCTTTTGATGACGTTATAGATTAAAAGGTGACATCAAGATAGTTTTGCCTGTATAAAATGGGTAAACGTGATGAAATCATACCAAATAGAAGAAGTTAATGCAACATTTTAAGAATTGCTGGCATTTTAGTATGCCCAACCCCAATTCCATGTTTGCAGTTAAAGCAAAAACGTCATGAAGAGAGTTGACTTGAAATACATAGCCTACTCATCAGCCTAAAGACCCTCGTCATGAAGAGAGCTGATTTGAAATACATCGCCTACTGATCAGCCTAAAGACCCTCGTCATGAAGAGAGTTGACTTGAAATACATCGCCTACTCGTCAGCCTGAAGACCCTCGTCATGAAGAGAGTTGACTTGAAATACGTCGCCTACTGATCAGCCTGAAGACCCTCGTCATGAAGAGAGTTGACTTGAAATACGTCGCCTACTGATCAGCCTGAAGACCCTCGTCATGAAGAGAGTTGACTTGAAATACATCGCCTACTCATCAGCCTGAAGACCCTCGTCATGAAGAGAGTTGACTTGAAATGCGTTGCCTACTGATCAGCCTGAAGACCCTCGTCATGAGGAGTTGACTTAAAATACATCGCCTACTCATCGGCCCGAAGACCCTCGTCGTCAGGAGTTGACTTGAAATACATCGCCTACTCGTCAGCCTGAAGACCCTCGTCATGAAGAGAGTTGACTTGAAATACATCGCCTACTCATCAGCCTGAAGACCCTCGTCATGATGAGAGTTGACTTGAAATGCGTCGCCTACTGATCAGCCTAAAGACCCTCGTCATGAGGAGTTGACTTAAAATACATCGCCTACTCATCGGCCCGAAGACCCTCGTCGTGAGGAGTTGACTTGAAATACATAGCCTACTCATCAGCCTAAAGATCCTCGTCATGAAGAGAGTTGACTTGTAATACAACGCCTACTGATCAGCCTGAAGACCCTCGTCATGAAGAGAGATGACTTGAAATACATCGCCTACTGATCAGCCTAAAGACCCTCGTCATGAAGAGAGTTGACTTGAAATACATCGCCTACTGATCAGCCTGAAGACCCTCGTCATGAAGAGAGTTGACTTGAAATGCGTCGCCTACTGATCAGCCTGAAGGCCCTCGTCATGAGGAGTTGACTTGAAATACATCGCCTACTGATCAGCCTGAAGACCCTCATCATGATGAGAGTTGACTTGAAATACATCGCCTACTCATCAGCCTGAAGACCCACGTCATGAAGAGTTGACTTAAAATACAACGCCTACTCATTGACCCGAAGACCTCGTCATGGAGAAAGTTGACTTGAAATACATCGCCTACTGATCAGCCTGAAGACCCTCGTCATGAAGAGTTGACTTGAAATACATCGCCTACTCATTGGCCTGAAGACCCTCGTCATGAAGAGAGTTGACTTGAAATACATCGCCTACTGATCAGCCTGAAGACCCTCGTCATGAAGAGTTGATTTTAAATACAGAGCCTACTCATCAGCCTGAAGACCCTCGTCAGTGTCGTGCCAGAGTGTCATAACCTTTCTAAATCAACTGGGTCATACACATATATCGTTTTTGAGAAAGAAAAATTATGACTGAGAAAAAGTGATGCAAAACACAATGCAAAAGATTAGTATAGCAAGCCTTAACGCTTTCGGGGTCTGCTTATTCATGTCCGATATTAAGGATAACAAAACTAATATATAATAAGCACACAAGCAAAAAAGTTATTGTCTGGTTTAACGCCATATTTCAATGCAAGATGGGATATAAATGGTGGTCATTATAACTAATGGAGAAACATCACGGAAAGAAAACGATCAGGACCACCGACTCACTGGAAGCACGTGGCAGCTTTCTCACATACCCCTTTTAGCCGTGGTCGAGACTCGAACTCACACGGACAGAGGTGAGATAGCAGTCATCAGTAACGGCAACCGTTTTAGATGACACGTCGACCAGGGGCCCCCACAGGCAAAAATAGCAAAGGTGAGAAGCGATCCTACTTTAAAAGCTATCGCATAGGTTGATTCAGAATCCGTCTTCATCGCAACAATGCCAGATGATGGATACTAATGAAAATTGCAGACACACGGAAATATTCTAATTTGTGACTTTGGGACCTGTCTTGTATTAAGTATACATTGGTATTGATCAAACTAGTTCATGTTTTAAGGCATACGTTTCTGTTATCATTTACTTACAGTACTGTATGTTATTTAATCTATAGATCTCAATTCAGTTAACCTAAAAGATACCACTCAGCACAGTATAATGAATCATCTAGTCCGCTCTCTGTCGCACGCCAAAATAGAACGTCCGCTATATAATCTCGCATCTACGTGTTTTCACATATTTTGACAGAGTCCTTTGCTCGGTTAGATGCAATGCAGTTAGTAACGAAACCAGATATGCCTTAAAAGTTAAAAGTTATTATACGCCATGTCTGCCCGCTAGTAACATATATCCCAATATAGGTATAGGACCACTAATTATTTTGCAGCTAGGGATCCATTCTACTGGTGGAGGAATTTTTGGTGTTGTTGTTTTTTATTTAACGCCATTTCGCAGCGCAAGATAAGCTGTACATGGGGACAGGGCCTGCGCCAGACCCACCCAGACTATCTGGCGCCCTAGGTAAGGTTAGATTCTGGCGCCCCCCCCCCCCCCCGGAAAATATCAATTTCAAAATTTATAAACAATATTTTTTTTAAAAAATGCGCCCCCTGAAATCAGCGCCCTAGGCAGCTGCCTAGTTTGCCTATATGGTAGCGCCGGTCCTGCATGGGGATCAGTATAAATGGTGGAGGTAGAACAAGGAAAAATCCCGGTATGAACTACGGACCCACAGGAAGCTACTGGTAAGTGTTTTTTCCACATACTCACATTAGCAGGGCCAGAAACTCAAGTCCACAAAAATGTGAGATGAAAGTGATTACTGAAGGCGAGCTCTTTAGACCACTCGGAAACTCCCTGGTCCACTGGTAGGGGAGAATAAAACTAGAGTACTAAATCATTTAATATGCGTCCATTGGCTAATAAATGGGTTCAATTTCACAAACTTCAGTCTATGTTCTGTACTTGAGAACAAAACATTTACTTTTTAACATAATGCGTTTAATTTTCCTCTGACTAAATAGCTTATGCACTCTTGGTGCAAGGCTATGTAAATAGGGAGCCCCTCTCCCCGTTTAGCAGCACTAGCATCAGTTTTTAAGAATGAAAAACATATTTATCTAGCTCTTGTGAATGAAACCATTTGTGGTTTGTAAGCCAGATTAATGAAAAACTTATTTTCATTTTTTTTAAATATATTAATATTAAATTTTTTTGGAAATTAATTAGTCGTATGATCGCTAAATGTCTATGATAGCTTTGTATCTGATGGTCAACTTAAAACCTATAAGATCACCATAACGAATTGAGATAATCATACATTTGTAAATGTTGCCCTTTTTTTAATGCACCGGATTTTTGTCTTACTCCGTCTTAACCAAGCGGTGATCATTTTACAATCAAATGGATCCGTCAGTTAGGAGAGTACGATACTATTTCCAACAAGGATCATCAACTATCTAAACCAGTGCTCCAAAGCATGCTTGCCTGCAGCTTTTGGATTTAGTTGTCTTTGTATAGAAAAATTGTAACGAGTTTTACAGATAGGCGTTAGAGGCACAGTCAACATGTCTTTTTGACATTATGAAAATACAAATTATTTCATCTGCTCGCGTTTTCGCAGAGGAATAACGTAGAATAAAGTCACGGAGTCATGGTCATTCCTCAACGATTATGGACAATATTTATTTCTTCATTAAAAATACGATTTCGCTTTGTATTTTTAACATGATTCGCGCACATATGGACTCACAGTGAAATGGCTCATTCGAATTATATAAATTCTCACAAGGAAAGAAAGGTATATAATTCATTCACGTTACGATTTAAGAAACGCCTTGTGACGAGACATGTAATTGAAACTAACCAGTAAATACACGGGGAAATCGACTTTTTAATATCCATGCCAATAAAACAAGGTCACTTTTAAAATGGAATAATGGCAATGACTAATGTCGGAGGACTACAGTCACTTGGCAACATACGCACATCAGACACCAATTTAATTTTTGTTCGTTTTTAAATTGCAAATAGCAGGACAGGATTATTGAAGAAAATAACGAGCTCGCAAAATCCATCTTAATGCAGTGTGTGGGTGGGTGGGTGGGTGGGGGTATCGTTGCACTAGATATATCTCTAGACTTTAATCATGCAACCTTTCGTTGGCACACCCGACTGTTTGGCAGGTTTTCAGTGCTCACAGTGCCACGCTTGCAACATGTGTAATGCTGTGTCACTGAGCAACCAAAGAACGGTAACTATTTGATGTATTATTATTTTCATACATACATCCTACTAAGCTACTAATCTTCTGTATCGAAATTCAACCACGAGAGTTTTATAATATCACATAGGACTGTTCTTAAAGAGAACATTTTCCAGCTATCGCAAAACTGTCAATGACTGATCTTTGATCTGAAAGAAAAGCATCAAATTCTCTATGATATGTACCGTCTATACTCGCTTATAAGTCGAGTCAAAGTGCAATCAAAAAGGACTATGATTTGTCTTAGCATAATGTGCAGATCAGGGTTTGTGCTGTTTGCTTTAATGATTATTCCTAACAAACTACACGAATCCAGATCTGATGGCACATTATGCGCTGACAGTTCTGGGTCTGTTAAGTTTGCAGTTGGATTCGTCTTGTCAGTGAATATATACAGTAGATCTGCCTTTATTCTCATCGCCCCACTTTTACATAAGCTAAATTAATTCCAAAAAAAAGGTTTTAGTTTCTAAACTTTAACCTTTTTTATAAAAATAAAAAAAAGTGTACTACTCCATGACGATCGCCTGACACTGTTTCCTTCGGATATGTTGTTCATTGGTTACAGCTAATATTTGAACATAACATTTCCTTTCAGGCCGCACTTTGATTCAATAACAGGATATGGCATCCCCTAATTCTGATATTTGACCTCCTCTCAATTAATCACAAAGATCATGACCCTGAAAGCGTACAGTGGCTTTAACTGAAATGACTTTCAACCATTTTCGTTTTTTTTAACGTCCCTTTTTTTAAATCAGAATATTAAAAAAATCACGAAGTCTGCCAGTCTTAAATGTGTCATATCAAGCCAAAGAAAACACTCCCAAAAAACGCAACATATTCTCGGGTAAAACCATAAAATCACCGACACCTCATAGGACAGGTATCGACACCAGGTTGACTTTATTCGGTCCTTAAGCTGCGGTTGGTAGAGTGTCCTAAATAAGATCCGTATAAATTAGTTAAATATTTTTTTTTCTGAAAGGAACTAAAGTGACTTGTGGTCTAACCCCATCAGTACGTAGTAGGTGAAACGTAAATACGCCCTACCCAAAGAGAAGAATCTACCAATAAAACTGGAACGTTTGAGTATTTTCTGCATACAAACGCGAGTTATTTTGCAATCTTCCCACTCCGTCGTAGTCACTATTCCTTAACGTTAAAAATAAGGATAATTAAAGTCATGATTATCTTCATAAAATATAATTATCAATGATAGGCAAAAAGGTTTCCTGACTATTAATTCACTCTAAAATGATTATGGGTGTGTTTCTAAAACTCCTTGACTTCTGCACGATTCAAGTCAGTAAATCATTGTGGAGTCTCATTCTTTGTTTTGGCTTCTCCTCTCTAATTATATAATGAATTTTGCAATCATTCAAGTGCTTTATCGAATGGAGACAGCCTGTGGTGTGAATTTCATGATATAAGTCACGTACTCTGGCGAATGCAATAAAGAGATAGTTTTTCCGACTTTCTAACACCGAACATATATTGTCTCATGTTTAAAAGCAGCAGGATTTCATAGCTCTAAGGCTTAAGTAGGTAGTTTATAGTTGTGCAATATTAACAGATCATCAAATAACCGGAAATATTTTGTCTTAACTAACCATCAAACAACCGTAAATGGTTTGTTTTAACCGACCATTAAACAACCGGAAATGATTTTCCTTAACCGACCATCAAACAACTGGAAATATTTAACCTTAACTGACCATCAAACAATGTTTAGTTTATCTGAAAATTAATTGCAGGAATATTCAAATCTACATAACGAACAATGTAATGTACTATCTGAAAGTTTCAGTGTGTGTTCGTGTTTATATGCGTCACGATTGTAAAGAAAATAATTGTGTGTGTATTTGTATATTTATTTGATCGATGATCTGTCGAATGATATTGACTCCGTCGTCATGGCAAAAGTAACAAAGCCAATGAATACTAGTTAAGTGATATTTTCTTTCAGTAGATAAGAACATTATTTGTTTAAAGGCCTATTACGAAAATGTTAAGGCAAATATAATAAACGTTTGAACATGTATTCGCTGTTTACCGATAGAGAAAGGAAATGGGAAAATGTGCCTAGATATGAAAGATTGTGTATACGCGTTCCAATCCAAACTGTGTGGAGGATAAATGTCATTATCTCCTTGAATATAGCTATTTCAGAGAACAAACAAAGCAACTTCAACCCAAACACATGTATACGAGACCTAATGTACGAAAGTTTAAATATTTATTGTGTTCTGAGAAACTTGATGTTTTTAGAAATCTGCCTAAAATGATTTAAATTATATTATCAAAAATTCGTTAATTTCAAATCATCTTTACACGATGTGTTTATTGTTCGATCATTTTATTCGTATGGAAGAGAAAACTACCAGCGGTTCTTTAGTATAAAGCATTGAGTTTATTACAGATTAATTTGTATTCCATGTATTGTAAATTATAACCTGTCTGCCCAAATATACCAATATTTATGTAATTAAGTTTCAACGTATTCTTGTACCATTGAAGTAATGACTGTAACAATGCAATAATTGTATCAATCTGAGTTAAACTGCATTTACTGTGAAAACTAAGTATACTGTCCATGGTTGATGTACACGCATGCAAAGTGAAATATTAATATTTGACCTCACCTGATGCATATTGTAAACTGATTGTAATAAAGAATGTGTCATTGTCATTTTCATTGTCGTTGCCATTGTTTAAAAACGTCAAATTTATTGTAATCAAAAGCTATAATGTAAAAGTTTCAGGCATGAAATGAAAATCACTATCTGTATCAAACTGACCAATGCTATGAAGCCACGATCGTGATTCGAGACACGAGATTTCGAGACAAATTGATCCGTAGCAGAAGATTCGAACAGCTTCCTCGTGATACATCAATGGTTTATACATTATCACGCTATCGACGCAAATTGGAACATGAATCTTTACACATGTCTTTTCTTGCATTATTTAGCAGTTTTTTAATATAATAAACCCTATCCAAGAAATTATGGGAAAAATCAACACTGCCAAGAATCAACCTGTTTCCTAGTTTTCCAGCTTATGCCCTCTGAAATACGTATCGTGATGTTTAATTCGATTTTAAGAATGAAGTGTTTTGATCTATTGGAAGAAATTAATCTCTATATTTAATTGAACAATGGTCGTTTTAGAGGTATTGAAGGAATCGATTTGTCGAGTTTTTCAGGATTACGAATCTGTACTGTAGGTTAAAATTATTTCGTTTTTTAATATTGTTATGTATATTTAATTTGTATTATATTTTTGGCTTTTCTTAATGATTATATGTTATCTACATTTATATTTAGAACTTGACCTTGTCCAAAATTAAGTTCACTGTGTACCTGACTAGGGATATTTCTTTGCAAACAACATACACAATACATAGCTAATATTTCTTTAGCAGTGGGGATTCATATTCTGAGCATATTAGTAATGTAAACATATTAAAGATACAGTCTTGAGTCTGACCTCATAATCTACTGGAATGAAAAATTCCATTAGGTTACAGAGCATTTTCAGAAACTGGTAATTGCGACCTCAAATTGAGAGCTGTTTAATCTTTTTTTTTTTTTTATCTAAACGTTATTCATTTTTGCCTTAACATCTTGAAGTAGAATTAGTCTTATCGTTGTTTTCAGTTTTTATTTACGTGGATTTATTTATTCAAATTATTATTCACTTGAAATGCAAAGTGCTCATTGGTAATATTCTTGAACTGGAACATTAATTTGGAATTATGATGAATTCAGACAAGAAAATTTTTGGATTATATTATTGTGATACATCAAAAGACTCTTTGGACATCGCCACAATCCTAACCACTAGCACAGCGGCACGTTCGAGACCACGTGCACATTAAAGCATTCAATATTGAAACTTACTTGGAATACCACTGTAATTCAATTGGCACTTTATACATTTGGACTTGTCATAAAACTTTAAAGAGTATTTGGGATTAAATTCATTGTAAATTTTTATTTTGTATTCTAGGGACAAATATTATATGTTGAATTTTACAACCCTTGTTGGTTTTTGCTCTTCTCTGTTACTTAGTTCAAAACCTTAGAGTCAAAACAATCTATTTACAAAAGCAGAACCTTTACTTTTTTCAAATAAAAATATTAATGAGATTATGCTCATTTTTACAACACATATTAAAATGTAAAATATTGTATCACTCTATTGTAGAGTGGTAGGACAGTGTAGCTCAGTGGTCATGATATCGGTATGTGACCACGATATTGATGTAGCTTGCGGTATTTCACCAGCACCCATATTAACAATAACATTTTAACTCACTGAATAAAAACATAAAAGCGATAGATTGAAAGAGAATGCTATTCTAATTAAACTTGTAGAGAAACGTTTATGTTAATCTAATTCTTGTTACTAATGGGGCTTTTTGTTTGTGTTTCGTCCAACATAAATAATTTACACACAATTACATTTACATCTAATGTCAAGCGAAATTACATGCGATTTTCTTCAGTGAAAATGGCATGACAAATAATAGTTCTCTTCAGCTAGATCTTTTTTGACACAGTGAGGATCATTAAAATGTATTCCGCCGAATAGTACGAAAACAAATGGCTGTTTAAGTTTGCTTCCTGTAGTTTTTATCATCTTATTGGGCACATGTATCCAAACAATTCATTTGCACTCGTCGTTCATTTTTGCGTAGGTCCTATAGTATCTATGTAGAAGTTCCTCACTACTCAGTTTTGATAATAACTAGATTATATAATTGTGGTATTTAGTTTGCAAGAAGCGAGGCCAATGCCATCAAATAATAAAAAGGTTCGCAAAATTAATTCACGGCACACAATCCATGGATGTTACCCTTTGTTACGGAAAAAGTCGATGAATCGAACAGAAATAATATTAGCAACAAACGATGATTTTTTTCATAATTATAGAATATATAAAAATGGAATGGTTTCTGCATAATTTGAGTGTTCAGATCTAAAATATGAACCCATTTTTATGATATCTTTTCAAATAAATTCACAGGAAGCATTCAAACACATGTGCCATCCACCATTTTTAATATTGGTTTTTGGCAATTTTTGAAAATTCTTGACCTCATGTTATTTCAAGCTGAAATTTGCATATTTCTTACATATATTTTATATAGAAATGTTTTGTGAACATTCAGCTATAAGAATAAATTGACTTTTTATATGTTCCATGTAATTCAGTAACCTCTCTGTGCCTTTTTATCATCTTCCCACCAACATTTTTGCATGAAATACTATATTTTTGAGTCATACACAAGTTGAAATTATATGTTGCTTTTAAAATGGAATATTTTCGGCTTAGAGTGTGCAGATTTAAAAAATGAGCCCATCTTTATAATATCTTTTCAAATAAATGCACAGGAAGCATTGAAACAAATGTACCGTCCACCATTTTTAATATTGGTCTTTGGTCACTTTTTGAAAATTCTCGACCTCATGCTACGTCATGCTGAAAGTTGCATATTTTTTACATATGGTTATATATAAATGTGTTGTGAACATTCAGCTTCAAGAATACATGTACTTTTTCTACGTTCCAGGTACTTCTGAAGACTTTCTGTGCCTTTTTATCACACGCCCCCTAACATTTTTGCATGAAATAGCATAATCATGAGTCATACCAAGTTGAAATTGTATGTTACTCTTAAAACCAATAGTGCATATTCATTACAGTGTTCTTGTACATATATACATTTATCTGAAATCACCATTTAGTAAATAACAATTGCTATTTTAGAATTTAGTTATCATAAGATATATTTTATCAGTTTTTATATCTATAAAATAAAATCAATGACAAAAGGTTTTCCACTAAGTTTTCATTACAGTAAGTCAGGATTTCTGTAGAGTCAACTTAGGATGGAGCAACCTTAAATTTTGGATGTCCTAAATTTGCGATATTTTCATAATAATTCTGACCATTGTTTTACAATATTACATAGTTCATGAAGTAAAGACAATTGTGCTATCAGAGATAGAGAAGAAACTGGCACTGAGTTGGTTCTCAAGAAATATTTATGATTATGTATTTGTTTAAATGGAGAAATACTAGAGATTGATTCTCTCTTCCTTGGCTTATGATGGCAATATTCATATTGATATTCACAAAAAATGGCATGACAAGTTTTAATGAATTTGTTTTCATTCTTCAAAATTCTGAAAAATAGTTAAACTTGTACCTCTTTTCCGTCCCTACTAAACATGAACATTTGAATTTTAATACCAATGTCTCTAGATAAAATCGTACGTAGAACAGATGACCTGACATTAATAATATCTCAGTGATCACAATCACATACATATTATCAATAAGTCTAGTATCACTGAGTCGGTGAGTGATACTCCCGTCGAGTCTCTAACCTCGAAAATATATTACGCAACAAAAGTTGTACAAATATTTTGTAATAAGTTTGGTATAATGAATGATAGTACGTCTGTATCATCCGATTCCTTGCTATAAACGTCTGCATTTTCATACAATCACGTTTTCGTGTGTTTTTGAACCCAAATTATGTCGTATTTCTGTCATTGTTTACATTTTGTACGTACCCATGTGCCGGGAAGAATGACCGTTCTTGCTGGCATGGGTAACCTTTGAAAAAGATGTAATTCGTGGGTTTTCCGCAAATATTCTCACACATTTTACCATTATTCTCGTAAAAAGAACTCCAAAGTATTTAAAAAGTATGCGTAGGTGAGCGCATATGTTCGTTTATTTAGTTTTTCAGCGTTTTCAAAAATTCGGTTTTCGTTTTTTTCCCGCTGAATAAGCTGTAGAAATGGCCCAGTGTCATATACGCTAAATATAGACATTTGACCTTTCAACCATGAATACATTCGGATGTAATAATGTCGACTTTATACATATTAAAGCGGAGAAAGTACCGGGTGTAATGAGGTTGACATTTTGAGAAAATGTTAATCTTGATCGCCAGTGCCCTCTATCGGCGTCCCCTGTTGCTAAGAATATACACTGTATTTCATAACGTAAACAAGATCAGGAAATCAATTTTGATGCGGAAACTGATGAGTACAGAATACATAAAGAAAGAAGGCGTTAATCAATAATGGATCACAATATTTACGGTCATGCAAATGGCTCATCGTAATTTCTCAGACTAAATCATTTATTCTTATAGAGATTGTAACGAAGCAAATAAACTGGCATGGTTCAATTAATCTACATCCAATAAAGAACACCAGCGGGTATAAATTATTCTTATTTTCTGATACGACTGCACTAGTTAGCTGTTCAACCTTTAATGCTATAATCATAGGTTACTGCATTTGTATGGGAAAACATGAATGAGCTTTTGTTCTTAGTAATACTGCACAACCTGGGGAATGCACTATTACTCCGCAAAATGAATTAATACTTTCTCATACAAATGCAAAACCTTTCTAGTATATACTCATTTTGTGTTTCAATTTAGGGATTAATAATAGAAAGAATGCGCTAAAAAAATTAAGTAACTGAATTTATGCTGTGTTCCAAAATAAATACACAATCGTAGATTCATCAATACACAGTAAAAATATTGATGCGCACATAGCACAGCCAAGCGATTTTTAAACTTTCTTGCCCATTGGATATTAGTGTTAAAAAAATCTAATTTTTGTCTACTTAAAATTTAAATTTAGACTCATGTTGTGAATGAGTGGGCGTTGAAAAATCTTTTCCATTTGGTATGGAATTGATAGGTTTTGTTTCTCTGTCGATCCAACTCAATTCTGCTTTTCTGTTTGAGATGGTCTGTATTTATTAGCTGAGTCAATTCCGTAAGATGCACATGTGATCTGCGAAGTGGAGGGATCCGTGTTTAATCTACTCTGTTTCTGTTCTGTCACTGATTGTCTTGAATCATAATGTGGGAGAAATATGATTCTTTTTATTGAGATTATTTAAAAGAGGCTAGAAAATATCACATTCGTTTCGTTTTGAGCGCAGTAAGTAGAATGCGATTTCGGTTGGAACTGTAGTCAAAATTACAGTTCATTTTCAAGGTGTGTATCAAGTTTTGGAACGAATGACATGGGTCATGTAATTCTGATTTGCAGAACTAAAAAGGCACATTTTGAGGTAACTTGCATGCTTCTTGTTGGAGGAACCACAGCTATGATCTGTATACTCCATCGCTAGCCTAACATCGTACATAAATAGTTAAAGGGGAAATTGGCAAAGCAGCTGTTGTGTGACAGTCCATTTAACCTGTGGAAATACTACTTTTTCGTTGTCTTGGCTTATTTATTATGATGCCCTTAGTTTCCTACCACAACGTTTTGTATGAGGTTTTAGTCTCATTGAGTGATTTGACTGGCTTGTAAAATGGCATGTGTCTGATATATATGTGATAGCCTTGTCACAATATGCTTTTGTATGCTATTTTTATAGACTCCAGATAGATAGATAAAATCGCATATCACTTGTCCGAGAGGCAAACCCAAAGCAAAGGCATGCGTATTCAGTAACCATACCAATCTGTGCATCAATGCTAACGTTGTTGCATCTGTCAGTTACGTACTAACAACAATCGCATTATTCTGTTTACAATGTCTGTGTAAACTGTAAGTCGCAGTTTTTGATTGATTATTTGGATTATAGAGACGTGCATGTGCCTCTTGTTTATTCCTGTAAAGCAGAATGCTAATTGTTCCTACGGGGAAGGAATTAGAGCTACATCCCCCAAGCGTTTATGTGCTCAAAGAGCACTGCTAATTTTAGCCTCAGGTCGTGGGACAATGTGTCACTAACGATCTGTATGAAGGGCTTTCATGAGTGGGAATGGACCCAACACACTCATGTTAAATAAATTAATTTCAGTCTGCTATCGACTAGTCCAGGTGTCTACCAAAGCAGTATGTGATGCCAGTTGCGATTGGTCGCCACTATGACATTATATCGGGACTCATGGATCTGACGGGTGGAAATGGTTCCACATCTCCGTCATGGTACAGGAGGTCCGGGAGAGGTAAGGGAGAAAGATACCCGGCAGCAGGCGCCAACACAAAGAAGCCCTGAAACGCCAGCCGGTATTTAACCAAATCCAGTCCAGTTATTTTAATGGACAATAAAAGTACAAATTGTGTGTAAGCCACCTGTGCAATTAATCAAATCAACTAAGACATACAAAATTGAAAATGATTCATTTATGAAGTCAGAATTTAGTGTACAAATTGTACATACGACAAACTAATTAAAAACCAATCAGTAAAGTCAGAATGACTTATGCATAGTTTGAAGCACGCATGATTAAAAATGGGAGGATAACAATTTTGATGGTGTTAACGAAACATATCAAATTAGGTTATTAAACATAAAGATATTATCAAAAACGGTTTTCAGCCAAATGAAAACTGTGTTATTCGCAGTTTAGAGTGTAACGTATTAATGCCAGTAACTTAATTACAGAAAACTCGTTGTCTTTTATTCGGTACTAGGATAAATTTATCTGAACCCAGACGAAGAAGGTCTCCATTGGATTTTACAACCTGTCAGTGTTACCTTAACGAAGCTCAAGAATAAAATTTTCCGTTATATGAAACAACTGGGCAAATTCACTGTATTTTGACAAATAGCACTACACCCAATGTCGCAATCGCTTCACCGATACTTTCATAATGGCAACATTGACCACATTTGTCTGGGGTGTATTCTCCAAAACAATACAGCTACACGCATCCACACTTATACTCATGCAAAATGACATTTTCTGATTAACACTGGTAGCTGGGCTAAAAATACTCTAGCGCGTCATTTGAAATATTTTACCTCTATCATTGAAGATTAAAATTGGAAAGAATGTAAATATTATGCCAGTGATTTTTCAGATTTATCACACGCTGTAGCTTAAGCTAGTCATTATGGCTTACATCACTCAGACACGGTGACTTAAGTTAGTCACACACCGTGGCTTATGTAATTCACAATGTGGCTTACGTTAGTCACACACTGTAGATTACTCTAGTCACACAATGTGGCTTACGCTAATCACACCTTGATGCTTACGTTAGAAACACATCATGATTGTGTTAGTCACAATGTGACTTACGTTAATCATAAATATGAAACAATAGTAATGTCCCTTATTTGAAACAAAAATAATTTACCGCAAATATGTTTCACATATAAACATTCTTGATCATTGCAGCATAATCTCCAATTCTGTACATCTACATCGATCCACTTATTTTTTTAAAAATGCGATTAAAACGTTTAAAAATAATGTTAACATTCTGAATTAGCAGCAAGGAAAATAAAAATCGACGGACCGTCAATCTCACAATTACAGCAAACATCGTTGCAATCTTTTAGTGCTTTTCTGAAACACAAACAAGGATAATGAAATCAATCGGAAAGCATTTTTATATGCACACTTTATTCGGTATAACACCGACAGAATATGTCCTAGTTGTCCGATCCAGATCTTGCAATTATGTATTTCGATTCGGCAGTCTCCAGCAAAATTTGAAACAAATTAGCTATTTTATCAGTGCCGATGCAGACAACAATAGTACCAATTGTCTAGAGAGTGTGCATGACTCTTTAGGAGGAATGGTACATACTTTCGAATGCTGATTCCAAGGCAGGACGTGATGTAGTAAAATAAAGAGCGTTTGGCCAAGTAATATCATGTAGCGTTCGATCATGCTAGCGAGTAGATCAAACAATGCGCAATAATAATAATAATAACAATAATAATAATAATACACTATCTTTAGCACATTAGGTCATGGCTGACCCATCTGCCATATGTTCCTCAGTTTTTGTAATCGGATATGTCAAAATAATTTTAAAAAATTAAAAATAATAAATACACAAAATAAAAATACAAGACCATGCACATAATCAGGTATCGTCGCACACTCATTCATACATATTTAACATGAATGAATATGTGTAACTATACTGGGAAACATACAAATATGAACAATATTCAATGCACAGGTACATACATTTCAACATAAGTCTTACGAATTATATATATATATATATATATATATATATATATATATATATATATATATATATATATATATATATATATATATATATATATATATATATATATATATATATATATATATATATATATATATTGAATAAGATCTGGACATATTATTTATGGCTATAATGATAAAGTTTTCTATTCATAGCCTTTAATATGTCATTCCAGCTGGTCAAGAAAGAATTTCTTTAATGATATTTTAAAAGAAGCAAGGGAAGTTGAATTACGTATTGTCAGTGGTAAGGAATTCCATACAGTAGGTGCTGATACAGCAAATGAGCTTTTGTAATGATTGGGTTTCGAACACAGAATCTGGAGAACATTGTTAGTCATCGATCGGAGATTACGCTCCAGTATTCGATGATATTAGTTCAATTATGTTGGAGATACAATCTGGAGAAAAACCGTTTAAAGACTTGTATGTCTCAATTCCTTTAAAATAAAGATTACATTTTTGTATAGGTAGCCATTGCAGACGTGAAAACAAAACATTCGAGGGAGTCATAGCAGGACGTTTCAGTATTATTCGGGCTGCCTTTTCCTGGAGTTCACATGAATTCTGGATAGGTTATAATTGGAAGTGTTTCCCCATATGGTACAGTCGTAATCTATCAATGATAGTTTATAACCAGAAAAATAAAGTTCAAGTGATTGGGGAGGTAGAAATTTCGAAAACAATTTTAAAAGCGTTATTCTTTTGACTACCATTGCACATAAGTGATCGATATGTGCATTCAAGCTGAGGTGTTGATCAATGTAGATACAAGAAGTTTTTGATTTTTGACAATATATACGTCTAAACCATTTTGAGTTAGAAGTAAGTCGATGTTAGTAGATAGGCGCTACCTTGTATCGATTGTCATACATATCGTTTTAGAGATGTTAAATTGCATTTTGTTTTGATGACACAAACTGATATATTTTTGATAAATGCAATGCAGAATCGTCAGCGAAAAGATCTGTGTTAGAGTCCGCTTGATAAAAGGCTATGTCATTGATTAATAGTAGACAAAGAAGAGGCCCTTATATAGATCCTTGAGGAACAGCTCTTAAGATATGACTTGGTTCGGAAGTTATCTACGCGTGCAAACAACCTGGTGTCTCTTTGTACGACGTGAACCAGGCAACTGAGTATGGAGAAAACGTGTAGGCTAAAAGTTTTTTAATGAGCACCGAATGGTCAACCAATGGTCAACCAATGGTCAACCAATGGTCAACCAAAGCGAATGCTTTTTTAAAATCAGTGAAGATTGCGCCAGTAAGTTCGCCTGATTCTGCTGCTAGTAACCACTGGTGTATAAGGTTTATCAATGCAGTTTGACATCAATGATTAT
This sequence comes from Sinohyriopsis cumingii, assembly GCA_028554795.2. NCBI lineage: Eukaryota > Metazoa > Mollusca > Bivalvia > Unionida > Unionidae > Sinohyriopsis > Sinohyriopsis cumingii. The sequence goes on along the minus strand of CM068826.1, from coordinate 117,271,991 downwards.
GTCGAAAACCTGATTGTGATCTATGGAGGAGCTGGTTAATGGTCTTAGTAGTTTAGTTTTAACGTATACCTGGTAATAGTAGGTAATAGTAAACTATTGTTCATAATAGATCGTTGTTAACTTATAGCTGGTTCACAACACATTGTAGAGACTTATTATATCCTGACACGCAAAGGTTTAAACACCAAAGCGTGACTAAATACAATCTTCCAGCACACAAACCCATCCCTCTTTATGTTTTTACACTACCACATCCTTTCAAGTTTTACTATACCATATTTATAACAATGTTGCACACCCCGACACCTCAACCTGAATTTGTTTTACTTTTCAAGTTCTTTATCTACGTATGAGAATTTTAAAGGTATTTATAGTGTATTAGTATGCAAAGCGCGAGTTCTGGCTCACCCGCATGTTATACTGTAGTTTTACCTGCTGTTTGCTTTCTCTGGTCGATTTGTAATAATTAGGTCAAAAGTATGAGGCGACGTAGCGGACAAAAGCGGGTCCAATCAGAACATTGCTGTTGAAATTTTAATGTCATATGTCGAGAATTCCAATTTCACGCGTTGTATCAAAAATGCTTGTCCTTAAGGTTCCATTTAGGTAGAGATTTTAGATCGTATCTGCTGAATTAAACAGTAGTGGTTGCAAGTTATATTTTCTATGTCGAGGTTTTAGATTGTTTCGTTTGAATTAAACGGCGATGGTTGAAATTACTATGTTATACGTCGAGAATTCCTAATTCACGCATTGGTTCAAAGAGTTTATGTTGAGAGTTCCATTCCATGTGTTGAGTATTTAGATTTCATATGTTGAATTACACAGCGCTGGTTGAAATTTCGGTGTCCAATGTCGAGTTTTTAGACTGTATCTTCTGAATTACACGGCAGTTGTTGAAATTTTAATGTTATATGTGGAGAGTTTCAATTTAACATGTTGAATCACATTGTTTGTGCTGAAAGTTCCATTTCGTATCTTGAATTTTTAGAATGTATCTGTTGAATTACACAGCGGTGATTGGACATTTTATTGTGCTTGTTAGAATTGTTATTTTTCTATGGTGAAATGATGTGTTAGTGTTAAAAGTAACATTACACAAGGTCCAATTTAACAATTCAAAATAATATCGAGTATTAGGATACATCAATCGTGTATTCAATTATGAGGTGCCATTACATTTAATGCATTTACTGTTTGAACGTTACCAATCACATGTCGAGAATTATTATGAATTTCTTAGCTAGAGGTCGCTCTCGTGAACGGACCGTGTTATTTTTAAACAAGGAGGGTGCTTCTCGTTGCTGTGAAATTCAACAGATGAAATCTAAATACTGGCCATATGAAATGGAACTTTCATCACAAACAGTTACATACAACGTGTGATTTAGGGATTCTCTACATATGATATTGAAATTTCAACCACCGCTGTGTAATTAAAAATATACACTGTAAAACGTCGGCATAGGAAATAGAACTTTAAACCACCACTGTATTAATTCGACATAAAAAATCTAAAATCTCGGTCTTGAAAATGGAACTTTAAGGACATGCAATTTGATCCAACACGTGATATTGGATTTCTCGACATACGACATTGAAATTTCAACAGCAACTTTCTCATTGGACCAGCTTTTGTCGATATAGCGCCTAATACAAAAGCACTTAAAAAAACACTCTTCGACAAAATCAACATGCGTACTGTATCAGTCTTTTTGGAGGCACGTATTTGTACATTTATCTCATTTAGTTTTTGTTTTGTCTTTAAAATTGAATTTCTGACCATACAATTTTCACCTTTTTTACCTCTTTTTTAAGACTGAGCTGGTTATTAATTCACTTTACTAAAAACAAACTTAAAACAATTTTTACGCAAAATTCTAAACAGTATGAGAATCAATGAACTATTGTTTACATGAACATCTAAGGTAATGTTATAGTTCACTAACCCCAACAAGTTTAAGAAAAACCATCAGCTACTATCACCCAAAGATTTTATGAAATATTTGTGTGATTAGTGTGTGTGATTAGAATTTTTAACGTAGCTTTAAAAAAAATTCAGTCATATCGCTACGATGTCTCCAGTGTGGCAGTTTATAGTGATGTGTAGCAATGGGGCATCATGCCGCAGACATCTAGCATCATGTCCCACCCAGTCACATTATCCTGACACCAGGCCGACCAGTCCTAACACTAACCTCTTAATGCTGAGCGCCTAGCGAGGCAGTTGTTAGTGACATTTTTGTAAGTTTTTGGTATGACTCGGCCGCAGTTCGAATCCACGGCCTCCCACATCCAAAGCGGACGTTATAAGCACTGGGCCACCGGAGTTTAAAGTCAACGTTGATTGATAAAACCGGAGTAACACATATTCAAAACATTATGACACTTTTACTGGTTTTTAAAAAATAAACCTAGCACCCAAAACTGGATGAGAAAACCGCGACTTACTTAACCTCAAATATTAATAAATATTCCTGCTCTCTCTCTCTCTCTCTCTCTCTCTCTCTCACACACACACACACACACACACACGCACACACACGCACACCTTTAAAAAAGTGGCACACTAACTAACTAACTAATACCCAAGCGTATATGCAAATATCTGGCACACTAACACCCAAGCGTATATGCAAATATCTGGCACACTAACACCCAACATATTATGAACAACCATGACTCACCAGTCTTCACTATTTTATGAAAAACACTTAACCTTTTAAAAAAAATTGTTAACAGGTCTGTATCGTCCTAAATGTTTTAAAAATCATTGGCTCACAAACACCAAAGAGACTGGGTGTCCGAAGTGTTTAAGGCGCTAGCCTTTAACTATCATGGCCATCTCACCTCTGTCCGCGTGGGTTTGAGTCAAGGGCTCAACCTATGTGAGTATGCGACAATGCTTTGTCACTAGCTTCCAGGGACTCAGTGGTTCCTTTTGAGGTTTTCCCAGATTCGTTCTCCATCACATAAACTGGCCGCCATGTATAGCTTATCAAAGCAGCATATATAAAAAAAACAATATAAAAAATGAAAGAAGAAAAACTTTGTATGAAATGCCCTGGCTCACTAACACCCAAGTTTTGTTTGTAAACATTTTAATTCACGTTTTAAAAAAATTGCATAGAAACCCGTAGCTCATGAACTTCCAAAATGTTATGATAAACAATCAACTACTGAAATGCAAAATATGTGTAAAACCCTAGCTCACTAAAAGCCCACTTTTATTGAAAATGCATCAACCTCTAGCATCCACAATTGTATGAGAAACATCGACCACCGTTCCTTTGTAATAAGTACACAGCTTGTATCGATTAGCCCGGCACGAGGTTAGAACAGCAGCATACGGCTTAAATAATGCGCAACATTTTGAAATGATAATTTGTTCAAAAAAATCACGTGTTTCTAAATTGGTGTACAAAAAGTAAGTCTTTTGCAGACTATCAACTACAGTCACTTAAAATCCGTGACAGTTGTGATGTATTGTTTTTCCCAAAGTTTTCAATTTAATGTGATTTCTTTAAATTATACCAATTTCTTTCATATTTTATAAATACTGTATGAGCTTAAATCATTGTCTTTTCATCTTTGAGATTTTTTACATTTTGAAATGGGCCCCGAGTGGCCGAGTGGTCTAAAGCGCTCTCCGTTACGGATCACTGCCATCTCACCTCCGTCTGCGTGGGTTCGAGTCTCGGATTCGGCCAATGTGGGTATGTGAGAAAGCTTGCCAGTAGCTTCTCGTGGGTCGGTGGTTCTTCCCGAGATTTTCCCGGGTTCTTCCTCTACCATTAATACTGGCCGCCATGTATATCCTATCATGTGCTCAAAAATGGCGTTAAACCCGACGACAACAACAACATTTTGAAAAGTCCCATGTGAACACCTTTGTTTCTCAGGCACGAGAACATAAAATTATGTTTTGCTTTCTTACGTATACACTGTGTTAGGATGTCATCGTGATGGGTATATTTATACGATCGTCTACCGTATATTAAGTGTCTCAGCCAAGAAAATACATGATATCATATAAAATAACTAAACTTTGTAAACAAATGGCACGTGCTATCGTCATCAATTTATACAACTCAGTTAGCTACTTAAACAGGTCGTTAAAATATTACAATAAGACAGGTATTGTTTACTCCATAGAGACAGATTGATAATAGATGCATGCCACATCATAAAGTTGTGCATTTGATAAGATAGCGGATCAGACAGGATTAGTGAGCAATGTTTCTTCATAAAATAGTGTTAGTTTAGTGAAGCCGGCGTATTGTGTGGTTAGTGAACTAGGGGTTTTCAAAATAAATATTCGAGGTTAATGTTTTCGTTCTATGTTCCAAATTTACTTTGTCTTAACTTATTTACAAACTGTTTTTAATTAATTTGGATTATCCCTAATTTTGATGATCAATTTTACGTTTTACAGTTTTGATCACAAAAAGTAATTATACATAAGGTATGTATACAAACAAATATTAGGTACTTTTCAGCCAACAATGTCTTTGTAAATATTTTTTATTTATTTCTAAAAAAATATTCATGAATTGGGGGAAACAATTTCTCTTAATTTCATGTGACAGGTGGGTCTATATGGTGAAAATCCAGTCATAATAGCAGATTAATGCAGCTCAGGTCGGAATTTTTTAGGTTTTGACAGTGTGAACAATTTTCCCTGGCGAGATGTCAACTTAGCTATTTTAGAGTCCAGAAATCTATGACATTGCTTCATTTTTGATAAACAGGCGTTCTTTAACAGTAAATTAGCATACTGTATCCGATGTATATACGAGCAAATGCGTATATGTGCAGGTACTACCGCCAAACTGCATTGTTTGTACATCACTCTCTTGGTAGACAGCTTGAGTGAGTGACAAAAATTTCCCATATCTGAAGTAACCAGACAGATATATCTCTTATAGCGACTGCTGATAAACGATACACTGACAAACGTTTTCAGCATGTACATAGGTATTACAGCTCAATACCAAAACATACGTTGATCGTATCAGAGATGTTTCTGACCTTGTGTATGAGAAATTAATACACATGTGCATCGTTTATACAGTGTTGTGATGTGCATCACGATTCACAGTAAATGAAACTATACATTTCACAATATGTGTTACTATGGAAACTTCAATGTGATGCTCACTGAAATAGTACACTGACTTTTCGATGCGATATGCTGCATTAAAGTATACAGTCTGCAAGAATGGCATATGTCTTGTCGACCAGGAATTATGGAAATTTCCAGAGAAAATATTGGTACAATGTCTTCACAGAGTAGGCCATATTCCACACAATGACGTACTCTCCTACCTCGTTTCATGTCGTTCTAGTAGGCTAACTGTTCATAGTTACTAAAGATTATATATATATATTCTTTCTTTTCTCTCTATCCTTATGTTATCATAATGTGAAATGTTTTAAGATTTGTATCGATACATAGTGTCAGTTGTGATTTATTATTACTGATTTCAGCCAATACATGCATCGGGTGAAAGAAATATCGTGAAACTGAATCACTACATACGAAGAACTAACTTTTATCCCTAAGTCATTGCCTCCTTTACAAATTGGGAGCATTATTTCTACTCTTTCCCCGCGGTCTGTTCATTGAGAGTATTCTAAAAGCATGCCGATAGTAATTGTATTGCCGTTAATCCTAATATTGTTTCCACGGTCTCTTGATTGAGAGTATTCTGAAAGCATGCCGATATTAATCGTATTGCCGTTAATCCTAATATTGTCTCCACTGTCTCTTGATTGAGAGTATTTTAAAAGTATGCCGATATTAATCGTATTGCCGTTAATCCTTATATTGTTTCTACGGTCTCTTGATTGAGAGTATTCCGAAAGCATGCCGCTAGTATTCTTAATTTTACAGCTTAAAGAATGGGAACCTTATTATTAATTTTTCCTAAAGTCTGTTGATCGAGGGTATTCTGAAAGCATGCCGATATTAATCGTATCGCTATTATTCCTAATCATTTCCAACGGTCTGTTGATTGAGAGTATTCTGCAAGCATGCCGATACTAATCATATCGCTAGTGTCCCTAGTTATATATCGATATCGGGAAGAAATGCTTCATTTTATGAAACTATCTTCTCGCAACTGCTTGACGCACATGTCTCTATTTTTATTTGTGAATTTATTACCAGTTTTGCACGAGAATGATTAAGCAAAAGTTCAATTATCAAATACACTTTTTAGAATCGATAATTTACGCGTAAAATTAATATCTAATATCTGAAATCTGAGAGATACTACGGGTTGATATGTGTGTGTGTGTGTGTATATATATATATATATATATATATATATATATATATATATATATATATATATATATATATATATATATATATATATATATATATATATATATATATCGGGTGGGGGTGGGGGTGTAAGTTCTGGTGTACATTTCGCTATTTGGATAGACTGATGAATTTGGATAGACGTTTAGCTAACAGCCATGGCTTCTGGTCGATAAACGTAACAATGCACCCGCTTACTCAAGTCGTACGTACGACAATCAAACTGAGTACAAATGATCTGCACATCATTCATCTTTGATATTCAAGTACCTTCTGTAATAGCATTGGAGTCACACCACTCGATACTTTGCCATGGTGATATATGCACTGGTGTTACACTAGTCGATAACTTGCCATGGTGATAATTGAATTGGTGTTACACTAGTTGATAATTTGCCATGATGAATCACTACATTCGTAGCCTAGTTCCTGATCTTTTCAAATATCCACCCTGATAAATATTTTATAGATGTAGCGTGTCTCATGGTTACTAGGAACGAGAGAGAGAGAGAGAGAGAGATTCATTCTCTTAAGAATTAATAAATGATTATTTCCCATTAGCAGAATTGAAATCCAGCTCAGGTTCATCTTTACTACGCTACCTTGGATTCATAGCGGTATTCATCATTAAAGTTTTCATTCACTGCGATGATACTGATAAGTTAAGTTATATATTTCATTGATCTATATAAATTATCTTTTCAATTTTATTTTTCCAGTATTTCCTTGCCTGTAGATTCTGCGTCGCCTTTAGGTGCTTTCAGAAAAATTTCAGATTGTGTAACATTTACTGTTTTGGGGCACAAAAGAATATATAAACCGAGAAAAGCCCTCTTTCCTAATCTTCCTCTAATAAAATGTTATTACTCAGCATAACCGATCCCACACCTAGTCGAATTTCGTCTTGTGCGCATGCCTATTTATTGGCAGCATCCAGTACTAAAACCTGTGGCGGTGTAGCCTGGCTGGCTGGATTTATTGCAGTTGGTAAAGATTATGTCATCATAGAAAAATATTGAAGCATATTTAAGACGGTAATGTTAAGTGATGCATGTTTCCCTACTATTAAAATATACCGTAATACAGATCTCATTACATTTGCACCTTGCAGTCAAATTTGGGCAAACGTAACAAATCTTTGTAATCTTTCGTTTATTGTTATAATAACCCTCAAAAAGCTGGACTCGACTTATGTCGACACAGTCGCTTTATCGGGGATTTGGATTGCTCGAATTTTGTAATACAGTTGATCTGTCAGCTAGTGGATTACGATAAAATGACTGACAGGGATGATGATAAAGAGAAGAGTGTTCAGAAAGTCCGAGACTAAAAGCACGAGTGCATTGTACCAATCTCTTGTTGCAAATATAATATGGTTTTAAAAAAACAAAAGGTTTTAAATAGACATGGAACATATCGATATCACATTGTCTTGCTAATATTTTTTTAAAATTTCAATAACCGTATAGTTTTTGAAGGAAACTTTTGCAGATTATGTTTTATTTTTACTGAACAAAGGAATTGTTTGTCTTCGCGTCAATAGTTTATTTTAAAAGTTGATATACGGTATATTAGTTTGGAGTTGGCTTTTTATTTTATATTCTTCAAGCAAATGCAAATGTAAACTTTTCGAATACATACTTGTTGTAACAGTGTGAATCTTGTAAGATGTGATGGCAAGACATAACTGAGTGAACATTGCAGGGTCAGCGTGACACATAGCCAATTAAGATGACGAATGGTTCTAGGTACCGGGTGAAATTCCTAGAGGGAGGTACATTAATCTTCTGTAACAGGGTCTGTGTATCAGCTGTCAGGCTGCAAACTGGCCCATATTAGCCTTCGTTTCTGTTGAATTATGATATGACGATATCTGACGTAACGAGGGAGGTGGTAATGTTCGATCTCAGAAGTAAAATCCAGACAAATATTTAGGTTGACTATTTGCTTAGTTTACAAAGGAAGTAGGTCCAGATATGCCCCTATACAGAGGGGGCAGAGATCAGACAACCAAGCTAAAGTAGATGACTTTAGAGAAGTGGAGAGAGAGAGAGAAGGAAAAAGGAATAGGTTGATCTAACATGTCACTTACATTGAATTTTGAGTGGCAGGTGTGGATCCAGGTTATGTAGGCATGCTGGATAATTGAGTTTCTTCGCTAACTCTATTTCATGATGAAATTGTTCTTATCCGTATAATCAGAACTGCTAATTATATTTTTATAAAATTGGTTCTTATTTCTAAGATTAATGTATCCTTTAGATGTAATATTTTGTTTACATAATTGATTAAATTGTTGCATGCTGTATACGGGGGGTTGGTGTTGGTCTGTTATATATCTCTGCTCAGGTCTCCATTTATTCCATCTGTAAATTTCATATATTATATTTTATTATTAACTCAGTCCGGGCAATAGTACCGCGGTTGATTATCCTCTAGACAACGATAACCACACTCAAACCACAACGTAACACTTTTTTCAGTGAGCCTTTCAGTACAGTTTCATCCACGATCATTTCTAATGATAAGTGCTGTCACATTTCAATTGGACATATTACGTATAAAGCAATGTATTTCACTCAGAATAATAATGGAGGAGACATTATTTAAAAGTCGAAAGATATCACTATTTTATTAATGTCTTACAAGTGCTATTAAATCAAATTTACTAAAGTAGTAAATGGGTTGCAAAACATGAAACGTCACGTGGCCATTCATTCATTATACGGCGATGCCTGTGCTGATTAGTCGCCTGTGAAGCAATTCAATAGATTTAAAAATAATTACTGACGAATGGAAGACGACTTGTTCAGAAGAATGATATCTATTTTGCAATAAATCTTGCTTTAGTCTAGCAAGTTTATTTGTCTCGCATAGTCTACAACAGAGCTGACAGATAAATCGTTATTAGTCTAAAACTTTTTAGCAGACAATATTTTTGTCATTGAGGTTTCACGAGCATGTTTCATGCATTTGAAACCTTCATACTTACCGCAAGCTTCGAAATAACAGTAACACTATCAATGAAGAGTATCAGATAATGGATATCTCAGTTTCTTGCAAAACTGTCATTGATTGATCTTCGCTATCAATGGATACTCTATTAAATTCATGCATGGGGCGCCAGCAGGATTTCTTGCAGGGGGTTCAGGAATTTTTGCATGGGGGGTCAGTCAGTCACGGCCGGGAAAGTTAGTATAGTAAGCAATCTGAAACAGAATCTTGTGACATTTTCAGCTTTATTTGCATGGTTAAACTCGTCGGAATATATATATATATATATATATATATATATATATATATATATATATATATATATATATATATATATATATATATATATATATATATATATATATATATATATATATATATATATATATATATATATATATATATATATATTTATTTATTTATTTATTTATTTATATATATGATGGAGTCCAAAAATTTCATATTACATAATCATGCGTGTAGATATTTTCTTTTCATAATCATGCTGTATTGAGGATAGGTTTCAAAATCTAGGCAAATAGTAGAGGAATTCCAATAACCAAGCCCCTGACCAAAATAAACACTTGCACCTGGTACTAAACCATTACACGTAGAGAATAGTTTAGCTATGTATTAGTTGTTTCAAGAAATAAATTTAACAAAATTAATAATTCCGGTCAAGTAGAATATAAACTTGATTTTGGACAAAATTTAAGTCCAACATACAATTTTACATCACAATAGCATATAATGAAATAAACAAAATAAAAGACCTAACTAACATACATGAAAATTAAATATACATCACACTGTGAACATGATTAAGAGTGAAGTTCTGAAATCCATGGACGTGATAAAAATGTAGTCCTTATAACATTAGGGCGGCTAATCTGTTCATTTTGGCGGCCGCACTCTATGTGCAAGAATGTTCCAATTTTAATGTCCTGTATTAAATGGAGACCGCCGCTGGTGTGAATTATGTGGTTTTAGGCATACTCAAGCATCTGCGATGAAGATGCACTTTTAAAAAAAAAATCTTAACTCTCAATGCCGGATTAAGGCATTCCAGGGCCATAAACTATGAAAATATTATGGTCCAACGACATTTCCTACAAAATGTAATGCTAAACAAAAACGATACCAAAAGCTAAAAAGGTGGGAAAATACAAGTGTTGCCGTCATTCCAAATCAAAATACTCGTACATGCAGATCAAAATGGTCATATATAATTCAGTCAGTTTTATCATCAACAATTAATTTGAATTTTTCTAGTGCTCTTATTAGGCTTGTATCATATGCACGTGCTTAGCGTGCTTAATGGGTAATCTTGAATTGAGAAGGCTCCACACCTTATATCTTGATTTTGAAACAAAACTGAAGGCAGTTATTAACCTGGTACAGAGAAGTTTATTTTATCAACATTGTCTGAATGTTATATGTTATGTATGCGGCATGAACGGAAGGAAGTGAGAGTGGGCCTGGCATTCTTTACTATACTGAAATGATAAAGATTTTCGTTTCGACCTCTGGGCAAATGGACAATTTAATTTTATAAAGTTTCGGTGTGATTTATTTCCACGAGTAAGTAGTGCATACTTCGTCATTATCACACTCTCAAATTGCTGGGAGTGCAATTCATGTGCAGTAAGTTTATTTCTGAACGCAACGCTGTAATTAAGACCATAGTGATTCAAGTAACACAATCAAATTAACGCACGGTGATTATTGCATTCCTAGCACACGAATCTACCTACCTTCTAGCTGTTCATGAATATTATGACTTCATGTTATCACGACTATGTGGTCTTGAGATAAATAAAAGAAAAGAGAGAGAAGCAACAAGCTTTGTAAAATTCAACAAATAATTTATTCAAATGGAATACAAAGTGCAAATGTAAGAAAATAACTTGCGGTATTGCGAATACAATCCCAAATAGTCATAGAATTTCTAACGCAAGTCCTAATGATTAAAGTTATGGATAAACTTTAGTGGTATTCCAAAACAAAGCGAACGCTATAAGTGTTGATATGACTGTGATGGCATGTAATGTGGCGATGTGGCAACAGTCTTCTGTTGGATTACAATAACACAATTCAAGAATATACATCCAAGTATATATGTCCAAGTACATTATATCTGAGCACTTTGTCTTTCGAGATAAGAATAATTTTAATTAAATAATTTCACCCAAATCAAAATACTGCACAACCTATAATACTGTAAAGGTACGCCCCTCACTTGCAAGGGGCGTGGGTTGATTGGCGGATTAACCTTCTTTCGAGGTGTCCGCTTTATTCTGATCTCGCTATCTAGGAGGTGATCGCCCTCGGTGTTATTGCCCGGATCGAGTAAACTTATAGAAGGAATAAATAGACATCTGAGCAGATATATAGAACAGAACGACTCGAGAACCCGTACATAAAAAGAATCAAAATTTAATCAATTATATAAACACTAGAAATAATACAATACATTAGGAAGATACACTTCTCTGGAATAAGTCTTTCACCGAATTTCAAAACACAAATATATTTATAAAAATAGCCGATCTGTTTTACTGATAGAATTAGTCATCATACGATCGAGTGAACAATCGAAGTCGTTGCCTTGTACAATTGCATAACCTGTTTAGCTCTGGTTCCTTCCAATTTCATTGTAGCTGTTCTCTGTCCTTTCGTCCTTTCTTTCCTTCCTTTTTCTTTCTTTTATCTAACCTTCCCACTGCTTCGCCTCCCTTCGGTCCTCTTTCTTTGTGTGAGTAGGTGGATATGTAAGCATGTAGATACACAGCTAATTGATTGCGTTAGTGCGTAGGTACATCTCATGATACGTCGGAAGAGCTATTTTTCCCCTTTTAAAATAAACAAAAAGCGACCTAAATATTCCGTCGTCTATCCTATTGGGAATAGATCATTCCTCCCCTTCTTGTTATCAGACTTTATTATCGGCATTCAAACAGATACCAAAGGTTATTTAGTCGGGCCAAGCATGGCAGACCAAAACAATCCTTGTTTCATAAAATTAACGTACTTCCCAATGGCTATAACGGTTCCACTTTCACCTCAATTACACAAATGAATGAATGAAATTCATTACACGTCGAATTACGCTATTTCAGCGAATGCACACATTCAAGTCTTTATCATACGTGAAATCATTTAGGATCGGTGAATTCAAACGGATTCCCGTAACTCTTATCAATAAAGGTTATACATGAATTCTTAGAATACCCAGTTCATATACAAACAAGACGACAAATTCAAACAATTCGTCAACTTATATAAAGGTTATACATGAATTCTTAGAATACCCAGTTCATATACAAACAAGACGACAAAAACTCAAACAATTCGTCAATTTATATAAAGGTTATATATGAATTTTTAGAATACCCAATTCATATACAAACAAGACGACAAATTCAAACAATTCGTCAACTTATATAAAGGTTATACATGAATTCTTAGAATACCCAATTCATATACAAACAAGACGACAAATTCAAACAATTCGTCAATTTATATAAAGGTTATACATGAATTCTTAGAATACCCAATTCATATACAAACAAGAAAACAAATTCAAACAATTCGTCAACTTATATAAAGGTTATACATGAATTCTTAGAATACCCAGTTCATATACAAACAAGACGACAAACTCAAACAATTCGTCAACTTATATAAAGGTTATACATGAATTCTTAGAATACCCAGTTCATATACAAACAAGACGACAAATTCAAACAATTCGACAACTTATATAAAGGTTATACATGAATTCTTAGAATACCCAGTTCATATACAAACAAGACGACAAATTCAAACAATTGACCTTCTACATTGCGACTAACGGTTTATGGAAATTTTCAATTTTTAACAGTTCCACTATGAAATTGAAGTTTAACCGTGTCCCTAATAGTCCGTCTGGTTGATATATAAACAAAAGTGTAATTAGCCTCACTACCGTCCCCAAACAGACATTTAGAAGTTCTTGCAGTATAGCGATTTAACAAGCGCATGTCTCCATAAATCTAAGTAATTGTTCTCTGGTGTCAAACTAATGTGATCTTCATAGATCGACAGAAATTTGCCCCCCTCACAATACAGCTTGATTCTGCTCAGAATGACTAATTTTCCAGTGAACAAGATTTATATTTATTTTTAAGACCACTAAGACATAAAAAGAAAACCCGGATGATGGTCAAACTTTCTTTGCTCTAGAAGAATTCAATTATAATCTGAAGATCTGTTATCAACCATAGCAAAATATGTGACAACCATCACGTAGACCAGGTATAGCTATGTGAAAAAATAACATTGTCCTTGACCCAACTTAAGATAATAATCCTAATATGTATCCTTCAGTCAGAAAAATGTAAAGAATGCTGTTTACAAAACTGTCGCTGATGTTGGAGAAGGTCAGCTACAAAATAAAATTTTACATTACCCACACCATGTCATAAAATAAAAAATAAAAAACCTAAGTAACAAACAATGCAAATTAAATATACGTAACAATGTCCAAACATCACCTCATCGGAAATGTATTTATGATGAACCAGTTATTGAGTTTAATAAAGACGTTTATCCTCATACTGTAAATGTATTCTAATTAAATTAATCTTTTCAAAAGGCGCTAAAGTGAAAACTTATCACAGTCAACGATCATTCCGAGTTCATTTATTTTCGAATAAAAACTGTTATACCTTGAATTATAATTCATTGGTTTATTATCATTTTGACGGTAAAGCTTATTTAACTCTTTGACACAAAATGTAATCAAGGTATTCATTTGACGGACATGATTGCTTTAGTACATTTGAATAACACGGTTTTCTAGAATTTTCAAAGTAGTACCTTTAGTTTTTGCTTGCTGGTTGTGTTTTTATTTTGGAGCTACAGTTATTCTAGAATAGAATAACATTTTGCAAATAATTCCATTGTTCCACAATTGCAAAGTAAGAACTACGCTCATGATACCTGCATGCAACCATTATTAGTATTACGTACCGTAATTGGTCCAAAATATTTTTCTTTACATTTTATCCATTAATAAGGCGACAGAATGGCGGACAAATACATACTAAATTAAATGGTACCCAAAATGTATTCTAAGAAAACTAAGTATAGCTTAATAATATTTATTTCCAACACTAAATGCAAAGGTGCCATGACGTTTACACAAATTCCCTGGCACAGTTGTATCTAATTAAGGTTGTGACGTTCTGTCGTATTGGGGTGGGGTTCTCCCAATATAATTTAATTAAATTAAATTGAAAGTTCCACCCTGGCTCGTTAGGTTAGAAAGTTAAATTAGTGATGATGTAGATTTACAGCTCTGAGCCCCCAGTCAGCAACGCCGACGGTTAAATTATAAAGAACACGAAGATGAAATTCAATCAATAACAATTTAATAAATGTGATAATTTAAAAACGATAACTTCCAATCACTCGTCTTTCCCTCGACCAAGTGACAGCCTAATTCATCCCGTGATTTACAGTGTGAGTTCGATTTTCCCCCTGTCCTTGCATCTACTCATCTATTTCTTCCCGCTGATTCTTCCTTCTTTCCGTTCCTCTAACTCCTTCTTTGTCTCTGTTTCCTCTCTACTATCTCCTCCAGCTTCGCTCCAGACTTCAACTTCTCCTTTCTTCTCCTTTCCCTCTCTATTATCTCCTCCTCCAATTCGCTCCTAGACTTCAACTTGTCCTGAGTTCTCTCCTTTCTTCTCTTTTCCTCCGTCTCTCTATCTGAGACTATGGGACCAAACTGAAACTGGTCTGTCCCTCAAAGCTTCCTTTGAAGCTTTCTGTACTTAGAATTTCCCGCTCTAAGATTTTCCCGCCAATAACGAATGGCTATTCGGAGTTACGCTAACCTCTTCTCTGGGTAATTTCTCTCAGCGAACTAACTTTTGCCGGAAAACGCAGGGATATCATTCTACCCAAATCAAGGTCTCCCCCCATCTCGATTCTGATTGGGTGGCGCTGTGCCCCTGTCCAATCGTCTTAGCGGCCAGTTCAACCTGTCTGTCTGTTTGCAGGGGAAAGAAGTTAGGACACTCCCACTTCTTCATGCAATTTCTTTTGATCTGGGAACATTTCGACACCTAGGTGATAACTGGCTATCGGGCGCCTCGCAACTCCGATGTCCGGTTCTTCTATTCTAGCCACAACAGTCTTACGTAACGGATTAGTGCTAGCCTTCGGCAATGTTCGACATCAAACAATGACCCGTTAGAATTACCTTGATTATACATGTTTCAAACTGGCTACTCTGGGTCAGGGTAAACATGACAAAGGTCAAGTAAATATTTTTATTTGATAAAAGCAGTTTAGTTATATATTTGTGATGGCATCCTTGATGTTGACATCCTCACTATTAACTCGTAAAAATCAGACAATGTAAGATCATTGAAAAGTATCTTACCTTGGAGAGAGAGACAACCAATAATGGTGCCTTCTGCTTGTTAGGTTCATCACCTGTCGTGGACTAACTGGACACGATACTTACACTAATTGCCTGGACGCTAATCAACACTGGATACGACATTTACACTAATTACCTATATAGTCTGTTGTAATTTGCTCACTACATGCCTGTCGATAGTTCCTAGATTATATTTAATGATGTATTTTCTATTGATAATCACGAGATGTTGAACAAGTCAATACATACTTTAAAAAGAAGCCAAACGTTTATATGAAAAGAGATAAGCATAACATAGAATATTTGATTTAAAGGAGGAAAAGGAAGAACAACGAATACATATGAAACAATGCATTACAACTAGCACGCACTACAAATGCAAGCTAAAATATGTATAAATGATCGGAAAACAGAAGGATATAGTTTCATAAACGTTATTTAAAATGTTGCGCGTCCAAATTGTGCAATTTTAGTTACATGTTTCAGTGTTCTCTTGGGTTGATAAAATTCATATATACGCAACAAAGGCCCCTAAAACATCACCAAACCATAATATGTATTTAGCACTCACACTCTTTTTGAGAGACAGAATATGACCGGTCACCGTATCCATGAAACTCCTCATTTTGAGTGTAATTGCACCTCAACTATTGTTTCCTTGTATTACAGCCTATTTGGTATCACCATGCAGTTTGAGAATTCTATTATCTTCATACGTGCTTTAAAGAAGACTACGAAAATAGAAACTATTGTCTATAGAGCATACCCAGAATGGTACGTAAGTCTTTAAATATTTTAGGGGTTAGTTATGTATTTTGCAGAAGTCAAGCAAGTCTTTAAAGTGTGCCAAACTCCAACTCTGTATTGAAACGAGATTTGGCTGTTTGACCGTCAATTCATTCTGACCGAAAATCTATTTTAAAAAAAGCAAATTAAATAAATAAATACATGCGCAGTTATTATGCTTGTCAGTGCCAGATTTAGGCATAAGCTAAACAAGCTACAGCTTAGGGCCTCACAGTCTGAACTCGTAGTCTGAAGGGGCCTCTCAATTTTATTTTATATCAAATAGGGCCTCTACAGCTTCCCATCGCTTATGGCCTCGCTTTGGCTAAATCCGGCACTGTTCAAGTCGTAATAGAACATTGTTAACTCAGAATGGGGAACCCGTACAATATTTGACCAAAATATAATCTTTGTGTCTAACAACAAACCGCAAGTTAGGTTTTAGTTCGCCATATGTTTGTTTTTTTAGCAACCGTGATCCCCTCTTTTCAATTTAATTTATCATGTTTAGTTTTGGGTGAATGGGTCAGAATATTTTAACTATATTATACACAAACATATACTATTTAGTGTATTAATTTTAAACTTAAATTTCTCTTCCTCTCTTTTATCAATTCACACTAACATATATCGACTTAAAACATCTATCATTCAGGGCTTGCATTGGAACTATTATTATTTTCGTCTAGAAATAATACGTGTCCCGTCACAAAATTAGAGGATACAAGAAGTAACACGTTAATATGTTCCCCCGTCTTCCGTCTGTCTTGCTGCTTGTCCGTTAAAATAAATTATTGTATTTGGGATTATTTCTCGTAAAACCTTACAGCATGGTCATATATTTTGTGTACACAACAGCCTGTATTATTTTCAAAAGATTACCAAATCTGGATTAACGAGACCGGCATTTCACGATTGGCTAGTTCAGTTAAGTTATGCGTTCAGCGCAGTTCTCTGGTGTCATTTCCTCTCCTATCTATATTTATGTTTATGTGATTCGACAATTTATTCAGTAGTTTCTTTTTGCAATTCAGAACCTTTCGTAATTATGGTCATTGAGTTTCGTTAACAACACTTTAACAATTAGAAAGGCTAGTCGGTTGGTTATAAAAGGCAATTTTAACACCATAATGGCTATATCATGCGGAG
This sequence comes from Sinohyriopsis cumingii, assembly GCA_028554795.2. Taxonomy (NCBI): domain Eukaryota; kingdom Metazoa; phylum Mollusca; class Bivalvia; order Unionida; family Unionidae; genus Sinohyriopsis; species Sinohyriopsis cumingii. The sequence goes on along the minus strand of CM068826.1, from coordinate 117,254,298 downwards.
TAAATTGGAGTTAAATACTTTTTCCAAGGACACAGCAGGGCAATCGATCGTGAGGTTTCCATAAAAGATACAATTAGATATAACCTGGACTGACTTAATAGAACAATCAGTTTATTTATTTCTATGATAAACAACATTCCGACCGATCAATATCTGCGACGATTCATATAATGTTCTTGGTAGTTAATTTTATGTTATTCTGTATATTGTTTGAAATATTTTCAATAACATGAAAATTGATTGCATGAACATAATATTACGCCATTTTCATACTAAATTAAGTCAGAATTACAATTCACATTGTTACGAGAAGACCTTGCTAACATTGGACTTTAATACTCTTAAAGAAATGGTAAATCCCGCGAGAACTCAATGGGACAAAATACCAATTTTTCCTTAGTCCATTAGGAAATTGTTGTGAAAAATAGTTACACTCAGCAACATCTTTAATTTATGTTTTAAGCATTATAACATCAAAACATTTACTACAGATAAGCAAACTTTAGTTTTTCTGTGACATCTTTATCAGGTATAATTTATTATGCCAAGTGAGAATTGTTTAAGATCGAAATTCTAATGGTCTTGCTCTGATGATACATTATCGTTGTGGACAAGAACAAACAAGGCCAGTATCAACACCAGGCTTATCAGATAAAAAAAAATAACGATTAGTATGGCTACTGGACGTATGGCCAATAATGTTTCATTCAGATATCACGTGTTACTGCGGTTTTATTGGAGAGGACTTATAAATATGTATAATTCAAAAGCTACTGTCTTAGAAGCCTTTCCAATATATTACAGTGTTGAACCACTCTCTCTCTCTCTCTCTCTCTCTCTATATATATATATATATATATATATATATATATATATATATATATATATATATATATATATATATATATATATATATAAAGAGAGAGATCACCTACTATTTTAGGTTTATTGAAATTATACCTGCACAAATATTTTATGAACGAAATCCTGATTTTAAGACAGCATAACATTTGTATGTGGTATGTGGTATCTGATTGTTAAAGTATATTACGTTTGTATAATTTGTATCAACTTCTGTTCTATTTTGTTTTATTATTTGTAGTAGACGGTAACTTTGTAAATGTTTACTAATAACACCTTTAGTTAGATATCGTTTTAATTCCACGTCATATTGTAAACTAATTGCCCTGGGTAAAGAAGAATATTGTTGTTTCTATGTTCTCGAACCAGATAAAAAGACAATTGTTTTAATTGTAGTATTACGACTCTATGCTCTTAAATTCAGTAACAGAATGAAGCGAAACTAACAAGTTCAATCAATTAACAAATAAATATTTTTTCTAAGTAACAAAGTGAAAATTTAAGAGGAACTTACATTATTGTGTATTTAATCACAATTATTTGTGAACGGTCTATCACTGGTCTAGTGTATAGAGTGTTCCGAAGAAAATCGAAAACTGAATGTGTTTATGCACCAACATTCTTGAAGTAGGGTGGTATATCAACAGTCTTGTTGAATCACAATGATATAATCAAAAATGTCTATGAATGAATTCACAATAATATCAAGATAGTGTTTTAGTCAAATAAGTCAATGAGCACTTTGTGATTAGAATTAATAATTTAAATAAATGAGTCCTCTCAAAATTATATCTGAACACAACAGTAAATGATAACACAGCCTTATATAGTAATTGCACTTGACCGAAGACACGATAGAATGACCAGGATACGTGTCACAAGTACGTTTCCAGAACATTATATGATTGCAGATAAGGCTAGTACTTGAAGTCAAATGTCAATAAACAACTTATTTATAGCTTGCAAACATCGCAAAACTCAGGTACACAAAATTCTATCCTCAATCATGGACAAAGGTCAAGCATAAAAATATAAATTCAATATATGTAAGATTATGTCTAACGAAATATTTTTTAAAAAATCCCCATTCAAAAATATTGTAATACACCATGGATGTGTCCTAACTGTATCCGCGTCTTCAATAAAATAAATACTAGATTTTAGTGCGTATTTGCTTTTTACGTTGAGTCAGTATTGGGAAGGTATTTCTCAAACCAATTAATTAGACAATTGCTACTTAAATCGATTAGTATCGTAAACTGACCTCCCAAATTTCTTAGCATAAGGAAATCGGAGGACATTCTCACGTGCAAATGTTGGTTATTTAAGATAGGACTGTTCACTAGATTTTTTTGTCAGGATTCTCCGTATGTGGTATAAAATGCAGATCTGCGGGTTAGTAAAACGTAATAAATGATATAGATAAATGATACAGATGAGAAGGAAGAAAAAACACCAAAGCCTGAAATTAGAGTCCGGTGAATGTATGGTCATTAGCTGATTACAGGGAGAAGACAAATATTTGTACTATTAGCGCGTTTCACAACATTTCAGTTAACAACTACTACTGACATGAGATCGTTGGAAATAATGGAAACATCGACCTCAAGCCAACATCACTCAGGTGCGGTGCTGTTTGATTCGCTTAGTTGTGAGATGTGATATGGCCCCTGGCGAGTTACAAAAACATGAGTTGATTTTTTAATTTGGGAAATTAAGTGTATATTAAACTAACTTTAAAGAAGTTTGACACACAAAAATCTCTCTCTCTCTCTCTCTCTCTCTCTCTCTCTCTTCAAAAGACAAGGTTTATATGTTTATTTTGGCCAACTGTGTCGTATAATTCGTCCTTAATGAAACTAAATATAATTTTCTTAAAATTTCTTGTTTCCTCTTGATGATAATCGCTTTCCCATCTAAAGATAATGCAACATGCATTTAATACTTTATTCGTCCATTTCGTTCCTTCACGCAACATGGTTTCACTAGAACGATGCCATACAACCTTCAAAACACGCATTTCACTCGACAGGTGGAGGGTAGCGAAAAAAGAGAGGTAAAATCGTCAAAATCGACTGTTGTATCTGTTTAGAAGCCACCTAGGCTAGCGTCTACTGTAATACGGTGCTCGACAAATCTGCATCGACACTACTAATATTGTTCGAAACGGCGACTTAAAATCGTGATCAGCAGAATGTGTATTACCGACATGAGCGCTTGTCTTTGCGCAGCCTCCCGTCAAACCGAACACATCACTGGTCTTTAAATCCCGTTTCACTGTTTGTTGTATGTTTTAATTTGCCAAGAAATGGCGATTATGAACAATTTCGGCCGCCCGTCTGGTGTGAGGTTGCAGATAAACGAATTATTCAGCCACATCTTATCAAGCATGCATAGGACACAAATAGCACGGTTGCATGAGAAAGCATTATCCAATAGCTCCAGAGATCTGTACGGCTTTGTGAACAAGAAATAAAAGTCAGCACTACGTTCTTAATATTTTGATTGCTTAGAGATTGGAACATTTGCTCCTATATTGGATTACAGTCCGGTGATTGGGGTCACTCTGGAAACGTGCCGATACGAGGCATGTCGTTATTACTTCTAATCATGTTTTGAAACCGTTGAAGAAATATGCAAATTTATAAAAATGCATCTCCTATCGGTACGTACAACTTCTTGCACTAATCCGAACTTTTGGATTTACAACCACTTCTAAAGAAAGGACAAAATAAATTTTAAAAAATCACCTAAACGTGTGTTACACCATTGATATGGGCATACAGATCGCTATCCTAAATTTAAGTCGAAACGCGCCAATATGTTGTATATAATATACCCGACTTATATATCACATATAGGTCAGTCTGCGCGCACGTTTCTACCACTTTTTATTAAGCTGTCCAAGAAATCTAAAAAGCAATAATTCTACAACATTTGGGGTCAGAACGATTGACACATGGACGGTGTCAATTTGCTTGAGATCTCCGTGCGTCAATTCATCCCCAACAAACTGATTAGATTTGCTCTGGACATTCTTCTAACTGACATACTTTGTGTCAGCGTGGTCATACTAGTCATAAATTTGCCTAGGCGATATGATCGTCTAATCCTTGGACATATACTCACACTGTCATTCCATGAGAATGCTAAGTAGCGCAATATATCGCAATTGTCACTAATACTGGTTAACCAAAAGGAGAGAGAGAGAGAGAGGTAGTGAGTGAGTGAGAGAAAGAGAGAGAGAGAGATTGTATTCCTTCCTTTTCTGAAAGTTTAAGACAAATTAGATAAATGTAATGCAATACATACAAGCACGAAAATATGGATTTCATAAAATTATGAATTAGATCTAAATCAAGAACAAGCAAAATATCAAATAAATTAATACAATCCTAGAAATGAAATATGCTCTAAAATATTACACATGAAGTATATGTATTGTGCATGGATTATTTACAGTCACTTGGTTTGAGTTTCTTTCAATTGAGACAATATTTTCGTTTGAATCATGTAATACCCATCAGACTTATTTGTTTCTGATTTAATACCAAACTTACTAATTACAGTGTTTCAACTTATGAAGACAGAACCACACGACACAAATAGTTAGAATCCCACTTACATTGCAGTTCAATATTTGATAGAACAATAAGCGTATCAGTAACCTCGATCGATTTAAAAATTAAATAAATATAATGCCTAATTTTAATCTAAAAGCTGAATCTACTGTGAGGCCTTGACCTTGATTGTTTTCGTAACAACCCGAGGGCTTTGTGTGGAATGTTCGACATAAGAATTAATTAAACAACTTTTTGAAAAATCTTATCTTCGAAATATTTCTTTCAAATAATTAATTAAACAGCGCTTTGAAAAAGTTAATCGCATTAGATTCAGAACTGCAGAAGAGATCAAAACCATATTGCATGATAAACATGCCAAAAAAATAAATTAAAAAAATCAAAAGAAAACAAATTATTACAAAAGTCGTCAAAAAGATTTAAACCATATATGATTGTTCTAGATACAATTCAGCGAGACTTATCTTCCATATATTAAGAGGTAATTGATAAGTTGCTTGTACTACATATGCATTTCCTTGTCTTTCTAGCCTATGTTGTGCATTTTTGATGGAAAAGCGCTACATAAAGCTATGCAGCTATCTAATAATACTGTCATCATTTATTTCAACTCTTTCTTTGTTTATATATATATATATATATATATATATATATATATATATATATATATATATATATATATATATATATATATATATATAATGATTGTGAATAACACTAACATTGTTTCCCAAACTAAGGATTACGATTGGATGGTACCTAACTGATGGGTCTAAATAACGTTACTGTTAGAGTTATATTATATTTCTCTGATTATATCATACGTCGCCCATCACGTCCGACAATGACATATGAAAAGAGATAATTTCATCTGTTTGCTGCCTTCATGCGACACCATGCTTGATGCATTTGCCGCCTACGATTTTTAGAATCTGAAGCTGTTTTAGAATTAAACAATTTTCTGAATGAAAGGCAAGCCTAATGCGTTATTTGTCATGGTTATCGATTACATCCCAGGGAGTCTATACTAGTATATTTAAAGCTTCTGTCTGTCCGACCATCTGTCCGCCTGTAATATATATGACTATCTGCATGACAGTTCACCGTACTTCAATTACATCATTTTGTTTATCACAAAGCTTGGCAATATACGCACAAACGCTGTGATTAACTTCTGCAGGAAAATTAGTTTTGGTTTCACACGGTGGTGCTCTAAAAGCAGTATCAAAAATTTACATCCCAACCCATTAATAGCAGATAGGGGTTTAAGTTCGTCTTACTTCAAGATGACTTATTTTGTTTCTTAAATAAGAAGACATCATAAATGACGTAGATACATGTAACCACATCGTCCTAACTATAGATCAAAAGAATGGCAAGCCAACAAAATACATGTAGTTCTATATTTCCTTCAGTTAACAGAGATCTTTCAGTACTGGAAAATATTCAGTCTTAAAATACTGTATGACCTCTGATGTCATTGACAAGTAGGTTGCGAGAGTTGTGTACTCACGTGACTAGGATTGCAAATAGCCAGATCCATGTCAAATTTCAGCAACGATGTAATTTCATCTCGTCTGTCAGCGGTATAAAGACATGACGAATGCTATGATCGCAATTTCTGAGAAAATAAATCATATTTCTATCGATTTTATGCAGGTATATTTTGATGAAAGGTCGTTCAAGTTTGCTGGGCCTGCTAGTAAGCGGCTACCCTATGCCGAAACCAAATGGTGTCGGCGAATTCCAACTTTTCGATTGGGAATGGACTCTGACCCTACACCCCAACATACATGTCTAAATATCAAAAATGGGGTGGCAAGGGTCAGAGGAAACTCTGACTAACAACCAAGGAGAGGCAAGTTAGAAGCAATATTCACTTTCGTAGATGTTTTACCTTTTTGGTAGATACTGAGTTTGGTGGATTTTGACCGGTGGTGGATTTTGACCGAGCAATGTCAGAGGATACAACACTGTAGACAGACGGACGGACGAATGATGAACATTGTTACGTACGTGGCGTGAGGAGAGCAAGGCGTTCACAACTATCAACCACATAAGAATGCATTAATATAAAGTTTTGAAGCAAACCCCACCCCATCTTGGATTTGTTAACATTCCCTTGTGCAGTATATAAATATCACCTTTAATATTGTCTTCCACCCTCCTGGAAAAATGGCTTTGCTTCCCCCCCCCCCCCCCGAACAATTCCAGAGGATGCCGATGTTTGCAGCTCAAGTTAATCACTGTGCCCAGCCAGAAACATATTCATGTATATGCCATATATCTCTACACTCGCTGATGACGCGAACATCATAAATTACATTTGTTACACGTTTCTTCTGTCCAGGTAGAAGGGTACCCTAAACAATCACATTTTACATGGTTTTCTTACGTCCACGTAGGAGGGTACGCTTTACTTTACTAGTCCCCTTATCATAAATGATAATTAAGTGTATGCCTTCATATTCAGCTGTAGATGAGCGGCAATCCCCTTGTAGGTCAGATGCGGGTATACAACAGATTTTATTTTAAGATAAGCTTTCATACGCACTTGTTCTTTAATCAATCAGACCACTTTTCCGGTAGACATAGTTTGCTTTGGAGTCCTGAAGATTAATTGGGGCCTGAGTGGCGGTTGCCAGTTGCTCCACTGATTAGCCTAAATGCTTTACCAGTTTTGCTAAAACGAATTGTGTATCATTGCTTGCCATTTTTAGGGCAGCGTGTTCGGAAGACACACTGGAGCTCTCACAAAGCAAACACTTTTGAAGAGACCGAACATAATTTGAGCTAAAGGTTGGAGATATGTGATTAACTTAGCCCAAATTCTTTGATGAGAAATAACTGAGTCGTTCCCAAGGAATTTTGTGAGCTTTAATCAGATAATGGCTCCAGTCCTAATCTTGTGTCACAAGCCCCGAGGAAGCTACAATCTCTCTTCGAGAATTATATAATACAAGTTATATGATGGAATCTTGAGATTAATCCCACACACACCCTTCTTTTCAATTCCAATAAAACAAAAGCTGTTTTCAATCAATAACTTCACGCAATATGAATCATGTAAAATGTAGCCAATTTAAAATATATTTCACTCACTTATCTACCGACATCAACAAGACATACAAGCTGTTCGGTAAGATGATAGTGATGAAAACAACAAATACGCACATACATATCGGCTTTTTTTCAGAAAAACATCGCCGACCACTGACCTTCAAAAGCATTTAAATAAAAATTATTAGCTGAGACTGACAGTAATTATCTATCGCATCGGGCAAAACATCTAGACCTGATCTGATGCATTAAATAATTAAATTATTTTAAAAAATACAACAAACAAAACAGAAGCTGCATTAACTATTATAATAATCTACATATTGGTCGTACAGTTTGAAATCTCTGTTTATTCGTATTTCATTATTCAGATTGTTTTCTTCTTCATCCTCCAAGTCTTGTACAAGCATGAGGCCATACGGACAAAGCGATTTTAAATTAATCGTTTGGATATTTTGCAGGAATCACTTCTATGCCGATGACGACTGAGTCCTTGCCTAGATTCATAATGCTTACAAACGGAGTTGCTAATCTAAAGTCATGATGTACCAATCTGTAACTGATGGTAAGCAAACCGTATTTCAGAATGTGTGTGCGACTATATTTATGTAATTTTAAGGCTAAATTTCCATATACCAGGTCACCACCAATCCCTATCAAGATGAACCTTGATTTCGTCTATTGGTATCCAAAATCTTCACAAACATATTCCGTCTGGATAAGCGTTATCATTTTCTGCACTACCCATTCTGGCATTATGGTAACTGTCCCTCCATGCAGGTCACTTTAGAGCCATCAAAAGTTGTCTGATTTCCCACAATATGTATCATTTTTGTATACGCCTCTTGACGTTCTTTGTGGACTTCATTCACCACGGAGATGGCTTCGTGTTTGTTGCTGTAATCTCTTAATTATAAATAAGTGACTGTCTGGGGTGGTGGTACTGTTTTCTTTAGATACCTCAATTCCACCAAAAGCCACTTTGAGGACTCGTTTAATGTATGCCTCCAACTGTTCCTCATTCACCTCTTTGATGAGCTAAGCTTTTGCCTAGCCAATCGTTTCTTCTGGTAATGAATTCGAATCTAGAAATACAACTCTTCTTTCATGCCCTTTGGATCCTCATAAGACATCGATATTTTAGGGAAAATGTGTGACCTGTTGCTATTACTGGATGTATCAAAAAATGAACTTCTGGTTGATTTAGAAGAGGAAAGCTCTTGTTGCTATGCTTCCTAGAAATAATCATTCTCAGACTGATTTTGGGGTCTGATCTGCCGGGATTTTATTTTGTATTTTGTCCTCTTGATTGTCGGAACGATCCGCTGGCATGATTTGATTGTCTTCCCTGGTGCGAGGTCCAAGTGATGAAAATCGGATTTTTTTTTATTTCTTTATTTCCAGATTTCTGTATATCTCATATTTATGGCTGACATTAGTCATCTTTATAGATAGTCGTCATTTCTTGATCCTGAACAAATTCATCTTTATCTCTGAATTCATAATATTGCTTGCTGCGAATTTCCTCAGATTTACTACTCCTGTTAAGGGACTCTGTCAGTGAAACAAAATTAATTCCTAGGAATCGCCAACATTGCTGGGGCCCCGAGTGGCCGAGTGGTCTAAAGCGCTTGCCGTTCCGGATCACTGCCATCTCACCTCTGTCTGCGTGGGTTCGAGTCCAAGGCTCGGCTAGCATGGGTACGTGGGAGAGCTTGCCAGTAGCTTCTCGTGGGTCGGTAGTTCTTCCCTGGGTTTCCCAGGGTTCTTCCTCCACCAGTTATACTGGCGGCCATGTATAGCCTATCTTGTGCTGAAAAATGGCGTTAAACCCTAGAACAACAACAACAACCAACATTGCTACATGTTTGTCTATCATGTGAAAGATATCTCTTGTCACTGTAACTTTACCATGCAACGTTTTATTTATCTCTTTATAAGATTCATCCATAATCCATTCTCGTCAATTTAATTCAGCTATGTATGCTAACTTTGAGATTTATCAAGTTTACAATAAGTTCGTCTCGCTCTCTTGTTCAGTATGATAACAGCTGAGTCCACTTCCACGCTTTTTCTGAACTCTTAACACGGTTCATGTCTAGTGCTGTTCCATTTTAACCGGCAAGACATCGTGTCCATTCCTTTTTGCCAGTGACTCGGATTGCTGGATACTAACACCAAGAATAACGCAAAAGACTGAAATCTTCTAAATTTAGTGTCGGAGGAAGATTCTTGGCATCTTCTGGTCAGACAGGATCACAAGTGAAGGTCTTCAAAGAAGGACAGAATCAACATCTCTAGTCCAGATTGTGGAGAAAAGAAGATGGCGATGGCTGGGACATGTATGCTGAATGTCACTGGATGCACCGCCCATTACAATTCTCTGGACCCCGGACTGGAAACAAAATACGGGTCGGAGACATGGAGGAGGCCTGTATATAAAGTAACGAAGGAATGCGGCTTGACGTGGAACACCAGCAGGTAGGACTCTAGACCGTCAGCAGTGGCGTTCTCTCATAGAAGTACTGTGAACCACCTGAGGCATGACGAGAGATGAGACGATGAAGTGAATTTTACTGAGACACAATATTAGTGATGTAAGGATAAAATAAAAACAGATTGCATACCTGTAACAAAATATTCAGTAGTTGGTTCTTTTGGGAAACAAATAATTCGCATGAAAAATCGCAAGGGTGCAATAGTGAAAGTTGCAAAGAAATGCATAATTATTTCAAGTCTCGCTAGTAACAATTTAGCTTTTTGTTTCAGCACGAGCCTTTTAAAATTCAAACTCGACTTCTGTCAAAAAATGTGTTTTTGAACCATCCAACAGTTGATTTTAATAACAATAAATAATTAGTGATTTGCGATTTTCAGGGTTTAACGCCATTTTAGCACAAAATATGCCATTCATTTCAAACAGTATACTTTTGTTAGAGGAAGAGTCTGGAAAAACGCCGGGAAGAACCAGCGACCCACTGGAAGCTACTGGCGAGCTTTCTTATAAATCCCCATGGACTGTGCTGAGACTCGAGCCCAAGAGGACTGAGGTGAAATGTTACTGCTTGGTCCAATTTTTAAAAAACTATTTTGTAAAGTAAGTGTGAAACACTCTTTGTCGATAGTTTTTAAAACATTTAATCGACATTATTGGCTTTTGTTTCTACTTAAACAATTCCTTTTTAACTTAGCCTAGATGTACCACATAAAATGCTGCGGTTATTTTACTTTTTTCTTCTTCTGTTTCGTCCACAAGATAGTATAAAATTCATTGTACTCGCTGACCCAGAGATGACCCTCTCGTAACTTCAACTGATTCGTGGCGTAATCGCAATTACCAAATATAAACTATAATCTTACAGGAACAATCTTAAAATTCAAATTTCATTACAGAATTATTCATCAATAATGTATTCTTAACGATCTTGTATCAAATCAATTATTTTAAGGTTGTTTTTAGCTTCAGTACGCCCAATCTGTTGTTTCGACGAATCGAGTCTCGTTTTCTGAAAGGAATAAAGAAGAGATCAGGCATGAACGAACACAGATAGCAAAATGCATGTTAGTTATAGTGTTAGTTTTGTACTAAAGTAAAGGAGTGAGCAGTAATATTTGTGGTGTTCGTTAGTAATAAAAGCGATGTTACTGGTGTTTGTTAGTAATAAATGCGATGTCCCTGGTATTTGTTGGTAGTAAAGGCGATGTCCCTGGTATTTGTTGGTAATAAATGCGATGTCCGTGGTATTTGTTGGTAATAAATGCGATGTCCCTGGAATTTGTTGGTAATCAAAGGTTTGGACCCTGAGAAATTTTTTAATAAGATATTAACTGATAAACAAAACAACTCAGTCTATTCTTCAAATTAGGCACTACTGCGATCGTACTGTGATGGTAATGCGAGCTTTTACAGATTGACTAAAGGTCCCTTCTATTAATTTTGGCATTTCTTTGTGGAAACTGCATCCAGGCCCGGCCCTAGCGCAAGGCAAACGAGGCAACCGCCTTGGGTCCCGAACGTTCAGGCAATGCAATTATTTTTGTTTCGGGCCCCGTGCTTACCGCTTACTGCCTTGCTGCCGGGTCCACATCCTAGGACCAAGCCTATCTACATTGCCCTATTGTGCGTGCTTCAATGTGAGCGATATAGACCATGTAATAATGCTTACTCCTTCCAAATATACTATGAGCGCGTAGTTATGCCTCTATCCAGGTCGTTTTTTCATCTATAAAACAGTGCTACGCAATGTAAAATTCATCATCCAAACTATACGACCCCGCATTTGCTCGATTTTCGTCTAGAATACACGCCTATTAATTGGCCTGTCTATTTTTATACACAATGCCAACCCTACACTCGTAAGCAGTGGCAGTACGCTAGTTTGATTGGTTGATGCTGGAAAGCTTGAGGTCACGAACCCAACATACCGACAAAAGCGTATCTAAGAAGATACAGCTGTGTGAAGCATTGTGTCCCAATTGCAAAATATACCGAATTATCTGCGCACTTCACTGGAATGGAACAAAATCATCCGTGCCGAATCTTAACAAACTTACCTTTGATGCATTGCCAATAGAAGATAAACGTCCCAGCGGATAATACGAACGTGATTAACAATGATCAAATTTCGCAATTAATGGATCAATCATTAATGGTTTGAAATAAAATGCTCAACAAAGAATGATGCAAATTTAGCGCTCGGATATATCTCATCTAAATTGAATTTTTGCCCCATAACTCGTAGGTACAATGAAACAATGAATTCCAGAGTCACACATAAAGAAAATCTCTTCCTGTTGTTATTAGTGGCAAATGGAGCCCCTGAAGGGCCACACTTCACATTTTTTGTAATCCGAGATCTCGGTTTACTGTTGTTCAGCTGCTAACGTTTTTTGTTTATTTTAGCAGCAATTGTAACTCAGGTGCTAGCTTTCTTCCTGAATAAATAATTGGGGGAGGGTATTGTTTTTTATATTTTGTGTGCAATTATAGACTTCAATTGTCTTCTAAAAAATGTAATGGAATTAGCCTTTGTGTAGTGTTTCCTGAACAATAATTTCTAACGGCAAGCTGCATTTTAGTACATAGTTTGCCTATTTGTACATTAATCCTCTGTTCTTGCTTTAACTTTTTCATTGCTTTTATTATTTGACATCTTTTCTGTAAATGTCCTTTACCACATAAACATGTCAATACTTTATCAGCGTTTGTATGATGTGTTGGTCGTGTTTATGAAATTAGTTTCTTCCACGGACAAACAGATTTATTGTTTGAAGGGTTTGTAAATGTATGTATGTATTTATGTATGTATGTATGTATGTATGTATGTATGTATGTATGTATGTATGTGTGTGTGTGTGTGTGTGTGTGTGTGTGTGTAATTGCCTTGGTGTAAGTTCCGTTTCGAGGGTTTATCAAGCCCAAATTCTTTTCTCTTTCACTCCAGATTTATGCGTATTTTGTCCGTTATGCATAGGAGAGAGAGAGTTGCACTTAAATTGTGTACAATGTTAAAGTCATTTAGAAAACGGTGATTATTAATATCTGTATCGTTGTTTTCTTATGTCATTAAATATTATTCAGTGGAAATTCATCATTGATGTATGGAGATGAAACAGTGTTTATATATACGTATTAATGCGCCATGGGCGGGTCGCAATTCGATGCACCATTACTGTTCCTATATTAAATTGCTTTATATGAACACTTTAAAAGCCGTGCTAGTTTTAATGTATGTGGTATATATAGATATGGTGGCATACAGCTCTGATGTTATAAACTCCGTATGATGGCATGCAACTCTGTATAATGACACACAACTCTATGATGGCATACAATTCTATATGAAGGCATATAACTCTATATAATGGATTATAACTCTGTATGACATACAACGTTATATGGTGGCACACAACCCTATTATAGCATATAACTCTTTATGGTGGTATACAACTCTAATGTTATAAACTCCGTATGATGGCATACAACTCTGTATAATAGCATACCACTCAATGATGGCATACAATTCTATACGAAAGCATAGAACTCTATATAATGGATTATAACTCTATATAATGACATACAGCGCTATATGGTGGCACACAATTCTGTATTATCGCATGTAACTCTTTATGGTGGCATACAACTCTTTGGTGGCATACAACTCTTTGGTGGCATACAACTCTATAGTGGCATACAATTATATGTGGGCAAACAAACTCTGTGGGGGCGTACAACGCTATGCGCAGTCTGATCGTTAAATATATATAATCATTACTAATGGGACAGTCTCTTTTTAATAAAACGTCCGCCTCATATGTGTTCGATTTGATAGCTATAGTCATCATGCTCCATCCTCAATATATATTCAAATCGATGGCATTCTTTAATCACAGATATGAGTTTCCTTGTCGCAAATATTACAGCAATTCCTTTCAAATAAGAATGGATAGAATAATCCCAAATGCAGACTGTGCCTCTTTAATTATCACATCTATCATTTCGTACAATAAACGTATTCTGACACCGCTAATATTTCCTACAAATATATTATGTATAGAGGAGATTTATGTTTGAGTTTTACTCTGTTTTTTATATCACTTTTTTTTAGCCGTAATGAGTGGGATAGATTGATATATAACATAGCGATAATGTGCATTAAAAACACAACATAATTTGCTCATTTACTTTACTGATTAATTTTAACCGTGTACAGTTAATTACATGTATTTTCCATAGCACTAATTGCAAATATTGCGGAGTGAAACATGCAGTGCAGTTTTATTTTGAAGGCAAAGACAGCTTGCAAGATTTGTACAGAAAAATATTAAAATACTATTTTCCTAAACTAGTAAACTCGTTAGTTTAGCATGAATGACATTCACTGATTATTAGTCTTGTAGGAAAGTACTTTGTTTATGAAAGCTGTGAAGTTTTGAGCCGGCATTTAATAAAAGACGTGTGTGTGTGTGTGTGTGTGTGTGTGTGTTTGTGTGTGTGTGTGTGTGTGTGTGTTTGAGAGACAGCGAGAGAGAGATTTGGATTTTTAACGTAGCTTTAACAATTGTTTAGTCATATCGATACCACATCTTTATTGTGGCAGTTTATAGTGATGTCTAGCATTGGAGCATCGTGCCGCAGACATATAGCATCATGTCCCACCCAATCACATTATCCTGACACCATGCCAACCAGTCTTAACACTAACCTCTTAATGTTGAGCACCTAGCGAGGCTGCTGTTAGCACATTTTTGTTTTATAAGTTTTTGGTATGACTCGGCCCGGGTTAGAACCCGCGACAACCCGCATCCGAGGGGGACGCACTATATATATACTACTACTATTTTAGGTGGGTTATAGGCATAATCGTTGTCCTCATACTCACATTGTGGGCAGATAAATATAGTGGGCAGATTGAATTCTATATATAAGTTCAGTCTGTGGAATCATTAACTTTTGTGTTCCGGTATAATTTGAGAAGAATCGTTCATTTAAATTATTCATTCAAATTACATGGTGCTTATTGACGTTTTGGACTGAAGCACTACTCTGAGATTATCTTCAATTCATTCAAAGACATCCTGGATTATATCTTTGTGATACATCAAGATTGTTGGTATATTAACCTTTTGGAGACTATTGGCACATTACCAATTGAACATTGTAATTCATTCAGAACACTATACTATTGGACTTGTGATAGAAGATTTAGGAGACTTTGGGATTCAATTTACAATGCTGTAAATTCCTCTTAAATTTATTTTCATTTTGCAACTTAGAGATATAAATTATTTGTTATTTTTTTCTAAACTTGTTGGCTTCGCTTCTTTCTTAGTTAAATACCAAAGAGTCTTGACAGCAATTATGAGCTCGTCCGAGATCTGAATTTCTTTAAAACATTTCAGAGATATTAACAAATTGTCTTTGAAAGTTTACATTCAGTTTGTTTCGCAATTTGTATTGTCCCTTGTAACGAGTTTCATTTCAAATATCTGAGAAATCCTCAGTGAAATCAGCAAGCTTTCATAACGTGGAAAACTTTGTTTTGAATCCTATCGATGATGGGTTCGAGCCTGTGGAAAAGGACGAGTTGCTTGAGCTTACCAGAAAGCGTCATATACACAAATGATAGCGAATATTCTTCTTCGGTATTTAGTGGGAAATTAAATTATTGGATGATCTTGCTTTGGGTTCCATTAATTTGTCTCTAGTTTGGATAGGAAATGAAAGATATCACAGTACCAGACTGAATTATAACTAACAATGCTTCAGCTTCAGAAAGAAGTGATGGAAATGCAAATTCAGAAAGAGTGTGAGAGTAGAGGCAAATGCAAATTCAGAGAGAGAGAGAGAGAGAGAGAGCAAATGGTGAGGCAGAGAAAAAAGAGACATATGGAAATGTAGATGAAAGAAAGTGAAATGCAATACAGATTAAAAGAATTAAAACTGCCAGGAGGAAAACACCCCACCCCATTACACACGAGTTCCGGTTTTGATGTTACCAGAAATATTAGGTTAGTACCCCGTTTTAAAGAATAATAAGTAGATAAATACTCTCGTCACTTTGAAAATATTGCTAAACATTTGAAATGGCCAAGACAGCATTGGCCTTTATTATGACAAAGTGTACTTGTTGGCAAAGCTCGTGAATTCTGTACTTCACTGTTGATACAACAAGGTACTAATCATGATGTGGTTATAAAATGAATCTGGAAGGGTAATGAGTTGGTACCTGAGGCATATCAACAACGGTATGGCAGTTGTAGAAACGAAAAGAACAAACCCATGTCGATTTTGCAAGTAAAGTACCTTACATTTGAAAGATGGTGTTCAGCCAAGGTTGATCAAGATAACGATAACGTTATGTTAGCTGAAGAGTTCAAGAATTGCATCCATAGTGACGTCAGGACCTATCTTGACGAGGAAAGGTCTAAACTTTGGGAAATGCTGCCCGAACAACTGTTGATCCTTTCCTCACAAACAAAACTTAATTTGTCAGTAGCTGTTAATCTCAACAGCTGCTTGGTTACAAAGTCATCACAGTCTCATACAAGTACTTCCAAATCTCAATCTAACACACCTTGTAGAAATCAAACATCTGTTACGACTGATCAGAGATTTTTTCTTCCTACTTGCAGTTGTTGTAAAATGAAAGGGCATTCATTTAGCACTCGCGACTGTCAGAGTAGTGATTCCTTTACCTACTGATGATATTATTGAATTACCAGGCATTGGTCTAGCTGGAGATAAGGTTGAAGTTAATCCACATGTACCTGACAAGCATTGTTTGGATCAGAAAGTCGATCATGTTGGGAGTGAATCCATTATTTATATTTTCCTTGTTCAGTTACTAGAGATATGATAGGGAAAGTTCTAGAGAATGATATTGATCAGGAAATTATTTCTTTAGCTGTCACATTTATTGTCAATCTTTTCGTAAGTAACTTTTTTCCTAGTATTGATCAGTCAATATATTTTGATCACATCAGTCCTCTTTTCACTACCGATTCTTTCTATTCTAATCAGTTGTACAAATGGCAGTCACTCGTTGTTCAACAGGAACAAGATCATGAGATATGTTTGTTTCAGAGGGTTATTAGGGATCTTGAAGAAATACAAGTTCCAACTTGCTGTTTTGTGAAAAATGTGGTCCTTATGAGAAAATGGAGGCCATATGACGTACCCGCTGTTGACGAGTAATCAGTGAAGTAGCCAATTGTTGTTCCGAAGTCATATCGACAGGACGTTCTTAGTCTAGCCTATGAAATTCCCTTGGCTGGTCATTTAGAAGTCAGGAAGACTTATTGCAAGATCTTAAATGATTTAAATCATTTTTACTGGCCGAAAATTAAAAGTGATGTTTCTAAATACTTTAGATCTTATCACGCGTGTCAAATTGTAGGGAAACATAATCAGAATATACCTAAGGCTTATCTGCAACCTATGTGTGCAGTTGATGATCCATTTAGCAGAATAATGGTAAATTGTGTCGGTAATTTACCCAAGACCAAGTCAGGCAACCAATACTTGTTGACCGCATTTTGTGCGTCCACAAGATTTCCAGAGGCTATTCTCCTGAAATATATAAAAACTAAAACAATAATGAAATCTTTGATTAAGTTTTTAGGACACAATTATGCAGTCTCGAATATGTCCACTCTGATCAAGGGTGAAATTTTATGCCGGGAAATTTCTAGCAAATTATCTATGAACTAGGCTTACAACAGTTTAAATTTTCTGCCTTTCACCCTGAAAGTCAATGGGCTTTGTAAAAGAGTCATCAAACTTTCAATAATATGATACGGTCGTATTGCTTTGATACAGGAACTGATTGAGACGAGGGTTTTCGTTTGCTGTTGTTTGCTATTAGGGAATCAGTTCAAGAATCATTGGATTGTTTAGTCTTTTAGTTTCAGAACATGCTGTCCGTGGACCACTGAATTTATTAAAAGAGAAACTTCTTCAAATGAAGACTTCACGATTCTTGACGATAACTCTGATTTCAAATATAAATTGTTAAAGGCTTGTGACGTAGCAAAATCTAATTTTCACTCTATCGAATCAAAAATTAAATCAAGGTATGACAGAACTACGAAAGAAAGGAGTTTTCAGCCTGGCTATATAATTTTGGCTCATTAGCCCATACCTCAACGTCCTCTTCGGGCTAAATTGTATCGTCCTTTACAATTTTAAAGAAAGTAAATATTAGTGATTATATGAAGCCTGTTAACAGAAAGTAAAACTAAATAGTGGTCGTTTGCTTATTTGTTTCAATATTACATTATAATGTGGTTTGCTTATTTGTTTCAATATTGCATTATAATGTGGTTTGCTTATTTGTTTCAATATTACATTATAATGTGGTTTGCTTATTTGTTTCAATATTGCATTATAATGTGGTTTGCTTATTTGTTTCAATATTGCATTATAATGTGGTTTGCTTATTTGTTTCAATATTGCATTATAATGTGGTTTGCTTATTTGTTTCAATATTACATTATAATGTGGTTTGCTTATTTGTTTCAATATTACATTATAATGTGGTTTGCTTATTTGTTTCAATATTGCATTATAATGTGGTTTGCTTATTTGTTTCAATATTGCATTATAATGTGGTTTGCTTATTTGTTTCAATATTGCATTATAATGTGGTTTGCTTATTTGTTTCAATATTGCATTATAATGTGGTTTGCTTATTTGTTTCAATATTACATTATAATGTGGTTTGCTTATTTGTTTCAATATTACATTATAATGTGGTTTGCTTATTTGTTTCAATATTACATTATAATGTGGTTTGCTTATTTGTTTCAATATTACATTATAATGTGGTTTGCTTATTTGTTTCAATATTACATTATAATGTGGTTTGCTTATTTGTTTCAATATTACATTATAATGTGGTTTCAAACTCATCAGGTCATACGATAGTTTTTATGTGGCTTAAATTCGATACGAAATGCGTATAAATTAAAAAATATGTTTTTCTATTTTTAAAATTTATTACGACCAAAAGGCTCATTTATTTATAATTAATTAGACATAATAGTTGTGATGATATTTAGTCAGACATGAATGTGTTTGACAATAGTAATTGTGATTTGATTTCAGCTGGTAATTGTTGCTCTAGAACAGGTTGTAATTTAGACAATGTGTAGTGTGGTAGTCCATCGCCTCCTCAAATGTCAAAATAAAATTTGTTATTCTCGTAAACATTTAAGAGTTTCGTACAAAATTTTAAAGTAATTCTTTCGTCAATGTCAATTTTAAGATAATGGAACACGAATGATACAGTATATAATTTCAAAGTTTCATTGGTACAGGTCGAACAGTAGTATAGTCACAGATTCCTGTCATTTCTTTCAGAATAAAGCCACTTTCACGCATTAAAATATAAAGGAATGCAAATATGACATTAAAAGGTATATGTAATGGCAAATTTGGCAAAGTAGGCTCCAACTATAGAACATATTTAACCTGCTGCATAACAAGTGATTCCAGTTTAATTGAGGTCGACGGTTGACTATCATCAGCTGAACGTATCACCGGTTTACTGAAGGCTTTAGCCTTTTCATGTCTTGATGAAGAAACAGTAGAATACTATGCTTGACAAATATATACTCAACAATACGGCTGTTCTGTGCAGCTGGCGTGGTTTTTCACGTATGGCTGGACGTTGACGACTGTTTTCCCTCACGCAAGAACGTAAGATATTTACATCACATGTTTGTGTTTTGGCTAGCATTAAAGGGAAAATCAAGGCTGCATCTGTAGGAATTCCATCTTCTCCAAGGGAAAATCTCTATTGATTACATGGGGATTGTATTCTTCAAATTGATATTTCAGCGTCGAGTTCAAAAGAAGACCGATCATGATTCATTAGGTTGACATCATGAATACATCACTGGGGTTGAACTAGTTCCGAAGGTTTGAGACAAGCTTTCACCTGCCGATCTTCAATGGTCTCCGTTGCGACTATTTAGTGACTGAACAGTCGAAAGCAGAAATTTGCAGCAGATAAAACTCTTGACATCGGGAGCAGAATGATTCAATCGGTGACAAAGAGTAGAAGAAAGGTGTGAGCGAAGCACTGACTGTGCATAACGCTGATCTGTCTAGAAGATACCTCCATCTGGTATGTCACCAAGGCGCAGACAGAGGAAACACCACACTCCTCGGTTAGGGACGTGAGGTAACCTACAATGTTATCACCCGCATGGCCTTCCTCGGCAAGGCTAGACTGGACTAAACTGCAAAGTATCACTGATATTATGCTCAATCATCCTTATGTAACAGAGTAGTACGGACCTTTACTATAGATCGCATGCCTATACCTACCTTTTCAGTTCGTCAGTGAGTGATGGTTTATCTTCACTGTAATTAATGGCAATTGATACGGTAGATTGCGAAGTCAGCCTATCCTCCTGATTAACGGCATTAAAACATTTGGAAATCATTTCTGCATACAATACTCATAAAACGAAGGTCGTCTGCACACAAGAGGGGAAATTGTGTGGTTGTAAATTCCGACGAATCAGCAGATATATTTGGTGCCTGGGATTGAAGAAGAGTTTTCTGCAGTAGCAAACCTCGCTTACGCATTTTCATCAAGAACTTCCCTTCCTTCAGAAAAATAATTAAGAACTGGTAAAATCAGTCTGTCAATACATCAACATCTTACATTTGGGGGCACATTTCTAAACTTTGTAAAAGATTAGCCATTGCAAATAGTGCCCTTGAAGCTTCTGCACCTAAGGTTTGTTGAGCAAGTATGA
This sequence comes from Sinohyriopsis cumingii, assembly GCA_028554795.2. Taxonomy (NCBI): domain Eukaryota; kingdom Metazoa; phylum Mollusca; class Bivalvia; order Unionida; family Unionidae; genus Sinohyriopsis; species Sinohyriopsis cumingii. The sequence goes on along the minus strand of CM068826.1, from coordinate 117,233,524 downwards.
AAGACCAGATGGTTGCAAATACATATCCAAGGTATACAAATTTACTAACAACCTCTAATGCTAAATCTTTGGAAGAATAAATTGTCATCTAGTAGTATTCCATCCTTACGGTTTGTTAATAAAGTCTTCTTCAATGTCATTGAAATACAAGGCAACTAGAAAGGAGACAAGTACATCCCCTTGACATCGCTTACACATAAGAATTCTTCTGAAAATGTAATACTGAATCTCACCATGCTTTTGATATTTCCATACACTGAATGCTCAATATTAAATAGTCTACCTCTTTTTCTAACTAAAGTAATTAATATCACGAAATACCCCTTATAATAGTACCAAACGCTGTAGCAAAATTAACATAAACACAAAAGAAGTTTTACCTGAAATACTATC